>CM031236.1:569578103-569958103 GCA_018340775.1 Taxus wallichiana var. yunnanensis
ATCACCCCATAATATCATTCAAACAAGTCCATTCTAAACATCATTCTTGTTAGCACAAATTCAAACTAATGTTAATTAAACTTGAATACTTAATATATGCCTTTCAAGCCCCATAACATTCCTTTGCACTACAAGCATTTTAGAAGAAAATTGTGAAATTTTTACTTTTATAGTTCAACATCAAACACATGTAATGTTTATGTGCAACGGTACTAATAGATCAATCTTAAAAGTGTACTTACATGCTAGTGATATCTACGATAATACTCTTTCAATGAGTAATTGCATCCCTCCTTAGCATTTGACTTCGAAGATGAAGTATTTTTAAGATAATAAGAATAGTTTAGACACCTATTTCTCTTATAGATTGTGAAAGGCCATCCTATTGCACCAAAGATCTATAATTATTTGCATAAAGGTTAACAAATAAGGAAGAATTACTTTTTTGTTCTTTGGTTAACCATATGATAGTATAAATTCCTTGTTATCGATCAAGCACCTCAACAATGAAATCCAATGAAATGCAAACATATCTTATATATATGAAGTATTGTGATGAATGAATCCTCAATGGAGAATTTAATGCTTCACATTTGCTCCTATTCTAAATGCTGGATTTTAATTGCAAGAAATATTTTTGTCCTTATAAATACACTAAAGCACTACAATCAGTTTATATACTTACATTGAATTATGATAGAAGAAATTCCTTGTTATCGATCAGGCACCTCAACAATGAAATCCAATGAAATGCAAATGTATCTTATGTATATGAAGTATTGTGATGAATGAATCCTTGATGGAGAATTTAATGCTTCACATTTGCTCCTATTTTAAATTTTGGATTTTAATTGCAAGAAATATTTTTGTCCTTATAAATACACTCAAGCACTACAATCGGTTCATATACTTACATTGAACTCAAAATACGACCTTAGTAAGCAGACTTGTCCAATATCTATTTTTAAAAGAAATTCTCATGCCTTTTGTATACTTCCAAATTTTAAGTTACATTTCTCTAACTGTTTTTGAAATGATATTTAAGATTTTTTTAATTAATTTATTGTTCTCCATCCCCTATATCAAAGCTCCCATTTTTTATAGATGCAGTTTAGACCTATAAAATTCATTTAACTATAACTGTATGACTGTTTATAAATGATTGGATTTCTTGTGATTCATGTATGCTAACAAATTTTGCATGCAACTCTAGAAAGGTAGTCACAATTATATTAATCTAAGAAAATATGCCTCCAAGTTTGTTTTCATGGATCTTCATACCCTATTAGAAGTCTCTCATTTTAGCACATGCTAGAAAAGGTTGGTGAGTTTGGTTCTATAGTGTTTAGTTTCATTTCTAAAAAATCTCAAAAGTATTTTCAACAAAGCCATTTTGGGCTTATGTATCAATGGTGGTTGTCCACAAAATAACATTTTATGGTTCTTTTACAAACCTAAATTTTGAACTCGATAGTAAATTGGTAATTACTTCTTTGTATTTAGTGTTTATAGTAGGTCTATTTTCATCTTGTTTTTTCCTAGAATGTACATAGATATAGGTTACATGATTTGAGTTATAATAACAAGGAAAATTTTCGTTGAGAAACATATAGTAATAATTAATGTACATGAGTTGTAAGGTATGCTAAGTGCGGTGTAGACACCATGCTAGTTTGTAAATGTAATTCCATGTGGTAGTTATTATATAGTGTATTTGACATAATCTCTTTATGCTTGTTTATGTGAAGGCTTCTAATGAACACCAATAAGAAGGGAATAATGCAATAGATGTAGGAATCCTAAGAGAAGACATGTTGAATATATCCATATAATTTACATGTTTTTAGAATGTGAATGATGAAATTATAAGTGCAATTGAATCTATTAATTTTTCTTGAAATGGAGGAGGTTATGGAATGTAAATTCTAAGTCATATATTTATGTCATGACTAGATTATTTGATCATAAGTATTTACCTCGAACTCGCTTCTATTTAGTATTTTCATGCTTGTAAACATTGATTGGTTTTGGTATGAGATATTGATTTAATGTATTCCAATATTGCTTGGTAACACATACAACCAATAAATAGTACAAAAAATTTCAATGACTAAGGGAATTTAGTTATATGAGTTTTATAGAAAATAAAGAATATTTAATTAAATGAAACCAAAATAAAATTTGACCGTCAACATTACTGTCGGAAGAAGAAAATGTTTAAATTATATTATAAAATTTAAAATATGTATAAATACAAGGTGAAGAAGGCATGGTTGAATAACCTTGTATGTTAAGTAAACCATAATTGAATTGATGTAATATGCATTATTTTATTATAACATTCCCTTTATTACAATGTTATTAGAAATGCACCCAAAAATCATTTTCTTCAGTTTCACAAAATTTCTAAGTTATGATGTGTCCTTTCAACTTCCTGTGCCAAGGACAACACCTGGATTTCTGAGAATCAATGTGACCAGACATGCTCTCGTTTATAAAAAGTATGGAAGAAGAGGTGAGATCGGTATGCTCGTAAAGTGAGACGCGAACTCTTTTGAGGGAGTTAGATCTTATGTTTTTCATATGCATCATATACTTCTACAATATTGACACACCTCTTCTCCGTCTTGACGTCATAGAAGACTAAGTCACTATATCCTTGAATTACAAGTTTTGGAGACTTTTATGCAACACATAGTAGATACTGGTGCTCGCGTTGGATTGAATTTGGTCTCTCAAAATTTGCACATCTCTTTGGTTGCTTATAATATTTCTAACATCTTTGGGCACAATTTTCATGCACTTTAATCTTTGCATGGGATCATAGGCTAGTCGTTTGTATTATGCTCTAATAGATTTATAGGAGAATTGATGAATGAATTTGGGGTTTGATCTTGTGTTATTCCAATTAATTCAAACTACTTCCATGCATATCCTCATCTCATGTATGGGGTATACTAGTGAAATTATTTTTAATGTAGGTTTTAGAGGCTCCACAAGAAAGTTATCTCTCCTTCTAACTTTGACTGTAAGTTCATGTCAATTCTTTTCTCATAGAGGAAGGTCTTGCCAATAGAGAGAAAACAAGAAGAGATAATAAAGGTAGTTGGTTTTTCTATACAGGTCAAGGTCATAATCAATTTTATTCTTCCAGCTTCACCATTCTCAACATGTTACAATTGAAACCCAAAAAATTACTTCTTCTCACACCTTCCTAAGTTGTGTACCAGAATGATTGTAGAGTGGTCGAAGCATTAAGCTATTCCTTTCATTACCATGCTCCTTTATCCATTTTACTTGTGAATGAAAATCCTGTCTTCATTACTGTTGTGGAGAGAACTCATTAGGAGTTCCACTAATTTGATATTGTTTTGTGTGAGTGTTAATTTATAGAAGGAGGATCCTTTAAACTGTTGGATATCACATGATTAGGATGATAACACTAAAATAACATTTCCACACATTGATGGTTTTCACACATGTTTGTTTGGGAAGGTTTGAAGGTTGATGTGGATGAGATGTAGGAGGAGTTGGTTTTATGAATGGTCTACCCATGTTCCACCTTTATCTTTCTTCCCATAATGTTAAAACAATCCCCCATGCTTGCATAAAATTCCTAATCGATACTAGCGACATTAAATATTTTATAGTTGGGTACATTTTCTAGGTCCAAAAAAATGCTACAATTTACATGATTTATAAGTAAGGAAAATAGTAATTGAAAACTACCTTTATCCTTTTACATGGTCTTCAACACTTTTATTGGCTTTGTATAGCTTACACTCTTGTCAAAATTTAACCATGTTTTATCTTACTATGGCCTCGGAGACTAACACCCAATCAAGACACTAACATCAGGTTCTCTTATCCTCATGGGCGTTCTTGTCCCTCTTTACCCTTTTCTTATCCATTTGGACCTCTTTCGCTTCTTAATTAATTTTTTATCACTTTGGGTTTGCATTTCAGTTGTGAATGACGAAATTTAAACAAGGGAATCATATAAATATATGGTTATGTTTTTAAAATAATGGACTAAGCACTAAGCATTACATACTACCATCTAAGTTTGAATTCAAAGGCACAAGATCATCAAAGGCATCCATCTAGCATCCATTCAAGGGAAAGGGATGCATACTTCTACATATACAGATATAGGAAGGGGAAGTTTATTCTATTCCATTGACACATTCTATGCATTTTATACATTTTAGATATAGCCTGCTATCACTATATAAATTCCATAAGGGAATCATTTCTACACACACACAAACAATAAATACATGGAGTTTGAGATGTAGTGCAATGCTTGATCATAATTTCACTCTTAGGGTGACCATCGGGTCATTCTAACTCCCCATTCTGCATTTTAATTTTTAGGTTTGATGTGGTTTGTGGGTATGTGCAAGTGAGATTCTTTATTGAAAATTATAGGTATAGTCGCATATCGAGATAGTGAATCCAGAGTAACAAATAAGGATAAAAACCGAAGCTTATCCAACACTAAAAATCTATATCCGTAGCATCTATCTGGAAACCAACGTTTGGTTGCTCATGACCTCCTATGGGCGCTCTTGTCTTGTGTAGTTTCATATTTTAGAACCTCCAAAGCAAGTCTCTGTGATACTCTTCTCGAGACTATTCTAGTATTTCATTGCCCCCGCAGATCAATTTTAATTCACTTGAAAATCAGCTATGCCCTCCTCTCTGGCCTTCTTACTTAGTGTTTCATATTGTGTATGCTTTATTTCTTTTGTCTCTTTGTATATTCAAATTTTTACATTAGGAACAATAACTACTATGAAAATAATATTTAATTAATTCTATTTTTATTAAATCATTTGGTAAACACCATCGCTCAAACCCTTCCTTCTGAGATTACATCGGATCCTATCTCCTTCTTTTGAATTCATGGATCAATATTCCTATACATCTTATGCTTGAACCATGGTTTACGGCATTATTTCAATCGTTGCTGATTTCATGCAAGTCGACTTAAACACCCTCCCCATTTCATTACTCCCATGCCTCATCCTATTATCAATGTAGTCACTACATGCTGCTTTGCACATGGCCGACTACAAAAACACCCATTTCTATTCCACCACCTATTACCTCTACAATTCCTTCTACCACCTAAAAAAATTATGATATTATTGACCAACTTAAGAACACTCTTTCCAAAATATCTCTTTATGATCTCCTACGAAGTGCACTAGATGTTTTGAATACCTTAGAAGATGCTTTACACCCCATCCATATTGAAAGTGATAATTCACATGTTACCTTTACGAATCTCATTTAATCCTTAAAAATCTACCACATCCTATATCTTTTAGGGTTTATGATATTCCAACTTCTACCACTAGCAATCTTCCTACACCTTTTCTCATTACGACTCACTGTCAGAGTTCAATTTGTGTGAAGCATGAACTAGTTGATAATGGATCCCCTATAAAAATATTTGCTCTTTCATTGATCAAGTATTTAGGAATTCCTAAATGTTTGATCACTAAATACTCTACTCTTTTCGCAAATTTATGATTCCTCTATAAGTTGGCCTTAAATCACTCCCCATTGGAGTCCATGTACTTAATGAATCATTTAAGTTCATGTTATCAATTTTTCGCCTAGGAAAAATGGACAATAGGGTAGGACCAGACCCGAATACTGAAACAAGGCCTTCATACAAAAGTCTGGGTTTATAGACACAATGAAGTGTTTCTGGAGCTTGAAACCATTTGAGAAGCTTATTCTTCTTATAGGTTTTGAAAAGACTCATATTTAATGTAAGGTGAAAATAGACCAAAGTGGGCCCATTTTCAGCCCAAACCGAGAAAAATGAAAAATTTTGTGTAACAGGTTTGATGGGATTTTCATCAGTCCCCATCAAGCGTCTAGCATGAGAAAATTCAAGGAAAATCTAAAAGTAAGAAAAAATTGGGTTTAGGGGTAAAATTTTGACCCTTAGTCAAAACAGCTCGCGCACCAGCTTACTGACCTGGTGAGTGAGTTGGGAGACAAAAACAGAGCAGTGAGATGGAAAATTGCTTGCCGAGCGGCTCGGTGAGTGGTCGAATGTTGCAGCGAAAATGGGGGCACTTTGAGTTATTTCAAGAGCTCGGTGAGCTCATGGATGTGTGGAGGACTGAGTTGGAGGCATGTAACTCAGGTGTGGCAGGAGGATGCATCGTAGTTGGGAGCTCATGGTAGGTTCAATTAGATCAATATGACGATGGGTTCGGGTGCTAAGGCCAATCCATAGTTTTAGCTCGGCGACGTATGAGCTGCGAAGTGTTGGCAAGTGCATCGACATGGGCCGAACATATGTATGAGCTCAGGCTTCGTCGCACAAACGGTAACTCATAGGTCGGCGGAGTTCGGTGATTATCTCATCGAGAAACTCATTTCAGATCTCGGTAGTTCTTACAAGGGGGATTGATGGAGGTCAATCACACATGGATCGGGGAGATTTAGCACCAACTTGGCCACTTGGGGATTAGTTGATGCAACGGTTGGAGCTTACCCGGAGCTATGGGAAAGGCCGAATGAGTAGCTTAGTATCATGCGGTGTAGAGATGAAGACCGTAGGGAATACTCGGTGATTTGGCCCATCAATTGTGAGTGGTGGAATGTGGGAGTCAAGCTCGGGCGAGTCAACATGCGGTTGGTTCGGTGCATTCGAGCTAGGGAGAACAAAGAATGGAAGAGCTAGGATGGTTGGATCGGCTTGGTGGTGGAGAAGAATCTTGGGTCGAGATCACCAATGTATACATAAAGCACGACAAAAAGGAATAAGTTCGAGAGAAAAATTGCGGAGTCTGAGTTATTGCACACATCGGTGGCAAGCTACTTTGGGAAAGCGCAGTGTCACAGATTAGAGATTTTGTGTGACACATTCGTAGCTTAGGTTTTGAACTTGAAGTCTGAATTTTGGATTTTAGATTTTCGGTAATTCAATATTTTTTCCCGCTTAAGTTGGGAAAAAGGTGGAGGAGTTCCAAACTTCGAAGTCTAAATTTTGGACTTTGCGGTTCGACATTTGGGGTTTATGCGATGATCTGTTTGGTGAATTATTTTACGTGCATGAGGGCCCGGGGTCAATTCTTGAATTTCGACGGTGAAGATATTTGAATTCAGCGGGTGGAAATTCCAAAGTCATTATGCGCTTGGAAGTAACCGAGGTAGGTGGTCTCGTGGACTGAGACATTTAGTGCAATGATAGTGTCGCATGGACACAACTCAGCGCGAACTAGGAGACGGGCAATGAGTTGGTGACAAGGCGGTATGAAGGAAGTTTCATAGGGAGGATGTGCCAATTGATATGTCGGATGGGAGTTATTTTAGGAGCTCAACGAATGAGTTATTTTGAAGGTAATGTAGGAGCTCACCTACGAGGACAAAGATCTTAGGGTGGGGTGATTTTGAGATCACCATAACACACTAAGCGGTGAGAATGCCACAGGGGTTGTGAGTGCTATAGGATCTCAACGATGGAGGCAAGACATGCGAAGAGCTCACCATGGAAATAATGCAACAACCCACCAACAAGTTCTCCGAGTAGCTCAATGGCTAGTTGCTCGTGAGCCACTCCCCCAATGCAATAGACGAAGGCAAGAAATGAACAAAATCCCCTTCACTCAAAGTAACATAACTTCTACCTAGGATATCCATTTTTCACACACTTATAGTCGACGGAGAGGTAATTAAAAGGGCTACATGATGAAGACATCAAACAAAGATTTTAGAGGGATATAGGATAAGAAAGTTGAAGAAATGCCCCAGGAATTGATAAGTGACAATGTAGTTAAAGGGTCATTAATGGAAAATGGGTAGAATCAAGTGCCCCCATATCATAATGCAAGAACCGATGAAGCTTCATGCACTCTATAAATCTGATTTTTCTCTCGCCTTGTAAAATTTTATTCTATAAATTGTAAGGAGGGCATATTTTAAAAGGTTTGACATTTTTGGATCTTCCGTTCCCTTCTTTCTTAGCTATAACAAATCTGCAGAGTTAACAACTTCCCCATTCGAGCATTGTAATTGAAAATTATGCCTTTAGCCCTTGTTGTAATCCATTATATGGATCTCTAGGAGCAATAAAATCAAATTTGTTTGTGATTTACAACCCTTTTTGTTCATTATTGCAACTTTTTATTCTTTCATAGCAAGGTAAGTGCAACAAGTTGGGGGGACTAAAAAGTGGACATGAATTCCCGAATTTCATGAGTCGTGATCATTGTCTATTTTTCACGTTTGGAAAATTCCTAAACCTAATACCACAATCGTGGTCCTCTGCAGTACAAAAACAAACAATCGTGACCCTCATTTTCTCCAAACCGCACATTTTTTTCCATTGAACTGACACTCTCCCTTTTCATTACCCTTCCAAATTGTAATTTTTGCTTTTGGATCGCAATAATTTACACGATGCCATCGAGATGAAGAGGTAAGCCCTCATTTTTGATCAATTTTCTTGCATTTTAGGTTTTTTTTTTGTGGTTTTCATGGGTTTTTCAATCTTTTGTTTATGTATAAAATTTCTTTATTTTGTTAGTTGCTCAACAAGCTGCTAATCCTCTAATTCCTCCAAATGTTCCTCCACTTCCTCAAAACCCTCCAAATATTCCTCCACCTCCTCAAAACCCTCCTCCGAACATTCCTCCACCTCATGTGGCTCCTACCATCCCCACAAAACCACCAAGAACCCAAGGTGATATCATTACAAAAATTTGAGAAAATAAAATTTCCATTTAGAACCTTATTGACACTATCAGAAAAATCATTCCACAAATCCAAGCCACATGACTTTAGCCAACACACTTCAAACATTGATTGGAGAAGTTTAATCTAAAATAAACCAAATAGAGCGATGGAATACTATTAGAGCTGATTGTAGGCATTGGTATGGATACAAATTATCACATGTAGCCATGAAAGACTAAAAAAATGGAAAAGATCTCATTTTTGCACTATTTATGGACCCCAAAACCAATTCCCCCCTCGCGAATAATTCTAAATGGTTCCCTATCCATTGGTGTCACGATGACTAGATTACTTTTTTTTTGGGACCGATGGTGGATGGTTTTTGATTATCCATCATGCAACAACAATGAGGTTCCTCTTTATTTTTTGAAGAAATTGTATTGTGAGTTTGTTCTTAATGAGGTCCCCAATTATTTTGACTTTTATGGGTTTTACGGTCGAGGAGGTGGCTCTACATAGACTAGACCAAATGCACGTATTGCAGTTGGTCAACCTAGGATGCCCCACGCCCAAAACCCCCATATCCTTCGATTATCACTTCTAAATTAAAGGAGGTTGTGGAGATCGACACACTGCATGTGTTGAGGTCTCTCACTGACACTCTAGCCTAATATAGTAGCCAGATTACATCTAGCGATGTTGGTGGAGGCACCAATTCTAGCACACCCAGGACATTGTAGGTCAAGTGGTGTCGTATGCATTGTGGGTGAGACATCCTTTAATGGGTCATATGATCTCTTTTTTTTACATATTTGATGATGGAATATGTTTTTGGAAGTGTTGCAAATGTCCCTGGTCTTTCACAGGTAAATGTCACATAAATAATATATATATATAATTTTATTTCATTTGATATTTTAATATATATACTTGATTACGTCATACTTGTGTAAAAGCTAAAAGTTTTTTTCATTTTAAACAACAATATTCAATCAAGGACACATCGGTGTAGACACCTAGAACTCTGACCCATGTTAAAATATGTGTAGACGTAAGTTTCAAGTTACTTACATTTCAAAGTTCATTTGATTGCACATTTATTATTAAATACACATTAATGTTCATGTATGTGTTTCACGTGTACATACATATTAATATGTTTATCTTTTTAAACAGGGATCCAGTGGGACATCATCTGTTGTGGGCATTGAGGGTACTAGCACACCTCACGTTACTTTTATGCAGGTTAGTTTCACAGATTTAACTACTTAATGTTCAAGAATGTTTAAATATTATTAACATACATATCTATACGTTTTCTCGAATTTAATATATATGCATGGGCCTTAGTTGCTTACACCATTATGCTGTACAATTTTCATTTATTGTTTATCTACATGTTGTTTATACAACTTATGATTTCCGCGTAGACTCCTCCCTTTATGTAGACTGCATGGAGGCTGCTGTTGATGTTGCCATAACGTCGGTAGATCCACTCACACGGTAAAATTTTTCAAATTTGTTAAATTTTGGAGGAATTTTTCTTACTAAATCCACAATATCAAATTTTACGTAAAATATTTAATGTAAACTGTTTATTTGTATGTAGTCTAGTACGAATCAAAGTTCACTACCATGACCCTAGACACTCCCCATCATAAGTCTACCCTTGACCCTATAGAGCTTAAATGAAAAATTTATAGGGATAATGAGATTGCGGTAAGATTTCACATGCATTAAAACTTATAAGTTTTTAAATTAATAATGTATTTTCAATATATCCACTTCTTAAAAATTTGGGTGTTAAAAACTTGATGTTTATGAGTTTGAAGGCTAAGTTTCAGAAAGCTTTGCACCTAGGAAAAATGGATGAAATCCGTAGTTTCATACTACATCTACAAGCCATGGACATGCTTCTACTAGCGGGGCCGAAATAGGGAAGATGTTTCATGATTTTTCATAGGATGTATAGATATATATGCCATTTGGACATGCAATACATACATTTTGTGTATGCTTATATATGGCTTGATACATATGATCTTGTGTTGGACATTCCATGGAGACATGTATACAATATTATGCGACTATGTGGTCCTATATATATGGCATTCTTAGTTTGATACATTATTCTTATATTTTCAAAGACGTGACACGAGAGACTCGAATGCATGTGCATGTATTTTGTGTTTATATATATCCGTGTGTATGTTGATTTTGTTCCCGGACCACTATGATATAAATTTTATGATATTGTTTTGATCTCATGTGTTGAAATTTTTCCATATTGATATTTCACATATGATCATGGTTGATGATGTGTGAATTTTTGTATATACGTGTGACTTGATGAAGTATGATGATGTGTGACAACATGATTTCATTAAATGACATGTTGTAGTGCCCACTTCCCTTCGACACCTTTTGTTATTGATTATGATACTATCGACTATACTTATGGACATTACTATAGCTTTCGAGTTGGTATGATGTTAGACATTAGAGATCATGGACTATGGTTGATTTGATTCATATATGATGCATGTGGATTATTAGAGACATTTTATATTGATGTTGATACAATTCTTGACATGGTTATATATATATATATATATATATATATATATATATGTTTTTCGTACATGTGATATGTTGTCATATTGAGTAAACCTAGAAAATTGAACTAATTTTATGATCATATGGTTATTGAGGAAATTGTAAATGATGTCGTTACTTGCTTGATGATGTTTGGATATATATATATATATATATATATATATATATATATATATATATATATATATATATATATATATATATATATATATATATATATGACCTTGGAGATTATTGTATAATTATTTTGGATGATTTGATGCAGCCACAAGGCCGAAGGAGGTATTTGTGTTTTGCAGGTAAACATGTCACAACAAACATCAGGGGATTGGAGACCAACCACATTGGAATCCTAGATGAATTCAACAAGGGTCACCATGACAATGTGTATTTGTTATGTGTGTGTGTTTGAATTGATGTTAGGGGTTCCCATGGGGGGAATCACCTTTGAATGTGACCAAGGGGTTATGTGTATTATTTTATTTAGTTCCTTTGTTTAAATTTAGTATGTGGATTTTAGTGATGTATTTTCCCTTTATTATTTATTTTATTTGTGTCTAGATTAGTGAGTAATCATGTTGTTAAATAAATTAAAATGGGTCAAAAGAATGCATTTATTAGAGCTGATGGCTCTTGGATTATGTGTTGTAAGTAATGTGTAAGTAGCTTTGAGTGTGAAACACTCCACCTTTATAACGAATCGTTACACCAAAACCTCGAGGTGTTAATGAAATCCGCACATGAGGATCATAACATCCCACCACGCCTTCCGTATCCCGGAAATTGGGCTAGATTTGCGCCCGTATAGGGGACCCCCTGCCTATACGAGCCTCGGGTGAACACTGCAATGTCGGCGTAGCTACCTGTGTCGGGACTCAAACCTAGGTGGTCGCTCACGATACAAATGTAATGAACCATTACACCAAAACCTCGAGGTGTTAATGAAATCCGCACATGAGGATCATAACAACCTTCCTTTTGAAATTCGGATTTGTCCTTAGGGGCCGATTTTGGAGGCTTGTGGGATAATTTAAACTTGTCCCACACCTCTTAAATTATTACACTAACCCTACCTATGGGTTGGGGAGTCAAAACTAGGCCTTATTATGTATTTTGGGAAGGAAAGTTGTAAGTCTTTTTTTGCACCTTCTTGCATGAAATTAATTTTGGTCCTTGGGGTGTGGACTTGGATTGTGTGTAAGTAAAATGTCATTCATTCACCCACCTTTTTAATTGTTCTTTGGAGTTTGAAGTTGACTTGTGAGGTGGAGTGGAGGATGAGTGATGTGGCATCCTACATGGAGCCACCTCATCCTCCTCCCTCCCTTTTCTATTTATTCGAATTCTTTTGTTGTTTTGGGGGTTACGGGAGGGGTTACTTCATTTGGTGACTTCATTTTTGGTTACTTCTTTTGGTTTGGAGATCTTGTAATTTGGAAGAGAGTTAGAGATTTTGTTGAATGCTTGTGGATTGCTGGAGCTTTTGGACTATTTAGATTGGAAATTTTTTTTGTTGTTAAACATTTGGAGCAAACTCTACCATAGAGAGGCAGGAGCTTGGCTCTTTATAATGTTCTCCCTTTTTTAATGCATGTGTGAATTCTTGAATATTTTGGTATGTTGTTGGCTAGTTGGGTAAATTACCTAGGTATGGTGTAGGAGAAGCCTATGGAGATCTCTTATAGGGAGGCATGAGAGTTTTAGGGAGGCATAAGTGTTATTGTGGAGGGAGTTTGGGATTGGGTTCCACCTTGTAAAAGAAATAGCTCACATTTCTTTACTCATTATGGGGTGTCATAAGAGCATGGGGAGGCATAAGAGAATGGGAGGTATAAGGGGTACTTGGGGGAGGCATAAGGGAAAGTAGGGGTTTTGAAATGATATATTGGCACGCATGCACGCACGCACGCGCATGCGTATAGCAGCCACACACACACACACACACATTGGCGGGTTTATTTTAAGGTGGAAACCCATTTACCCATTGGGAGGTATAAGCATCTTCCCCACAGTCTTCTTCCTCCTTTGGCTTGTAAATGATGAAGCCAAAGTATTGGTTATTGTTCTTCATGTTGTCGTAAACTGCAGTATGTATTTGGACTGTGTTCTATTTATGTAAACTATTTTTGTGTTGTGGAAGCCATTGTTGCCATGAGTTGAAATACATTTCTTATTGCTTATGGTTGGGGCTCATGGGCCAATGAGGAGGACGACTTCTCCTCTTCATTGGAATTCTTTTTTTTGGGTGGAGAGCGTTTCCTCTCCTCCTTTTTTGTTGTGATCAAAATATATGGTGGATCTTGTTGTGTTTGTTACGGAGCCGAGGACGAAGAAATTTTTGTAGTTTCTCCTTGGGTTCCTTATTGTGAAATTTCCCACTTCAAGTGGATGGCATTGTAACATTATTTGTGGTGGAAAGTTGCTCTGTTTTGGAAATGGAACCTACATTTGAATGTGAGAGATGTATATTCTGTAAGTTGTATTTGATGACGAAAAAGGAAGTTGTAAAATAATTATTGGAGTTCAATAGAATTTGTTTTAATTACCACAAATGGTATGGTTTTCATTTGAAATCTGTGTTTGAAATATATTGTGAAATCTCTGTTTGAAAAAAAAAAAAATACGTATGAAGAAATATTACATTCTCTGTTTCATTCGAAATGCATGTTTTGAAAGTAGAACTATATTTTGGGTTTTCACGCATGGATTGAAGTAAAGTTAAGCATTGTAAAATTGGAATGGAATGAACTTAAATATCTAAAGTATGATAATAAAAAGTAGATCAATTTGGGCTTAAGTATGTTTTTCCATTTGGATTCTTTGTAAAGCCTGCAAATAAATATTAGAAAATATACAGAGTACTCTGCAACTTGAAAGACAAAATGAAACCTTGGAATGAACTAAGGATGAATAAAGCACATCATAAAACAACTACATTGCCCTAGTAATTTATTCGAACTCCATGTCGGGAAAAGGAAAAATAATGCAATTTCATAGAAAAGAAAAGAAATTCGTATTGAAATCTCAACAGTAATCAATTAATCCTTGCAATCCATTAGAAATATTTCAAGTACGTTTCTCCACACTTTGTTTGGGGTGTTGAAGGAGAAAGAATAGTGAATTAGACCAATTCTGGTAGTTGAAAAAGTTCAGTTCATATTTTTATGGTAGGAAAGACGTTTTCTTAAAATTCACCCATCTAAGTTTGATGAAAATGAATTTTGAAGTTCCCATGCAAAGTGGAGTTCCAGCCCTTTCCAAAAAGTCCTCATTTTCCCAAATCCGAGCTTCCAGTTGAAATTTATGGCCTTTTGAAGTTTTTACTTCGGTTGGTTTAAAAAAACTAGTTTGTCACAAAAAAAAGGAGGAAATTTTTGCAAGGATCCGTGGGCTCGAAAATTACTTAGGGTACTTATTGTAAGAATGCAAAAGTCACAATTTCCTCCATGGCCTGCAGCCCCGCATCCTTCACTTTTGAAAAAAAAAAATACTTCCGCAGGTTCGCGGGCCCACACCTTCAAACTCTACCTTTACGAAATTATTTATTAAATTAACACCTAAGAGAAATTTAACTATATTGGATTAATTACACTCATTAATTTTGTGATGTGGATTTAATATTTTTATAATGGGAAAATTTTATTTATTAATTATAATTGAATTTGAATCTTTGTTGTGACAATTGTTGCTTAAGGCCTGGTAGTGGTCACACTTTTCAAAGGAAAGAAAAATAAAATTATTCCATAATTTTTCTATCTAAACCTAGGTTGTTCTTGGGTCTCGAGTGGTTGTTTTAGCGGGTGTTACAACTTGGTATCGAGCCGTGGGTTCAAAGCTTGGACCCTTGGGCACACTAGAAAACTTGAGACATGAATATTAAACCTAGCACACTTTTAAACCTAGAAAACAACCTTGTTTGAAAATTGCATATTTTAGTAAACATGGAAAACTGAATAAAACCTAGAATAACAAAATATTTCTTGCCTTGTTTTGTACAGGAGGCATAGACAAGACGAGGGGTCCTTTCACATAGATCTAGACTTACCACCTCTAAATCATACTGTAGCAACCATCCTACCTCAAATTTTACAGACGCTTCAGGATGTTAATGCCACTTTGTGAGGAGCATCTAGTAGGACAATTAGCTAGACATGATAGGGAGCCATCTGTTGAGGCTCATGAATCTCCTCGACACGGCGAGGAGAATAAAGGAGATAACTCCGGCGTGGAGTCAAACAGAGAAGAGTCACCACAGAGGGGATAGGGAGACCGAATTTTGGACATAGGGATAGGTCTCGGAGCCCTAGGATTAGAGATGAGCATTCTAGAGAGGCCTAGGGGTCTCAGTTAAAGTTTCGACCAAATCGGGGAGATTATGAAGCTACAACCATCTCACTATTTTAGGGATACAGGTGGATTTCAAGAAGAGGCCTGGTTAGTGAGCTTGAGCGGGTGCTTCAAGCTCTACCCTTGTACTAGCAACACAAAAGCTTGTGTTGTGATCTATGTTACGAAGGATGGATCAAGTTTCTCGGTGGAGAACCAAGGAGTAGAAGATCTACATTGATTTAGAGACGGTTACCTAGGAGATCTTTAAAGAGTGGTTTCGGAGCAAGTATATCCCAGAGGTTCATTCAACAGAGGATAGACGAGTTTCATGACCTCCGACAGAATATTTGATAATAGTAGTATGAGAGTCGATTTACGGATCTTCTCTAGTATGTCAAATACATGCGGGATGAATAGTTCTGATTCACGGGTTCATCTGGGGCTTGAACGTAGTTGTGGGTAGTGTGGTGCGTATCCATTGTCTGCAGACATTAGCTAAGGCCGTTGAGATGGCCTACATAGCAGAGGAGACTCGAGGAAAGACACAGTAGGCCAAAGATAGAGTAAGGATCCACATCCAGCAGATGTAAGAAATCAAATCAAGGGGGTTAGCTCCCCCTCCTCATGGTGGACAGCGTTCATCATAGTCATCTTTTAGACCACACAGAATAGCGGCAGCTAGTCAGTCTCGCCCACCGTAAAGACCTCCACATAAATTTGATGCATCAAGGGGTCGAGTATGGGGCCTCCTCCTAGGCATACCATTAGGACACGGGGTACATTAAGAGCTCGGTCGGCAAGAGCTTGTCGGTAGAGATCTCAAAAATCCACAACCGGATCATCGAGAATCCACAAATAGACCTCCGAGTATTGGGCTGGACTGCTTTACTCATTAGAGAGGATTGGGTGATTGTTTTGGTTTTGGTGTTCTTTGGATAGTTTTGGATAGATCGCCCACAAAACCCTGTAACAAGGGTAAGGCACGAGATCTCGAGCCTACTATTGGTGACATGGGGTGTGGTCATCGAGATCTATGCAATGGTCGAGAGCCGCTAGGCTAAGAAGAAAAGTACCATGATTGAGATGAAAGGTAGCATTAGTGGTGTTCCTACCTCAATTCTATTCTATTCTGGTTCTTCTGATTCTATTATTGCACCATATTTGGTAGAGCGATGCAAGCTTTGGTGGCTACATTAGGCATGGTCTTAGTTGGGACATCGAGATGGCTTTTGGAGCCAAGATCTCTATAGACTCCTTAGTTATGGAGTGTGTAGTGGATTTGGGACCCTTCACCACTACCTTAGATCTTCGTATCCTTTCGTTGGGTTCATATGGAGTCATCTTGGGCATGGACTGGTTGTCTACACACAAAGCTAGAGTGGATTGTTACCATAAGATTATATCATGTACAAATGATCTAGGAGTTGATTCAGTGATAGTAGGGGTTAGGAGACCCATTTCCATTTGCACCATCTCTGCCATGCAACTTAAGCGGTGTGTGCGACGGGGTTATCTGATGTATGCTGTCGAAGTTAGTGACAGATCGAAGGATGAGTCTAGTGGACCATCGCTTGATGACCATCCCATCTTGAGAGAGTTTTTGATGTCTTTCTAGGGGAGCTACCAGGGTTACCACCCCCATATGAGATATATTTTCACATAGATATGGTTAGGGAGTAGAGCCTATCTCACGAGCACCTTATCGGATGATAACCCCGAGATATGCGAGCTCAAGTTCTGCTAGAGGGCCTTTTGGATAAAGGTCTAATTTACCCTAGTGTATCCCATTGGGGTGCACCGTGATATTTGTAAAGAAAAAAATGGAACTCTACGGTGTTGTATTGATTACCTTAAACCCGAACAAAGTAACGATCAATAATCGTTACCCCCTTCCATGCATTGATGATTTTTTTATCGGATGAAGGGGGCCACACTTTTATCCAAGATAGACCTTAAATCAAGTTATCATTAGTTAAAGATTACAGAGGAAAACATTCATAAGATCTCCTTCCATGCGAGATATGGCCACTACGAGTTCACAGTGGTGACTTTTGGTTTAATGAAATACCCAATGGTGTTTATGAGCTTGATGAATGGGGTGTTCAGGAAATTATCGGATCACTTCGTGCTCATCTTCCTTGATGAAATTTTGATTTACTCATGTACACGTGAGGAGCATGAGGGTCACGTTCACCAGGTCCTTCAGTGTCTCCGTGAGCAACAACTTTACGAGAACCTGGAGAAGTGTGCGTTCTTTCAAACAGAGTTGCGAAGATTTGGGACACATCATTTCTAGGGAAGGTATCACAGTCGATCCTTCCAAGATTCAAGATATTATGGATTGGCCAAGACCCACTAGTCTAACAGAGGTGTGAAGCTTCATGGTTTTAGCAGGTTATTATAGGATATTTGTTCAGGACTTCTCTCGGGTTGCGCACCCCATCACTTACCTTCAGCGGAAAGGGAAGAAGTTTGTTTGGTCAGACAAATGTGAGCGGGGCTTTAGGAAATTGAAGGAATGCCTCCCTACAAACACCTATTATTGCAGTGCTAGATCCACAGGTGTGAGTTTTTCGTATGCACATATGCTTCTTTGGTAGGAGTTGGAGGTGTGTTAATGCGGAGGGTAGAGTAGTTTCTTTTGAGTCTCGTAAACTCAAGGATTATGAACTCAATTATCCACTCATGATCTTTAGCTTGCAACACATTTGTGCATGCCTTGGTTCTATGGATACATTTCCTTCTTGGCCAAAGATTCATACTTAGGGCCCGATCACTTGAGTCTTTGCCACCTCTTCACGTGGCCCAATCTCGTGCTCGTCGATGGCGTTGGATGTAATTACTTTGTGATTATGATATGGAGATAGAACATATGAAGGGGAAGGATAATGTGGTTGCGAAACTCTTAGCATATGGAGACATGTGGTTATGGCCACCTTAGTGAGCACAGATTTGTGGAGCAGGATCCTACAGCAACTTCCTCATAATAGTTTCTATATTGCAGCTAGAGTAGAGATCGAGTCTCAGAGATCCTGGAAGGGAAGTTTGATGGGTTTTCATTAGAGGTAGATGGCCTTCTCAGGCACAAAGATTGGATTTATGTTCCCAAAGATGCGAGGCTTGAGGTAGGACATCTTGACAGAGGCACATTATGCACCCTATTTAGCCCATCCCGGGGTGAAGAAGATGTGCACCACCTTGAGACAGTTGTATCACTTGAGGGGAATTCATAGAGACATGGCTTAGTTTGTGTCATGATGTTTGGAGTTTCAGAAAGTGAAGGCTGAGCATCAAAGATCATCGGTGGCCTTCTCTTTACTGCATGCTATACCAGAATGGAAATGGGACACCATTTCCATGGAATTCATTGTTGGGCTCGATGTTAAGATACCAACATGACGCCATCATGGTTACAATGGATAAATTGACAAAAGTGGCTCATTTTTCTCTAGTGTATCTAGATGAGATTGTCAGATTTCATGAGATTCCATAAAAGATCATTTGTGACCGTGATCCTCTATATACTTCCCACTTTTGGACTACCATGTAGCATGCCCTCGGGACGATGATCAATTTTAGCATGACATATCACCCTGAGATAGATGGATAGACTGAGCGGGTGAATCAGATCCTAGAGGACATGCTTAGGATGTATATTATGGATCACTAGTCAAGATGGGAGGAGTATATGTACTTGGTGGAGTTTTCCTACAATAATAGTTTTCAAAGTTTGATAGGCATGGCTCATTTTCAGGATTTGTATGGCAAAGAGTGCAGGACACCTCTTAGTTGGGATAGGTTAGAGGATAGGGTTTCTCTTGGGCCAACTTTATTGCAGGACATGGAGCAGCAGGTGGTTATAATCGGACGAGAGACTGTAGGAGGCACGAGCAGGACAAAAGAAGTATGCGAGATTAGCATAGGACCGACCGTAGTTTTGAGGTGGGCATGCATATTTTCCTTCGTGTCAGGCCACATAAGAGCCCTATCCATTGTGGAAAAGGTTCTAAGTTAGATCCTAGATTTGTAGGCCCCTTTGAGATTTTGGAGTGTATCGTTCCTTTTTCCCTCTTGTCTAGTGTTTCCACCTATCTTGTCTCACATCCATGATGTGTTTCATGTTTCTGTACTTAGGAGATATATTGCAAATCCTTCTCATGTGATAGATTGGACCTCATTGCAGTTGTAGGATTAGGGGTAGGTGACGGTGGAGCCCATTTTGCATTATAGAGCACAAGATCCCGGGCCTTCGAGGCATAAAGATTGACCAAGTTTGAGTGCGGTGGGACAAATATGATGAGGCTGCGGTTACATGGGAGAGAGCTACTTTTCTACAAGTTCGGTTTCCACACCCATTCTAGTGACTTCCGGGAGGAAGTCGAGTCTAAAGGAGGGCGATGTAGTGCCCATTTCCCTTCGACACATTTTGTTATTGATTATGATACTGTCGAATATACTTATGGACATTATTGTAGCTTTCAATTTTGTATGATGTTAGACATTAGAGATCATGGACTATGTTTAATTTGATTCATATATGATGCATGTGGATTATTAGAGACATTTTATATTGATGTTGATATGATGATTGGCATGGTTATATATATATATATATATATATATATATATATATTTTTTTACATGTGATATGTTGTCATATTGAGTAAACCTATAAAATTGAACTAATTTTATGATCATATGGTTAATGAGGAAATTGTAAATGATGTCATTACTTGATTGATATACATACATACATACATACATACATACATACATACATATATATATATATATATATATATATATATATGTATGTATGTATGTATGTATGTATGTATGTATGTATGTATGTATGTATGTATGTATATCAAGTAATGACATCATTTACAATTTCCTCATTAACCATATGATCATAAAATTAGTTCAATTTTATAGGTTTACTCAATATGACAACATATCACATGTACAAAAACATATATATATATATATATATATATATATATATATATATATATATATGTTTTTGTACATGTGATATGTTGTCATATTGAGTAAACCTAGAAAATTGAACTAATTTTATGATCATATGGTTATTGAGGAAATTGTAAATGATGTCATTACTTGATATACATACATACATACATACATACATACATACATACATACATACATACATACATACATACATACATATACATATATATATATATATATATATATATATATATATATATATGACCTTGGAGATTATTATATAATTATTTTGGATGATTTGATGCGGCCACAAGGCCAAAGGAGGTATTTGTGTTTTGCAGGTAAACATGTCACAACAAACATCGAGGGATTGGAGACCAACCACATTGGAATCCTAGATGAATTCAACAAGGGTCACCATGGCAACGTGTATTTGTTATGTGTGCATTTTTGAATTGATGTTATGGTTTCCCATTTGGGGGAATCACCTTTAAATGTGACCAAGGGGTTATGTGTATTCTTTTATTTAGTTCTTTTGTTTAAATTTAGTATGTGGATTTTAGTGATGTATTTTCCCTTTATTATTTATTTTATTTGTGTCTAGATTAGTGAGTAATCATGTTGTTAAATAAATTAAAATGGGTCAAAAGAATGCATTTATTAGAGCTGATGGCTCTTGGATTATGTGTTGTAAGTAATGTGTAAGTAGCTTTGAGTGTGAAACACTCCACCTTCCTTTTGAAATTCGGATTTGTCCTTAGGGATGATTTTGGAGGCTTGTGGGACAAGTTAAACTTGTCCCACACCTTTTAAATTGTTACACCAACCCTACCTATGGGTTGGGGAGTCAAAACTTATTATGTATTTTGGGAAGGCAAGTTGTAAGTCTTTTTTCACCTTCTTGCATGAAATTAATTTTGGTCCTTGGGGTGTGGACTTGGATTGTGTGTGTGTAAGTAAAATGTCATTCATTCACCCACCTTTTTAATTGTGCTTTGGAGTTTGAAGTTGACTTGTGAGGTGGAGTGGAGGATGAGTGATGTGGCATCCTACATGGAGCCACCTCATCCTCCTCCCTCCCTTTTCTATTTATTCGAATTCTTTTTCTATTTTGGGGGTTATGGGAGGGGTTACTTCATTTGGTGACTTCATTTTGGTTACTTATTTTGGTTTGGAGCTCTTGTAATTTGGAAGAGAGTTAGAGATTTTGTTGAATGCTTGTGGATTGTTGGAGCTTTTGGACTGTTTGGATTGGAAAAAGCTTGTTGTTGAACCTTTGGAGCAAACTCTACCATGGAGAGGTAGGAGCTTGGCTCTTTATAATGTTCTCCTTTTTTTATGCATATGTGAATGCTTGAATATTTTGGTATGTTGTTGGCTGGTTGGGTAGATTGCCTAGGTATGGTGTAGGAGAAGACTATGGGGATCTCTTATGGGGAGGCATAAGAGTTTTGGGGAGGTATAAGTGTTATTGTGGAGGGAGTTTGGGATTAGGTTTCACCTTGTAAAAGAAATAGCTTGTATTTTTTACTCGTTATGCGGTGCCATAACAGTGTGGGAGGCATAAGAGAATGGGAGGTATAAGGGGTACTTGGGGGAGGCATAAGGGAAAGTAGGGGTTTTGAAATTATATATATATATATATGGCGGGTTTATTTTAAGGTGGACACCCATTTCCCCATTGGGAGGTATAAGCAACTTCCCCCATAGGTATTTCTCCTTTGGCTTGTGCATGATGAAGCCAAAGTATTGGTTGTTGTTCTTCCTGTGGTTGTAAATTGCAGTATGTATTTGGACTGTGTTCTATTTGTGTAAACTGTTTTTGTGTTGTGGAAGCTAGTTTGTTGCCATGAGTTGAAATACATTTCTTATTGCTTTGTGGTTGGGGCTTAGGGGCCAATGAGGAGGACGGATTCTCCTCTTCATTGGAATTCTTGGTTGGGTGGAGAGCGTTTCCTCTCCTCCTTTTTTTGTTGTGATCAAAAGATATATGGTGGATCTTCTTGTTGCTGTTCTGGAGCTGAGGATGAAGAATTTTTGTAGTTTCTCCTTGGGTTCCTTATTTTGAAATTTCCCACTTCAAGTGGATGGCATTGTAACATTATTTTTGGTGGAAAGTTTCTCTGTTTTGAAATGGAACCTACATTTGATTGCGAGAGATGTATATACTATAAGTTGTATTTGATGAACGAAAAAGGAAGTTGTAAAGAATTATTGGAGTTCAATAGAAGTTTTTTTAATTACCACAAATGGTATGGTTTTCATTTGAAATATGTGTTTGAAATATATTGTGAAATCTCTATTTGAAAAAAAAAAATACGTATGAAGAAATATTACATTCTCTGTTTCATTTGAAATGCATGTTTTGAAATTAGAACTATATTTTGGGTTTTCACGCATGGATTGAAGTAAAGTTAAGAATTGTAAAATTGGAATGGAATGAACTTAAATATCTAAAGTATGATAATGAAAAGTAGATCAATTCGGGCTTAAGTATGTTTTTCCATTTGGATTCTTTGTAAAGCCTGCAAATAAATATTAGAAAATATATAGAGTACTCTACAACTTGAAAGACAAAATGAAACCTTGGAATGAACTAAGGATGATTAAAGCACATCATAAAACAACTGCATTGCCCTAGTAATTTATTCAGAACTCTAGTAATCGGGAAAAAGGAAAAATAATGCAATTTCACGAAAAAAAAATAAATTCGTATTGAAATCTCAATAGTAATCAATTAATCCTTACAATCCATTATAAATCTTTCAAGTACATTTCTCCATGCCTGTTTGGGGTGTTGAAGGAGAAAGAATAGTGAATTAGACCAATTTTGGTAGTTGAAAAAGTTCAGTTCATATTTTTATGGCAGGAAATATGTTTTCTTAAAATTCACCCATCTAAGTTTGATGAAAATGAATTTTGAAGTTCCCATGCAAAGTGGAGTTCCATCCCTTTCCAAAAATTCCTCATTTTCCCAAATCCAAGCTTCTAGTCGAAAGTTATGGCCTTCTAAATTTTTTTACTTCAGTTGGTTTAAAAAAAAGTAATCTAAAAAAAAAAAAAAAGAATTTTTGTAAATCAGATCCATGGGCCCGAAAATTACTTAGGGTACTTTTTGCAAGAATGCAAAAAGTCACAAGTTCCTCCGCGGCCCCGCAGCCCCGCATCCTTCACTTTTGAAAAAAAAATATTTCCATGGGTTTGTGGGCCTGCACCTTCAAACTCTACCTTTTTGAAAAAGGGTAAAAATCTTAAGTCTCCCCATCGGCCTGCCTTTGGGAAAAATTTCCTCCCTAGGTCCGCCGACCTGTAACTTAAGAAATATGAAGAGTTAGGAGGACTTCTTTATATCATTGGAAAGGGGAAGAAATTTCCTATCTAATGGAAATGTTTTCTGGAAACCTTAAGTGTGTTAAATATGTGAAAAATCAGGTTGAAGTGCAAAGATGAGTCTGAGAGTGGGTAAGTGGGAAATTACCCCTTTTTAACTTACATGAGTAACTCTAGAGCATGGGTTGACCTTTTTGAAGGGTCACACTAGGGGATAAGAGAATGTTTTTAACCCATGTAAATAGGACCTTGGTTATTGTTTAGACCTAGTAAAATTAAATACCTTGGGCATTTAATTGTTTTGGCCCCTTTGACCCTCTAAAATTAATTAAGGAACATTTAAATATAGTGTTAATTTAATTATTTATTAAATTAACACCTAAGAGAAATTTAACTATATTGGATTAATTACACTCATTAATTTTGTGATGTGGATTTAATATTTGTTATAACAGGAAAATTTTATTTATTAATTATAATTGACTTTGAATCTTTGTTGTGACAACTGTTGCTTAAAGCCTGGTAGTGGTCACACTTTTCAAAGGAAAGAAAAAAAAAATATTCCATAATTTTTCTATCTAAACCTAGGTTGTTCTTGGGTCTCGAGTGGTCATTTTAGTGGGCATTACACATGTCTTGTGATGATGTACTTGACATGTACATTGATGATGTAAAGACATGATCGACATATTTTTGCACTCTTTCCGACACACCCCCACCCCCACACAAACACATATATTATATGCTTCATAATCATATTTTTTTCTCTTTGTGGTGGATGAAGATAGGAAGTTTTCACATAAAAATTAGTCCATTCAAGTGATATGAAATCATAATCATCTTTGTTTCTTGATATGACATAATATAATCATCTTGTTCTTTTGAAGATTGCATAACAATGGAAAAATTATTGATATGACATCATAATAATATTTGTTTCACTTTGTCATGCATATGAAATGTCTTTGTAATTTCATATAATTTCTTCATGTAACCATGTATTTGCTTCTCTTCATATGGTTCATATAATCATGTCTTTGTGTCTATTTATATGCTTCATGCATAATCATATCTTTGTTGTGACCTTATTAAATCTCCTTGAAGTCTTGTCATATATGAAGTTCACTATTAGTGTGGTGAATAATAAATATTGTGCTTTGGAAGATTGCCAAAAAAAGGACATTCTTGATATGTAATCATAATCATCTTTGTTTCTCTTTGTCACACATATATATATGCTTCATGTAATCGGTGTCTTTTTTTCTCTTTACATGTGGTGGATGAAGATAGGATATTCTAAATTCAACCGTTCACACAACATGGTAGTGTGTTTACCTTGTTGCAATATCCTTGATGTGACCTTATTCAATTCAAATGATAGGGCATTATTTTTAGGCCATAAAAATAATTATTCACATAAGCTTATCAAAACAGGGAGATATTCACATTTTATGATATACTTGTTCAAGTTTCTAACACCACAACTATGTGTCACCTTCAATAATAGGAATAAAATCCAAACTTAACAAGTAAAATACATTAAAAAATATCTATATGACACCCTATTTGGATATTCATTACAATACCAACTTGAAAGGGAATATTTATTATTGATTTCCAATCTTCATTTCTTTAGCAATGAATGGTGTTATGTCCTTCTTGTAGTCAACAATTTAGCACGAACCTAGAGTCTCCTCGAATTTTTCAAGACTTGGTATTTCTCCCCACATGGAAATCCATCTCCATGTACTTATTGGTTTGTAATATAGTGAAATTACTTGGGTGTTTGTTCAATTGAAGGTAGTTACAAATTGACTAAAGAATAAAAGACCCATGAAGAGAAACAAGAAATCCCCCAAATAGTAAGTCAAGAAAATGAATTCCTTTTCATCTCTCTAAATTGGATCTACTAACAATGTCAACCAAGTGAAATTATAATCTTTTATGGCACCACTAACCTACATAAAAGTGGCAACAAAGTATTTTAAGTTGAATCGAAACCATACTAGATATATACAAAATAAACAAATTTAATAAAATATATGAACTTGAAGATGTAGTATAAAAATTTAAAAACTTAAAATAAATATATACCAAATGAACATGTAAATTAATTCCAATGAACAATGAGGATTGGATCTAATAACGATGCTGACCACGTGAAGGTAGAAGCTTTTATGGCACCAAGGTAGACTACATAAAAGTGTTAGTCAAAGTAATTTAAGTTGAATCAAAACCATACAAAATATATAAAAAATACACAAATTTAATAAAATATATGAACTTGAATCTAGTAGAAAAATTTAAAAACTTCAAAGAAATATATACCAGACGAGCATGTAAATTCATTCCAATGAACCATTAGGATCGGATCTACTATGAATAGTGGACATGATTGCTTCATGATCTGACTCTTGAACCTTCCAAAGAATCTTGTTATTAGGCCTTCCTCAATATCTATACAACTGAATATTTGTCACTAGAACTAGATGCGAATATAAGAGTATTTTCCTATGTGTCTCAAAGTCTTCAAACACCCAAACAGAGGAATTTTTTAATGGATACCGTCACCAAGTTCCAATAACTACCACTTTCCACCTATAGGGTACTCATTATCTTCAAAATTTATAATCGGAGAAGAGAAATTCTTTCTTTCCTCGATGTAACAACATAAGAAATAATCTATTCCTTCTTTATTTTCTTACATCATAATAAGCTTGCACAAACATATCCTCTGATAAGATAGAGGTTAAAAATCAAATTTAAATTACATAATAATTTCAATGGACATAACTCAATATAAAAATTGAAAATAACCATATACCTTACCACACCAAAATCAAAATGTCATCAAAGTCAGTAGATTTTGCAACTTCATCTGGAGAAACAAGTTGTGATGCATGTGGAAGTTGATAATTTGAAAGAAGAGTTAGAGGTCTACATATCCATCTATCCACCCATTCTTTTGAATCACACTCAACAGTTTTAAATTTGATACAAGATGTACAAAAACATGCAAATGTTCTTGTCCATTTGGCCCAAAAATTAGCGTTTGAGCTAAAAATGAGTGCATGAGACTCTGGACCTGTGAGTGTCATACATCCTTGTAGTTAGCAATTTTTATTCCTCTATCAACCAAAAATATCTAAGAACTGTGGAATTTTCTTGAGAACCATGGGACATGTTGTCAATACACCATTCCACTATGATCTTTACATATTTCAATTTAGCACCATCTTTGTACTTCAACTCTTCTCTTGTAAGAGCTCTTTTCACACATTCCCTGCACCTTCATGATCTCCTTATCCATGTCCAGGCCTCAATGAAACTCCAAATATGTTGCACACCCATCTTGACATGAATCATTTTCATCGAATAAAACATTCATGCAATCTTAAACTAAGATGAGTAATTATCGACCATATATAATGTTGATTGAAGTGGATGTCCCTATTAGACAAGTTTTCATAAAAAAGCTGAAACACCCTTACATAAATTCAATACAATGATTTTGATCATCATCACTAATATGAAAGTGGTACTCTCTTAAAAAAATTCTATCATTCTCTATATTATTAAGAGAATGTATAAATGTTATATGCACAAAAATGGAAACACATCTTGAGTTGTAATATTGTGGTTTAACCTTCATTTGTTGTGATGTGTTCATGTATAAATTAGGAATGCTAATCAAAAGAAGCTAAAATATAATAACCTCAAAGCATTGATCAAATCTACACTAAACCATCAAGATAAGAGCTTAAAGGAACAACTTCTATCATTGCATGAAACAAGATTAAATCAAACTAACATGCCTAAGTTATCCCTACTCTTTAGATCACTAACTAAAACATGAACCTATGAAGATCAATTTAGCAATCAAAGGGTGATTTGTTGTTTACTTCAAGAAGGTGAATGAATCTCACTAAAATGGATACAAGGCCAAGTTTAGATCTTTCATTACTAACCTAGCATGAATAAATGGATGAAGAAGTTATTCCAATGGAGGAAGTAAGCTCAAGATTAGATGTCTATAGCTTGGGCTAATACAAATGAGTTGTAAGGTTGAAAGGGAGGGCTTAGCCTTGTATTTATAGTTTTCTCTTTGGGAGAGTTTGGAATTTTGGTGCATGTGGGACAAAAGGTAAGCCAAAAAGCACTTTATGATTAGGAGTGGATAAACATGCTTTAGAAGAGCTAAGCTTGGTTTAGGCTAGTTAAACTTGATTAGCAAGTGATTAGTGACTCATTGAGAGTTGGGAAGAGTCGATTAATCATATGTGATTGATTCATAGCCTTTGAAGCTTATAGAAATGATCTAAAGGGAATATGGAGATGTTTAGCTAATATAAGGGGTTTATTAGCCAAATTAGTTAATTATAGGAGGAATACAACCAAGAAGGTGTCGTGAATGGGCATCTAAGAATGGAGTGAAGAATAGCTAATTAACGAAGTGTCGTTAATCAACCAAATTAGAGGAAATGATAGGCGTAAGTGGATTTTAGGTGTCTACATTTTTTTTGTTCTTTAGGGTTGCATAATATATACCACCTCAAAGATAGTTGAAAATCATAAAGAAGTAAAATTTTTGAAGGGGTAGGAGAAAAATTAGTAGAATGAAGAATGCCCCCTCGAGTTTCGATGGGGAAATGAAAGAGGTCGATCTTCAATTGAAAAGATGAAGGAAATACATAGAAGACGAAGGAGGTAACATGCCCCTAGAAAAAGAGCAGAATAGTGTGAAGAAAAGAAATGGAATATAGAAGAAAATGAGTATGAGGAAGGGGGAATGCTAACATCCATCCAGTTTCGTGTAAACAATTTAATTTTCATCATATTTCCAGTGATCTTCATCATCAGTCCTTATTAAAAATGTAAGAATATGAAAAAAGTGTAGAATGACATGAAAAACAATAGTGCGAACAAATGTTTTTCCTAGAACACATACTCCATGCAACATACAAAATGCAATGCAATCTGAAAGTAAAAAAAAATCTAACTCCATGCAACATACATAATGTAATGCAATACGAGAAAATAAAATGGTTCCTAAATCTATGCAACATACATAATGTAATGCAATATGAGAAAATAAATAAGCTAACCTAATAGAGAAACAAGTATAAAAACACATACTTAAACCAACAACATAAAAGATAGTTATACTAATGTTTTTGTCATCAAGCTTCGATTCCAACCTATGTGAGATAACAACAAGGGTTAAGAATGGTACCCCAAGAAAGGATACATGCAGGGGATAAACGAGAGGACACTTGGGTCCTATTAAAATGTAATCGTGCACTATGAAACATCACCAAAAAACTCGTTGTGCCCTATAGTAAAGACATAGTAAGAAAACCATATTTTTAATGGAGGTAGATCTAGATGATCCAAAATTCGAGCACATGAAAAGGTGAGAACCATAGAGACATTTTGTCGAATGATTTTCAAGTTTTAGAATTTTTAAAACATATTTGAATGTTTTTATTTTTCTAACGCATTTGAATGTTTAATGTTTATTTTGAATTTTTAAGAAGCTATGTATAGGAATACAAAGAAGTGTGGATGCCCCTAGCAATATATGGGATGTAAAAAGGCATAACGCCAAACATATGCGTAAGAAAGTGAAGATGTAAAAATGCCACAACGTTAGGTGGGAGTATTTAAAGGAAAACTCTTCATTAGCGGAGAAATGGATCAAGGCCAATATGGATAGGTTCAATCATGATGATGAATGTAAACCAATGACATGTTAGGAAGGAGCAAGGATGCCCCCAGCGTAAGCTGGCCAAGAAACACATGATAGAAATGAAGTAGAAGATTGTTTTTGTGAAAGGGGACAAAGGTGTCCGTAAACATGGAAAAAAGGAAATATTATACACATGGATGTTTTGAAAAAAGTAGAAGAATGATGTGAATGTTATGAATGTAACTTATAATCCTTGTGATGAAGAAGCAATTAGCCAAAGGCATGAATCATGAGACAAGATACAGACTAGAGTAAGATTCTAAACAAGGTCCTAAAAAAGAAACTTGGTAACATACTAATCTTGTTTACTCATAGAGATCTAGTGTGTGCACGTGGAAATTAATTACCTCTCAAAGTGAATATTTGATAGACATCAAGTGAAGACACACTAGCCAATGTGTAGGAATGATTGATTTTAAAAGTTGATTTATGAATGGATTGTGGAAGGAGAAGCATACATCTCTCTCCTACCATCCAAGAGTCCATAAGCCCGACGGAGATGCATTTGATTCTCATTGCAACATTTCTCTACTTCCAGTCAAGATTCCATAGCCTCAATAGAGATTATTGGAAATACCCCAAGAGAGATTTATATATCAATTTTCCTTTTGCTTTTGATTTTGATTTGATTGATTTTCTTTGCTTTCTCAAAACTTCTTTCAGCTCTCTTGACTTTTTTGACAAGGGTTAAGAATCACTTATAGCTTCATGGAAGGATGTGGAAGTGATTTCGCCGACAACATTTTCTAGTGTCAAAAATACGCTCAAATTTTCTTCACAACAAGTTTATTAGATGGTGATTGTGATAGGATCTCTACGAGGCCGATCGTTATTTAATTTACAAAGGTGATGAAAGACCGAGGTCAAATGGATACCATAGATATAAATGTCATAAAATGAGTTCCAATAGACTAATCAAAATATAATCGAAGGGGCGAAATGGTGGATTCCTTGCGAGAGGAATGAAAAGAAGGGGAAGAAATAAAATCCATGTGTATGCACACCCGATTACAATGTTTGATATATGTACCGTTGATTTATTTAATGAAATGTTTTCTCTTTTTTTTTGTATTTTATGTTTTCTGAAAGATGGGAACAACAAGGTCACTTGGTGTGATAAGCTCCAACAACAATGTTGACAATTTCCTTGATAAGGAGTTTAAGTGTGTTATCTTATCAAGAGTCATATTATCTCCGATCTTAATGATTGTGGTCAGCTCATATTCAACAAATGACTGTGATTTATCTTGAAACGTGGATTTTGTATGTGAGATCTTGAGTTACCTATCAAAAGGTTTATTAACTTATTGCCATACTTAATGGTTGTGTTAATGTGCATTCTTGAAGCACTTTCAATTATGAACCTTTTGGGTTTTTACTTATTGGGAGATTTAGATCTCTTGGAATTTTTGATCTGAGCTTGATGAAGAAACCATTTGGGTTTCTTAGAAGATAATGTGTGACTTATCGATCCCGATAATTGGGAGAAGAAAGTGGGAATTTATGATTGATACGAGGAAGAGGATATGGTCTAAGAATTGAAGAGGATGGGCTACTAGGAGGTGAGCCATATATAGAAGATGGAAGGCTACTAGGATGTGGCCCGAGAATAGAATATGATGAGTTACTTAGTGGCGACCCATAGAGGGAACATGAAGGGTTACTAGGATGTAACCTTGGTATAGATGAAAAAGAGATTATAGGATGTGGTCTGAGAATAGAAGATGATGGGCTACTCAACGGTGACCCACATATAGAAGAAGATGAAGGGATACCTAGAGGTGACCCAATGAGAGGTTTTGATTAAGGAATTGTGATATGTAAAGAATGATTGAGTGATGAAAAGATAGGTCATGGATCGATGCAGAACCAAATGTGTCATCATGTGATGAGGGATGTGAAGATGGATGAATAAGAGGAGGATCAAGTTCAATGGTCTTAGGATCTTCCTCTATTTTCTGAAAAAAAAGAATCAATTTCTTCCTCCCAATATGTGAGCACATCGAAGTCAAAATTGAATCCTTTCTCATGATCCTCTAGGGGAATGTCATCATGTGACCCCAGGAATTCTATGATCACTTCTTCATTCTATAATGAATCAATCATTATGGGTTATTGTTCTTTTACCATGGGAGGTTGATTAGAAGAAATGGGTCCAGCTGGTGTGGAAGATTGAGAAGATGATGAATCAAGAGATGAAGTAGATTTGGATCTAGATGTCTCGTGAGTAGAAGAATATGGCATGGGCTTACCTATAAGATGATATAGTGCTAGTAATGTAATAAGATCATTCATCCAAGCAATATATTGTGGCGTATGGAGTCAACTTGGATGATTGATTAGAGGAACTTTGAGTCAGAGAGATCTTCCATAGAGGAAGGGCTCATTGAGATGACTGATAAAAGGGGTCCTATGAAGGAAGGGAGGACCATGACATAGGAGTCACTTTAGATATTTGATGAAGAGGGCCCTGTGTAAAGAAAGGGAGGACCATGACATAGGAGTTGCATCTGAATAATAGTTTAGATCAAAATCATCAGGAGACTAAGGAGAATCAAAATAATAGTTTGGATCAAAATTAGAAGAAGAGTGGAGGGAACCCGAATAATAATTTGGATCAGAATCATCCAAACCATACCACCGACTATGAGATGAAGGTGGGGAATAGGGTACCCAAATGGTTTTTCTAGCGTGAGGAATCAACCGTGGTTTATTCGTGATGGGCGTATTTTGAGGTAAATTCCTAAACCTAGGTTCCCTATTGTTATAAGTGTGAGAAATCATGTGATGGTTAATCATGGTTGGCATTGTTGGGTCCAAATTCCTAGAGCTAAATAGGATACTTGAAATCCTTCAAAGGGAAGGAAGTTCCATGTTGATTCGGGTAGGATAATGACAACCAACTAGAAATTTTGGGATAACTAAGGAAATTAAGGAAGATATACATCGTAATGAAACAATTTAATGACCCAATACAAGTTTAGAAAACAAGCTGAGTGCGAAGGATCAAGCGATAAAAAGGATTGTCCCTAGACAAACAAGTTTACAACATGACTAACTACAAGGAACAATCATGTAAGCCCAAAACACAAATCTAAATAAAAAAATACTCCCTATGCAAATGGTGTCTCAATGACGATTCATACGAAAAAAAAAATCAACGTAATGTCAGCACTTAGGTCAAGTTTAAAAACAAATAAGGTGTAAGTATTAACAAGGGTTGAAGTGATATCCAATCAAAGAGTACTTATGATAAGATTAGAGACTAGCAAGACCCAATTCCTAAAAAAATGGAGGTTACGCATGTGAGCTACACAATAATACTACTAGGATACGTTACCCAAGATTTGTGAGAAAGCAAGGTATTAGTATCAAAATAATATTGATACAACACAATAAAAGTAACCAATACCCTTTCAAGATTGGGGTAATGTTTTAATCACAACACCCTATGGTTTGCACAAGTGTGTGTTCTTAAGCTCACAAAGTGTGATTGGATAAAATGGGTACTATCTCCAGTTGTGGGACTTTATTTGAGATCAACCTTTAGAAAAAGTTGGTTCTTACTCCTAAACTACTGCCAAAATCTCCGTAATGTAGGAAAAACTATCTAATCCTAATCTAACTTTCTAAGAGACCAGGGAGAGAGTGCATGAAAACAAAGCCTACACTAAAGCGGTGATACACTAGAAAAGGAGAGTGTGAGAATAGTCTTCCAATGTGTGAAAAGTAGAAGCAAAATGCATACTAGGAGGGGTGATAACAGTTCTCCACAATCTAGCAACTACATTCACAACAATATTTCATGCACACATAATGATAATGAATCCTTGCAATAATGTAAAATAGACACAATATATTTGTAAAGAGATTGAAGGGGCAAGAGGAATGCAAACAAACACAGTAGGGGAAGATACATCCACAAACTCGTATTTATTGCTTCATGATATGCACAGTTCAATCTGTTACAAAACAAGGGACTAGATCACTATGCAAGGAGTCCACTATAAGGGCCTGCAGCACATTGGCTTCACAAAACAAATTTTGATATATTTTTGCTACCCAAAACTACCTCTTTTTTAATGAGCCCAACACTCCAATTTATAGATTTCTAAGAGGAGAGAGAGAGGAAAAATGAAAATCCCAAAATCTTTCCTTTAACCACTTGCAAGATGTAGTAAATGAAGTGAAATGATGTTTTGTTGCTTGCAAAAGGCTCCCCATACTATCCCATGACTTCCAGCAGTGAGAAATGTTAGCCCATGCTTCATTGAATACATCCCAACTACCAAATAAAACATTATTCTTAACCTGGCCACGTTTTCTGAAAAATCATCATTGATTTCTCATAAAATTCTAAATTTATTGATTTCTTTGCATCGGGATCATAAAAAAATTCCAACGGTACCAATTTTGTGCATTTTATGAGAAATGCAAAAGTTATGGCTTTCTGAGTATGGGTAGCTATTTTGGGTCTGCTAGGGCATTTACATCATTTAAAAGGAATGAGTATTTGATTGATTGGGGATGAGGATGTTTCCTTTATTTTCATCAAGCTACCCAGAAAGTCAAATTTTGTGAAAATCATAGCTCGGGGTCAAAATTTATGGCCATTTGAAGTTCGGGAGGGTCAGTCTTGAGTTTTCCTTTATATGCGGGCATTTCGGTATTTCGGGGAACTCATGTCCCATGCGTACTTGGACTTTTTGGGACTCCTTTGTCCACTATTGATGATTCCCTCTTGGTGCGGTGATTTAAAATTTTGGTTTCCCACTTGTCCTATCATTGACCGGGCCATGAGGTCCATTTACCTCCGCTTTTGCCGCACTACTTTGTTGATCGACTATTTCACCTTTGCGGGTCCCATGCGTACTTATGTCCCAAGTGTCTCGCGGACCACGCGGGAAAAATATCTGATTTCATTGATTTGAACTACCTATGGCCATTTCAGCAATGCACGTCTTAGATGTCCGTGGACTGTATGGGACATATTTTTGACTTTGCCACACAACAAAGGAATCACGACCATTTCGGGTTTTCGGGTCCCAAGTGTCCCGCGTGAACTTGTGCGGCCTAGGACAAAAACTTATGCTTTTTCCACACTACACTAAAAGAGGCCATTTTTGGGATTTTTTCAACTTTTTCTAACTTCTTGGATTTTTCTTTGGAAAGGAAGTTAGAGAAGAGCGAAAGGACCCCAAGACTTGATTTTGGGCCTTTGACCAATTTTACTCATTCAATCTGAAAAATTATGCAGGTTATCCAAATTTACCTTGAGGGTGAATTTTGGATAATTGTTAGAAACAAAAAAAGCCAAAGTATGCTAAGGATTTGCTAAGATGTGGGCAATGTAACGTCACAATATAGACACTTAGATTACGTTTACTAGAAATGAGATGTAAGTATCATAATTTTGATGAGGTGATGTGAACAATGTAACACTTCTAAGGAGGATCAATGATGACTCAAGCCTAACTATGATGATAATGTATCTCAATATGGGTTTGAGAAAAAGGGCCTACTAGAACATGAAGACGTACCATTCACACTTTCAAAACTTACATTCCGGCATTACAACCTAGTCATGCAAGTAGACTACAAAAGTGGTGGACACGATTATTTCTAGCGGTATCCACGCATGTTGTTCTCTTTTATACCAAAATGGACAACAAGATAAAAAGGTGTAGATTAAGTGAGGATGATACAAACTAAGCATAATATTGGAATATTTTCACCTTGTCTTAGGTCAAGTGAAAAACTAGGAAAAAGTAACACGTCGTAGGTCTGTGATGAATAAAATGCGGTTTAAATTGAAGTGGAATCTTACCTTGTTCAAATAACAAGGTTTTGACTACAAACAAGTTGTCACTTTTTTATAGCTCTATAAATCACGATAGCTTTATACAAAGTAAAGTGGGCTCCAAGATGACTTTCTATGTTGTTCTCTCAAATAGTTTCCACAAACTACTTCTACGAGCTAAGTTTGCCAAGAAAGTTGTACTAACTAGTCTTGGAGTATCTCAGCTTTACTTTACCCCCTTCGACAAAATGAGCATAAAAATGCATTTAGTTGTGTTTTCACTATGATCGCAATGGAAGTAGTTTTGACTCTAAACTCACAAGTGCATAACTAGTCAAGTAAGTAAGCGGGCGCTTTCCGTTTCATCCACAAGGTACCCTCTTACATGCACTACTTTAGGGTTCCTAGGAACATCTCTTTTCTTTTAGCTTAAGGTTTATACTAAAGAGAATTTTTATAGTTCAAATTGAACAGGTTTACCATTATCGATTCTATAAATCAATTGTTTTGAATATGGTGCGTTTTATTATCTTTTGAACTTAATGTGTTTATTGTCGCACACCATTTGGAAACCTAAAAAATGAGTTAAATATTTTTAGATCCCGATTATTTCGCAAGCAATATGATCCTTCACAAAAAATTAGTAGTTTCAAGGCATCATAAAAGAGGATTCAAACACTTGCTTTTGATTCCTTTGGTTTCCTTAGACACGAAGGAAGAGCATACACAATGTAGAACCCAACTAGTTAGTAAAAATGATGAAATCCTATGCAAAAACACAAAAATTATTCCTTTTTCATCCCGAATTGATGTCCATTCCCTTAGAAATTTTTAATCAAGTATTTTTCAAAGTATTAAAGATGTATTGGATTGTTTTTATTTCTCAAGATCACCTAGAAAGCACGGGGAAGAGCTTACACGATCTAGCCTCATAAATGAAAAAAACAAACATTCATTAATTTAATCAACCAAATTAGCTCAAATCATGATCAAATATACCCTGTAAATCAACAATTAGCCTTAAGAAAACCTGTAAGGTGTTAGAAAATCAAATGGATCAATCTTTGCAAACTTTAAGACATGTTAGAAAATGACTAGTTTTCTAATAAAGCAAACCAAAATTTTTATAAGTAAAAATCCTAATTTTATGTTTCCATTACATATTTCACTTCAATGCCTTGCCAACACAAAAATGGAGTTTTTTCAAGTTTGAGAGCAAATGTTATGGGCTTTGGAAGATAGGTTATGAATACATTTCAATGCATGCGCGCCCCGATGACAAATATGTTCCCCTTTGTAACATATGCTTGCCCTTTAAAGTGTATGCATGCGCATAGGCATTTTTGCACCCAAAAAGTTGTATGCATGCCCAGATAGGCGTATGCATTCCCTTTCAAGTGTATGCGTTCCCTTTCAAGCGTATGCGCGCGCGACAAATTTATTTAATAGAGAGTAAAATGTGCACGCCTGAGACAAGTGTATGCACATCCTTTCACCTTATGCACACCATTTCAAGCATATATGCATGAGTTTGATAGTATGCACACCCATTTCTAATGCATGTATGTGGACCTAGAACTATACAAAAAGGATAGAAAAGCGATTTCTAAAAATCCAAAAAGGTTAGAATTTTCTACTTAAATTAATTTCTAAAAAATCCCATTAAATTTGAATGCAAAAGGAAGATTTTTACTTATATAAGGTTAGAAAAATCTATTCAATCCTTGAAATTCATGAAAATGGTTAGAATAATAATACAAATCACAAAGCTTAAAATTAGCTTCTATGGACGATGGAATAAGTCCCACTGAGTGTGCAAAATGTATTCATGTAGAGATTAGAAAGATTAATAAATGAAAGTAGAACACATAATAATTTTTAAAGCTTAACTAACCTAGAAAGAAAAATCAAGATAAACGCTTAAAGAGAGCTACTTCTTTAATAATGCATATAACTTTGAAAAAGCATCAAACTAACATGTCTAAGTTACTCTCTACTCTTTGAATGCTAATAAAAACATGAACCTATGAAGATCCTAGAAATCAAATGTGATTGTTTGATATGGTTCTCAAGCTTTCGAACAGAGAGTCTCACCATTAATGGATACATGGCTATGTTTTTTCTCCATATTACTCAAATCTTGGTTTAATGGATGTAATGGTGAAGATAATAGCTCAATAGAAATGAAGAAATGCTCAAGATCCTAATTGCCTATAGTTTATGCTAGAGGAGAGAAAGTGTTCTTAAAAATGATGAGGAGGGTTCTATTTATAGGTTTCCAATTCCAAGAATGGAATGATTTTGGTGCATGTGGGACAAAAGGTAAGTCCAAAAAGAACTTTTAGAAATTAATCTTTTAGGATTAATTAGGGATCCCAAGTAGGCTTAGGAAGCTTTTTGGGAGCATCTGGAGAAGGTTTTGATAGATTTTCTATGTTACGGAAGTAGGATTTAACCAATTAGAATATTTATTAGTCAAATTCAAGATAGGAGGCTTAATTAATGTATGATTGTTAATTAAGATGATTTTGAGGGGAAAAGGTGCCTAATTAACAAAGTGTTGTCAATTTACAGGAATAGAATAGTAAGTCAAATGTTCATAATAAGATTTCTTTGATCAAATTATAGGCATTTCAATAAAAAATATGTACAAATATACAAACTAAAAATTCCATATCGGGATATTAGTGACCATGGCATTTAAATAAAGATATTAGTGACCAATCAATGTTCGGATATTAGTGACCAATCAAATAAAGATATTGCATATTTTTATTCTACTCACGCATGCTGAAAAGGAATTCAAGAACATGTGAGTTTACACAAATGAAAACCAATAATTTGTAGAATATAGATTGACACAAATTTCAACACATTTCACTTCATTAATCGAACAAAAAAATTTAGATTTCATATATATAAAACTATCAAATTAAACAAATTGCAAGAAAGGGGAATGGAAAGAACTCAGATGAGAAAATGAAGGTCTTCTTTCATATTCATAAAAAAATTATATATTACATCCAAGTGCACCAATATCTAACCCCATTACAAGTGAGAATGAGGCCTTATATAGGATGAGGGGAGGATGTAACTAATTTTCAATAAATTTTCTTTAATTAAGTGTTAAACACTTAATTAGTTAATTACATAAGTTTTCTTTATTTTACAATTTTATTTTCAAAATAATAAAGTCAACTTCAAAATATAACAATTAGAAATTACAATGAGTCATAATAATAAGGGACATTGGGAATAACGATAAATTTGGGACCTTTATCTTGAGCACTTGTATTTTGACCTTAGCCACAACATTTGAGATAGTGTTTGTGATAACAACCAACCAGATTCCAAGAGAGTATTCCATCTCTTTTGCAACTCCATCATTTTGCACAAGTCCCTTTGTTGCCTCCACTCTGATATTTTGTGATTATGAGAGTTCCTCCACTTTTTCTTTGTTGAATGAATCTTGTTTTAATAATTCATCTTTGATCAATGATTTTCATTTTAATTTAATATAATCATTTGGATTCCTCTTTGCATGATTTTCCTTGTAGAATTGACAAGGAAGAGTTTGTAAATAAGTGAATATATTATCCTTTAGTGATTCACCTTTATGTACCATGGATCATATTATCTCAATTGAAAATTCTTTTAGAACCTTGATTTGTCGCTAGTGGTAGTGGAAGGTGAAAGTGAAGATAGGGGAGTGGGATCAAGAGGGGTCTTGTCTGATGAGAGGAAATATTTTATGAAGTTTGAGAGAACTTATACCTTCTTCTCAAGTTGTTCTTGAATATTCTTTCCTTTTTCCATTGTCTCGATAAAATTTGAAATCATCTCTCTGATATTATGCACCTCTCCCTCTGGATTTGATTCTCCAGTGGTATTATAGTGAGTTCAAATTCTTAAATAAATATTTCTTTTTACTCGTATATTCTTTTGGTTTAGAAATTTATAGGAGTTATTTTCCTTTGGAATTTGAGACTAGATGAGAAGATACCTTGGCTTTCTTAGGAGGAGAGGGATTTTTTCCGAAAAGAGTAGCTATTGCATCAAACCCTAGGCCCACATTTGAGATTGATATTTCATCTTCTGATATTAATCATAGGTTCAACCCATGTGAAATAATAATTAGAAGGAGATGAAGGGGAGAAAAAGCAAGGACATTCTAAGATCTACGAGGTTGAGAAAAGGAGACTTCATGACTGAGAATTTTAGTAGAAGGAGAAGGTGTTATCCTAATCTCTATCATAAGCCTTGAGGCATCAAATTTCCCTACATCTAGTTCAATTATTTTTACTTCATCCTCTTCATCTTCACGCTCTTCACCTTCATCTTCTTCATTTTTTTTCTTCAACTTCTTTTTATTATATTGATTCTATTTCTTCTTCGAGAGGATGAGACACTTATTCAAAATCGAGATGTAGTTTCATCATACAAATCTTGGATTTTTATTATTCCATATATTTCTCATGTGTTTCTTCCCTCTTTTATACATCCTTTGATTTATACTTTTTGTATACACCTTGCTTCCTAAGTCCAAGGGTGAGGAGGAAGGAGTCAACTATGTTGGAGCATATTTCTGAGAAGTGGAGGCTTCATGGTAAGAGGATGTTATCATTGATTCTCTGAATTCCTTCACCTTCCTACTAAACCAATGTCTTTTCATCAACAATACTAGATTTTCATTTCATCAGGATTGTTCCTCTCCTTTTGATACCAATAGATGGTTTGTAAATGTGTTTATAGAACATATATTATGTATTCCACATGATACAAATCAGAATAACCATCTTCTAGACCTTCGGGAACAATATATATTTTTATATCCTTCATCTGTTGTAATGATAATCTACCAAAGTACCTTTTTCTCACCTTGTATTCATCAACATAGTTCTCTCATAGTCTTCAAATGTGGGAACATGATATTAGGTTATTATGATATTATTTGAGACAAAACCCTTGGTATTAAAAAATACATTTTTGGTAAGTGTGGAACTTGAGTTCTAAAATGGTTCTTTTGACATTATAGGCATCAAGGGAAGACCTACATGTGTCATTTTACAATGACATAGGAAATTGAATTCCTCAATTTTTTTTTCTCTACGGTTTCTATGTGACACATCCAACTATCTACAATCTTCCACTAGAATCAATTTATCATTGCAGTACATGTGTAACTTGTTCGGTACACTTTAAATCTAGCTATCTGATATTTGAAAATGTTCCGAATTGAATAAAGAGGCTGCCATATGTAGAAATTAGTTTCCTTTCATCTGAAGAAATTATTTCTGCCATATTTCCTTTTAACAGATCTGACCAAGAACATGGTAAAAGCATCATTAACTCTCCTATGACGAGTCTTGATGTTCTCATAGGTGAGTTAGGTGTAAAACTCATATACCGGTGCATTTTATTTATCCTCTTGTCTTGAAAACCCTATCCACACCATGTTGGTTGTTATGTTGTACATCATATATGATGTCATGTGTAAATTCTTACTTGGATGTACATTAAACAATTATTGAATGGGGTTCTCGCATATTATCTCACCTCGGTATAGCTTATGTTTATCTTCACGGATCACATTGATGTACACACACATATAATACTAAAATCCATTGGTCGAATGCATTGCCATTGAGATGGATAATAGTGTAATCATGTCTAAAATTTCCTACATAAAGGCCCCATTCTTCATGTCCTTGAGTGAGGATTTTCTATCATAATCATATATTTATCCTAGTTTTGATCAAAGAGACTCTGGACATCACTCTTGGTCAAGATTTTATAATTATCTAAAGTTTGTATCCCTAAGAAAACATTTATATGATGGAAATATAGTTTGGAAATGATTTTTCCTAGGGATGTTTTATTTCCTTATTTTTCATGTCAAAGTGTGAGGCATAAGTGAGGATTTTGTCACCGCATTGCACTAAGGAAGGGGATCCACAACATAGGCAATTTCACTATTTTTTATACTTTGAGAAATCACCATGAGAGTATCTTCAAAGATTTGGGCCTAAATGTCATTCAAGTTTGTGTTCTTGACATCATTGTCTCCAATATCAAGCACAAAGGTTTCTAGAGATGAGATGTGATCATAACCTACATCTTGGAACTTCATTGTTGAGGAACTAGGGAAAACTTCGGAGAAAAGGAGGCTTAATAATGGATTTCAATGGGGCTTGAAAGGGAAGGTTGAAAACATAAATAAGTGTCAAAATAAATAAATAAATAACAAAACCACTTACCTTTACCATGAAATGATAAGCACCTCCACAATAGTCCCAACATGATTGAATTTTTTGAATTTTGATGAGAAATGACTTAAGTTATGAGAAAACTACCTCCTTTGGCTTGCGGGAGTAAGATGAACATAACACAACAAAATTTTGATTTTCAAATGATTATAAAAATGGCTAAGTATTATTTTATATATAAGGGGGCTTTAAAAATACTTAATTTGTGCAATGACAGGTGTTATGTGGGACTCGGTTGGCTTTTAAGAACCTTTTATTAAATTCCTTTATTGATTGGTTATGACAACAATTAGAGGAACTCCAAAACTCCTTTCACCGCTTTGTCGAGATGTCATGCATGTGGGGAATGAGGGGCATAGAGGGAGAATTTCCGTATGGTCCACCGACGTTTGTAATATCAGCAACAAAGGGAGACTAAGGCTTGCGGGAAAAGTGTTTATGTGGGAAAAAAAGATTGAGATAGAACAATTTCTTGATTCCAAAATTTATGTAAAACAAACAACAAGGGAAGGAAATAAATTTACGGAGAAAAGAATCATGTGGGGAAAAAGAGGGAAAATGGAACAAGATCATTTGGTTCTCCAAATTGTCGACTAATCCGTAATGAGGAAGGCTTGCAAAAATGTGATTTGATCAAGGAATCGGGCAATAGGCTAGATCACCTAACAAGATCCACTAGAATGTCTAACATATGACCAACACCAAACAATAGTGTATTATGAGTAAATTAGTAATTTGGGGATTAGGAAGAACAAAGGAAATGTTCCTCTTGTTCCTCTAAAGTCCGCATAACCCGCATAAGTCTCAAAATGACCAAAAACAACTAATTGTTAGAATATTTTTAGAATTTCATGAAATTATAAAGATAAATACATCCCGATAAAGGTTCATTTAGCCAAAACTCAATAAATTTTAAAATTTCCACATTTTTGGGGTAGGTGACAATAAGGTGTCAATGTTTACAAAATACGGTCACTTGGAAAACCGGTGAATTCGGGAGAATCAAGAGGTATGTGAAGGATCGTAACATCAAAAACCTCATTTGAATTCAATTCATTAAGGGAATTATCATCATGAACATGAAGTGAAATGAAAACCGTGAGTGGTGATGTAATTCATCTCAATCTAACAAATGGTGCATATCTCTTAAGAGTGTTTCTAAATAATTAATCAATGTTTGGCGATGTGCTCACATCTTGTAATTGAAGAATTTGATTTCATATTATTTCAATACATTTAGAGGTCAAGAACATGGATCTCACCCTCAAACGTTCCTTCAAGTCTTATTTAGGGATAAATCCTTCAATTTTGAGGAGGAAATCTACTTTCATGAGTACCAATTGAGAAAATAAATGTCCTAATACTATAAGCATAAGACCTATCTAGATACTATAATTATGTTTACACTCAGGTGAAATATTTGTCTCGGAAGTGTATTGTGATGTTTAAAATAATTGTGTCACTTAAGTTGTCATTAATGGAGTTGTTAGAAAAATTCTTTCAACTCATGGTAACAATGTTTACCACTTTTTCATGATGAATTCACCCATGGTGGCCTGTTAGAGATTTGATTTTCCTTTTGCAGTTTTTCCAACATCAAGGAGTGTGGAGGACACATAAACACACTCGAGGTCTTAGGAAGGTGTTTTCAACTCATGTAATTTGGCCCCATCTTCATGATATCCTCACCCTTAGTAAACAACAATCTATTTATGAAAGTCCCCATTCTGAGAGGTACTTCTCAACATTTTCAAATCTCCACCTATGACTATGTGGTGAGCATCTCTCTAGAGCTTTCCTCATAGGAATGGTAAGGAAAAATTCATGCTTATGGAGGATTGATAGTTGAATTGTGACTCAAGTGGAAGGGAATCCCTCTCGGTTCCTAATTTTGGTCTTAGTGTGTTTCTCATCTCATTAGATGGGTTGATCAAAATAATGAATAATTATTCATTCAATCTCTTACCTTAACCCATCTAATGTTAGGTAGGTTTTTTGTCCCACATTTCATTAGTCACTTAGTTTTCCAGGTGGAAGGATCATCATGGTTGCATTGTGTGGGAAATTATTTCAAGTTCTCATCAAGTGCAAGAGGGTCAGAAAGGCATGAAAGTGTTTCATGGATTAGTTCAAGTGAAATAGGGAATTATTCATTCATATCGTGTTCCAATCATCAATTGTTTCCCATATATTCTCTAAGTGTACCTTACGTGGCTCTGAAAATTCATCATTTTAAGAGGCTTCTTCACTCATCCAAAAAATCATTTCAGAAAATGATGTAGTTCTGTGCATAAAGCCCAAAAAAACACCATAAAGTCACATTTTATTTATTGTGTAAGATTTTAATGAGATTAACTAATACCTAAATGTCATCACATCATCGCAATTAAGTTTATATGACTCAAAATAAAATAAACTACCTCTCTCCTTGAGACAATATATGTATGGTGTTTAGGAAGGTTTGAAGGATTTATATATTAATTTAGGATACTCTAACACTCTAATTTTTTATAAAATCATATTATGAATATTTTTTCTACCATAAGTATTATTCCTAGAAATGTATTGTGAGAATTTTTAGTGTTCTCGTGTAGAAAGGGATTTTTTTATGACGATAATGGTTTTCAAGCCTTTAATAGAGAGGGTTTGAAAGAAACTAATGTTTTTAATGCATATAAAATTATATTTATGGTGTTTTTCATTCATTTATATACGATGGTTTGGGATTCCTTGATAGCTTGGACTAGCTCATCTTGGCTTGTTCCTTAAAGAAGGTTTAAACATAACGGCTAAGTCGGTATACTTAGATCATCAACTCACTCATTGATTCTTACATTTCACTCACTTTCTGGGCCATGAGTGAAACATCCTATTATAAATGGAACAACAAATTCTAATATTAATGGAAAAAAATTCATTATTTTATTTTGTTTGGAATTAAAAATTTAGACCCATTATGGTCTAGAAACAAAAGGGCATCTCCATTGTTTTGAAATTATTCATAAAACCATGAAGCCTTAGAGAAATATTTATGTTTATAAAATTTATAGGATTCACATATATTTCCGTGCCTATTTATTTTCCTCTAAAATCCTTAAGGATCTCCTGTAATCACTTAGTTGTGCAAATGCACTAAAATATGATCTGTCAAATGTCTGTCAATACTAGAAACTAGAAATGGGATGATCTGACTTTTCTTAACCCAAATTTATCAATGAAAGCTATTGCACTAGGTGTAGAAACTGAAAGAATTGCACACAACACTTGTAACCTTGAAATACTTCTTACAGGCCCGAACACAAGATGATGTTTGAACAAATGTATTAGCACTCTGAGCATACAAGAAGTGCTTACCAGGGTCTGAATATGAACTACAATCACTATGTTCCCGGTAATGGCACGAAGCATGTTGTTGACAGGCTAAATAGATATGAACTGGTAGTGAATCAACAAATAGTCTCAATAACTCAAATAAGTCCCCGGAAATGGCACCAGAAGTGTGTTGGTACCCAAATTTAATCTCCTTCAAAGGCCGAGCAACATCATGGATTTGACAGGATGCTCAGAGGCAGATAGATGATTATGTATGTCATTTTGTAGTCGAGGAAGCAATCTATCTGAATTTTAGCACTCAGGCTTTGAAAAGGAGTGGGTAGCACCTTAAGAGGATTTGATCTATCCTCACTATTTTAGGTTGTGCCTTCAACCGAGGGTAAGAGAACCCTTTTGTAGCCTATTTTTGTGGAGGAGATGGAGATATCCTTCCTAATGAAGTTGTTAAGGAGACCTTGAAGAAAATATGATCAATGCAACAAAATCTAACTCTCATGAGTTGTCACTCTAGATAGTGGAGATATTCTCTAGGCAAGGTTTAGGCTACTAAAGACATTTGGAATCTTGATTGTTTCTGCATGCTTTAGTAATGGAAATTATGCATTTGTGCACACACAGGGACAAACAAGGGTAGTATGGGTAGGATTAGTTGTTTTAAATGAATTTTGGTGGGAGGTGAGGTAGGATGAACTTGATTCACCGGATCCTTGAGAGATTTTACAAAATGGAAGACTAAACCAACAGAATGCCACATAACAGCTAAAATGTTTCTTTAACCAGAATATGTGCTTCAATGGAGGCCCAGATTAGCACTTTTTCATACAATCTATGAGACTCTAACACAAAGGATCGAGTTGGAAGACCCAACAAAGCATCAAGATCTGAGCCAAATCACGCCTGAGGTACACCTAGAGGCTTACAAACAATCTCTGTCAAACAGATGAAAGAAAAGTGATTTTAAATCATTTATTTCACTCCCAGATGAAGGATCTTCCGAGGAAAGAAATTGCATATGCCACTACACTTGTCACAAGGATTGAGACTGTGTGATTGGAAAAAAATTTAATACAAGATTGCAACAGGAACAAGAAAATCTATTTGCATACACTCGGAGATAAGACAAACACATTTTGCTCAAGATCAACACAGAATAACTTGAGTCGATTAAATTCATCGGCGGGGAAAGTTTCTAGAACAATCTCAGAGCTTGTCAATGGTTGTACACTCGTAACCACCTTAACATGATAAAATTCAATACAAAAGAGATATACGGGCTTCTCAAAATAGCTTTAAAAAGGATGGGCTCTATTAAGATTTTTTCTATTAGAAAATTTTTCTCGACCCACGACACTCCAACCATTTGCACGATAAATTTTTGCCATTTATAAAATTTTCAATAGAGCCTTTGCCCCCAAAATCCAGGACATTGAGTGCAACTGACCAGTGCTTTCCATGATCACATCGTGATTCCCAAAATCAAATCTGCAAAAATTCACCAGTGCTCGGGGCGAGATCTCTTCAAAAATATCCCGCATTCAACTCGTTCCTCTAGTAGATCAATTTTCCATTTACTCGCCAACCACTTCGCCCTATTCTATCCAATATGGTTCTTTGCATGATTGAGAAGAAGAAATGGGAGATCAGATCGAGACCAAAGGTTAAATCTCACCTTAATGGTAGAAAACATCCCCGAGAATATTCTACTAAACCTAGATATCAACAAGTCTTTCGCTTGCCCAGAAAGAAAAATCGAGTCAAATCGATAGTTAGATTACATATTAATGGTGAGAGACATTTACATACCTTCCCCACCAAACCGGACCTCAGTTAATGTTCCTCTTCATTAGGAATTTAGAAGACTCCAAGAAATGATAAAAATCATAAGAATACGCATCCCCGGAGGCTCGGAGTAAAAATGGTGAAAAATCAGATATAGATGCACAACTACCATCGATTTTCTACTTTGAATTTCTATCGTCCACGTGGGGATCCAATTCTAGAGCAGGCGTGCGGGTTCCTTTTTCCTTTTACATCTTTTGAAAAAAATGTAAATTTTCACGTTTTTCTCCGCGCCTCCACCCTTGAGAAATGAACTCGACATGTGTCCTAATGTGGGTCCAAAGGAACTGCTGCGGCCAAATTCTTTTATTTCACCTCTTTTTTGGAAAAAGGGAAAAGATTCCAAGTTTTCCCCGTAGCTCCGCCCTTGAAAAATGGGTCTGCCACATGTCCCAATGTGGGTCCCATTGAAACCACACTTCCCTTTTCACTTTTAACTCTTTTTCCTTAAAAAGGAATTTTTCCAATTTTCCTCTGAAGGTCCACACCTCTACCATTGATTGGAGCAAGTTTTGACTTTTATCTATCGGGCTCGTGGGTCATTTTGATTATTTTAGTCATTTGAATATCAAGGAAAAAATCCAAGTTGCCCCCGATGTCCCACCTCCCCGCCTTTTGACATTTTCAATGCCAATTTTGACCTTCTTCTTGTCGGGCTCACGGGCCATTTTGAGATTTTAATCCTTTTGAGGACAAGAGGAAAAAAATCCAAGTTGCCTCCGATGGTCCACTTCCCTGCCCCTTTGACCTTTCAAACTGCTACATGTCACAATGGCGCATCTTGAGATGTTCCCAAAAGTTGAGACCTTGGATGAGCGCGGGCTTGCCACGTGTCATTGCGGCGCACCTTCAAAAAACCTTAAGGCTTCAAAAATGATTTGGCGGGGCACGCTTCCACTTTAGAATTTTACTCCATTTTTCCAAAAGGGAAAAACATCCAACTTACCTCTAAAGGCCCGCATCTCCACCATTAGTCTTTGCCATGTCCTCCTGTGGGGTCAAAGCAAGACTTTTTCCTTGCCACTTAAAAATTGCTTTAATCATGAGCTTGGCGGGGCCGCGGGGTGAGTTCAAAATTTTTTCCGAATTATCCAAAAGGGACAAGTTCAAAAACAAACCCACTACATCCCATCCAATTAGAAGAATCCACGTAAGCACAAAAAGAACCAATCAGATTTGAGCGGGGCTACGGGACCAAATTTGCCTTTTTCCCAAAAAGGAAAAAATGATAAGTTAAAGCATTTTCCTGCCATCCCTTGACCAACCGAAAGAAACCACGTGATCGCCGAACACTAAGAAATAAATTTGACAGAAAAAGACACCCATCGAGGCGTCAAAATATAAAGATCATCATTCGGAGCCCGAGAATTTGATTTTTCGCTAAGGATTGAAATTTTTGGAAACAAAAACAAGTGAATCATGGTTCCGAGCATTTTTTCGACCATGGATTTTGGATTTTCAAAGGCATACAAATATAGATTAACCATTTTGAGCCTCCAGTGGAGAAAAAAAGGAAAAATGGCGAGCCCACGGACTTTGAAGAACTTAGGGCGAAAAGCAAAGTGACCAAATGAGGAGACTAGGGTGAAGAAAATGATTTAATAAGAATTCATAAGGATATTTAGGGTTATTTTGGAACCCTAGGATTAGAGGCCATAAATAATTGATCCAGGGTTGAGGATCAACCTACTACAATTGTTTGGAAGGGATAAATATTATGGGCGTTTTAAAATAAATTTAAAGGTATGTGTAGATGGGTGAATGGGGCCATTTAATTACCTTGGTGTGCAAAGTCTTTTTTTAATTCCTAATATGTTTTAGAAAATTAATGAAATGAACATTAAAGCTATTAGGATAATGGAACTAAAATAACTAAGTATAAGGTTAATAATTTTGGGTTTAAATGTTAATTAAGGAGGAGAAAACATTAAACCAAGTAAATTAAATTATGGCACCTTCCTAGTTGATTTTAATTAATTGACCTTAGAGATAAATTAAGAATATTTAATCATTTAAGTTAGACCTTTTCCATCCTTTGTAAAGTAGATATTATTGGTGAAAATTAATTTAATGTACACTAGGGGTTGACACCCTTGTAACCTTATAACTTAAAAAAAAAAAAATTGCCGCAACTTTCGGGATAAGTGTTTAAGATTTTAATGTGTTCCTAGAACATAATTTTTTTGGCGTTACACTTGGTATCAGAGCCATGGGTTCAAAGCTTGGACCCTTGGGCACACTAGAAAACATGAGACATGAACATTTAACCTAGTGAAATTTAAAAAAACCTAGAAAACCACATTGTCTGATAATTGTATAATATAGAAAACTTAGAAAACTAAAATAAAACCTAGAATGATGAACTAACTCTCACCTTGGTCTATGCAGGAGGTGCGGACCAGACGAGGGGTTCTTACACGTAGATCTAGATTTTCCACCTCCAGATCAGGCAGGTAGTGGCCATTCTACCTCATTTTATATATGCACTTTAGGACATCAATGCCACTATATGCGGAGGTCCTTAGGAGGATGACTTGCTAGATAGGATAGGGAGCCATCAGTTGAGGCTCGGTGCATCTCCTTGACATAGTGAGGAGAATAGGGCAAAGAACTCCCGTGGAGTCGGCTAGGGAGAGTCACCACATAGGGGACATGGAGATAGGATTTCAGACATAAGATAGATCTCAAAGCCCTAGGCAGAGGGAGGAGCATGCAGAGAGACCTAGGGGTCATCAGTTCATCAGCTGTAGACCATATCAGGGAGATCCTAAAGCTACGACCATCTCACTATTCGAGATATAGTGGTTTTCAGGCAGAGGCCTGGTTGGTGAGCTTGAGTGGATGCTTCAAGCTCTGCCCTTGTACTAGCAACATGAAAGCTCATGTTGCGATCCATCTTCTGAGGGATGGAGCAGGTGTCTGGTGGAGGACCAGGAGTAGAAGCTCCATGTTGACTCAGAGATAGTTACCTAGGAGCTCTTTGAGGAGTGGTTCAGGAGCATGTATTTATCCCGAGGAGGTTTATTCAACAGAGGATAGATGAGTTCCACGACCTCCATCAGGCATCTATGACTATAGCTGAGTATGAGAGTTGATTTTGGACCTACTCTAGTATGTCGACTATATGCAAGATGAGTAGGTCTGGATTCACAGTTCATCAGGGGCCTTTGAATTTTGATTTGGGTGGTGCGGTGCATTCACTTCCCACAGACCTTAGCAGAGGCCATGGAGAAGGCCTATATTATAGAGGAGACATACACGGGAAGATGCAAGTAGGCTAGGGACAAAGTTCGGAGCCACATCCAGCAGATGCAGAGATAATAGGTCGAGGGGGTCAACTCCTCCTCCTCATGGTGGTGGAAAGGTTCTACATATAGTCTTCATTTAGGCCACCACAATAGCCACCTCGTAAGTAAGCAGCAAAAGACTTTTCCACCTTTCAGACCTCTCGAGATTCGACACACAGAGGGGGATATATGGGGCCTCCTCCTAGGGGTCCCATTAGGACACAGGTGCACCGAGAGCTCATCAAGGGAGCTCATTCAAGTAGAGACCTCAATTCCATAGCCGGATCATTAGGATCCACAATGCAAACCTCTAGAGTACTGGCTGGAGCTGCATCTCACTGGAGAGGACTAGGAAGCTATTATGGTTATGGCATTGTTGGACATCATTAGAGAGAGTGCCCACAAAACCCTAGTAACAAGGGTAAGATAAACATATTTTTAGAGCCTATTGTTTGTGACATGGGATGTAGCCATCGGATCTATGCAGCGGTCGAGAACCACCAGGCTAAGCACCAGAGTACCATGATAGAGACTATAGGTAGTATTGGTGGTATTCCTACTCTATATTGTTTGATTCTAGTTCATCTGATTCATTTTATTGCACCATCCTTAGTAGAGCATTGTAGGCTAGGTGGTAGTTAGGTAGGGTCTTAGTTGGGACATTGAGATGGCTTCTGAGCCAAAATTTTTATAGACTCCTTAGTTAAGGAGTGTGTAGTGGATTTGGGACCCTTCACCACTACCTCGGATCTTTGTATCCTTCCATTGGGTTCATATGGAGTCATCTTGGGCATGGACTGGTTGTCTACACATAGAGCTAGAGTGGATTGTTACCATAAGACTATTTCATGTACAAATGATCTAGGAGTTGAGTCAGTGATAACAGGAGTTAGGAGGCCCATTTCCATCCACACCATCTCCGCTATGCAGCTTAAGCGGTGTGTGTGATGAGGTTGTCAGATGTATGTTATTATAGGTTAGTGATAGATCTAAGGATGAGTCTAGTGGACCATCCTTGATGACCATCACATCTTGAGAGAGTTTTTGATGTTTTTCTAGGGGAGCTACAGGGTTACCTCCCCCACGTGAGATAGATTTTCACATAGATTTGGTTCCGGGCAGTAGAGCCTATCTCACAAGCACCTTATCGGATGACTACCCCTAAGCTCTGTGAGCTCAAGTTGCAACTTGAGGGCCTTCGGAGAAAGGCCTAATCCATCCTAGTGTATCCCCTTGGGGTGCACCGGTGATTTTTTAAAGAAAGAAGAAGGATGGATCTCTACATTTGTGTATTGATTACCGCTAGCTGAATAAAGTAACGATCAAGAATCATTACCCCTTCCATGCATTGATGATTTATTTGATCAGATGAAGGGGGCCATAATTTCTCCAAGATAGATCTTAAGTTAGGGATATCATCAATGAGGATCATGGAGGTAGATATTCATAAGACCACCTTCCATATGAGATATGGCCACTACGAGTTCACAATGGTACCTTTTGGTCTAACGAATGCCCCCAAGTGTTCATGAGCTTGATGAATGGGGTATTCAGAAATTTTTGGATCACTTCGTGCTCATCTTCCTTGAAAACATTCTGATATACTCACGTATGCGTGAGGAGCATGAGGGGCACCTTTTCTAGGTTCTTCAGTGTCTTCATGAGCAAAAACTTTATGGGAACTTGGAGAAGTGTGCATTCTTTTAGAGATAAGGTGTAGTATTTGGGCCACATCATTTCTAGGGAAGGTATCACAGTTGATCCTTCCAAGATTTGAGCTATTATGGATTGGCTAACACCCACTAGTGTGACCGAGGTGTGCAACTTCATGGGTTTGGCAGGATACTACAAGAGATTTGTGTAGGACTTTTCTCGGTTGTACACACCCCATCACTTCCCTTCAAAGAAAGGGAAGAAGTTTGTATGGTCAGATAGATGTGAGAAGGCCTTTAGGACACTAAAGGAATGCCTCATGATAACACCTATTCTTGTAGTACCAGACCTTCGGGTGAGTTCTTCATTTGCAGATGCTTCTTTGGTAGGACTTGGAGGTGTGTTGATGCAGGAGGGCAAAGTAGTTGCGTTTGAGTCTCAAAACTCAAATATTATGAGCTCAATTATCCAACTCATGATCTTGAGCTTGCATAGTTGTGCATGCCTTGGTGTGGTGGAGACACTTCCTTCTTGGCTAGAGATTTACACTCAGGACTGATCACTTGAGTCTTCACCACCTCTTCACGCAACCCAATCTCAATGCTCATCAACGGTTGGATGGAGTTGTCTTTGTGAGTACGATATGGAGATAGAGCATGTGAAGGGGAAGGAGAATGTGGTTGTAGATGCCTTGAGTAGATGGAGACATGTGGCTATGGCTACTTCAGTGGGTACAAATTTGCGGAGTAGGATTTTGCAGCAACTTCCTCATGACAGTTTCTACCTTGCAGCCAGAGTAGAGATTGAGTCTCAGAGACCCTTGAGGGAAGTTTGATGGATTTTCATTAGAGACATATGGCCTTCTCAAGACACAGAGGTCAGATATATGTTCCTAGAGATGGAGGCTTGAGACAAGACATTTTGATAGAGGCTCATCATGCACCTTATTCAGCCCATCCCGGGGTGAAGAAGATGCATGCCACCTTGAGATAATTGTACCATTGGAGGGGACTTTGAGAGACATGGCTCAATTTGTGTCACATTTTTAGAGTGTCAGAAGGTGAAGGAAGAATCATCATCAACATCTAGCTGGCCTTCTCTTTCCTCATGCCATATACCGAGTGGAAATGGGACACCATTTCCATGGACTTTATAGTTGGGTTACCGAACGTCGAGATACCACCACGATGCCATCATGGTCATGGTGGATAAATTGATGAAAGTGGCTCATTTTTCTCTAGTGAAGACCACCTACATAGCTAGTGTAGTGGCATGGGTATATCTTGATGAGATTTGTCAGATTACATGGGATTCCATGGAAGATCATTTGTGACCGTGATCCCTTTGTACACTTCCCACTTCTGGACTACCATGTAGTATGCTCTCGGGATGAAGATCAATTTCAGCACAACTTATCACCCTGAGATAGATGGATAGACTGAGTGGGTGAATCAATCTTGGAGGACATGCTTAGGATGTATGTCATGGATCATCAATCAGATGGGAGGAGTATTTGTACTTGGTGGAGTTTTCCTACAATAATAGTTTTCGAGTTCGATAGGCATGGCTCCTTTTTAGGGAATTATATGGTAGAGAGTGCAGGACACCTCTTAGTTGGGACAAGGTTAGAGGACAGGGTTTCTCTTGGGCCAGCCTTATTACAGGATATGGAGCAGTAGGTTGTTATGATCAGGAAGAGATTACAGGAGGCACAGGATAGGCAGAAGAAGTATGCGGATCAACATAGGACAGATCATAGTTTTGAGGTGGGCACGAAGGTGTTTCTTCATGTCAAGCCACATAAGAGCCCTATCCATTACGGAAAAAAGGTTCTAAGCTTGCTCCTAGGTTTGTGGGTCCCTTTGAGATCTTGGAGCGTATCGGTCCTTTGGCCTATCATCTAGCATTTCCACCTAGCTTGTCTCACATCCACGATGTGTTTCATGTTTTGTACTTAGGAGATATATTGTTGATCCTTCTCATGTATTAGATTGGACCTCATTGCAGGTGTAGGATCAAGGGCAGGTGATGGTGGAGCCCATCCATATTTTAGAGCATAGACCCTAGGCCTTTGAGGTAGAGAGATTGACCAAGTTTGAGTCCAGTGGGACAGGTATGATGAGACTATTGCTACATGGGAGGATGCTACATTGCTACGAGTCTAGTTTCCACACCTATTCCAGTGACTTCCAGGAGGAAGTCAAGTCTAAGGGGAGGGGGATGTAGTGCCCACTTCCCTTTGACACTTATTACTTTTGATTTCATATTGTTGACTATACTTATGGATATTATTGTATCATTTTGACTTAGCATGATGTTAGATGATAGAGATACTTGGACTATTGTTGGATTTCAATTCATAGTATGATGTGTGTGGATTATTAGAGACATTTTATATTGATGATGATATGTTGTTGACATAGTTATATATTTTTGACATGTGATATTTTTGTCATATTGAGTAGACCTTAACAATTGAACTAATCTTGTGATCCTATTGATATTGATGAAATGTAGAATTGAGATGTTGTTAGAAATTGAAAATGATAACGTTACTTTCCTAGATGATGATTTGATTCATATGTAGATGATTGTGGATTTATATTGTATATTTTATCTTGGATGTTTTGATGCAGCCATGAGGCCGAAGGAGGTATTATGTGTTTTGCAGGTAAACATATCACAACAAACAACAGGGGATTGGAGACCAACCACATTGGAATGCTAGATGAATTCAACAATGGTCACCATGGCAAACATGTGTTTTTGTTGTGTGTGTGTTTGAATTGTTGTTAGGGGGTTTCCCATGGGGGATTACCTCCAATTGTGACCAAGGGGTTTGTGTGTTGTTCTTTTATTTAGTTTCCTTTATTTAATTTTAGTATGTGATTTTATAGTGATGTATTTTCCTTTTATTAATTATTTAAATTGTGTCTAGATTAGTAAATTAATCATGTTACTAAACTAATTATGGATGGGACAAAAAGAATTTCATTTATTAGATTAGATGGCTCTTTGGGTTATGTGTTGTAAGTTGAGTGCTTGTGATCTTGAGTGTTGTACACTCTACCTCTTCATGGAAATTCGGATTTGGCCTTAAGGGCCAATTTTGGAGGCTTGTGGGACAAGTTAAACTTGTCCCACACCTCTTAAATTACTATACCAACCCTACCTATGGATTGGGGGTCAAAAATAGACCCCATTATGTGTTTTGTAAGACAAAAAGTGACATTTATTGCACTTTTCTTACATGGGTTTTAAATTTTTCCTTAGGGGTGTGGGTTTGGATTGTGTGTGTAAGAGGTTTGTCATTCCTCTCACCCACCAATTTATTGTGCATTGGGGTTGAGGTTTGACTTGTGAGGTGGAGTTGAGGATGAGTGATGTGGCATCCTACATGGAGCCACCTCACCCTCCTCTCTCCCTTTTCTATTTATTCAAGTTCTTTTTTTGTTTGGGGTTACTTCATTTCTTTTGTGCTCTTGCATTTTTTTTTGGAGTTGGAGGATTTTGGAGTGCTTGTGGATTTTTTGGAGCTTGTTGGTGATAGTTTGGGCTTGAAGGAGCTTGGTGTGTGACTCTTGGATCAAGCTCTACCATGGAAAGGTAGGAGCTACACTCTTGTTAAATGTTTTCTTTTATATTGTGTATATGTGTATGTTTTGAGTGTTTTGGTATGCTTGTTGGGTGCTTGGGTAGATTTCCTAAGTGTGGTGTAGGAGGGGACTATGGGGATCTTACATGTAGGGAGGCATAAGAGTTTATTTCATGTTTTGGAGGGAGTTGGGTTGGGTGCCCCACCTTGGACAAGAAAATGCTTGCATTTCTTACTTGGTTTTTATGAGGGAGACATAAGAGATAGTAGGGAGGCATAAGAGAATGTGGGAGGCATAAGAGGATCTTGAGGGAGGCATAAGAGTTGTGTAGGGGTTTTGAGATGTATATTGGAGGGTTTTAAGGTGGGCACCTAATTCCCATTGGGAGGCATAAGTGACTCCCCATAGATCCTTGCTCCTTTGGCTTTACATTTGAAGCCTTGTATATTTTGTTAGTTTCCTTCTTGTGATTGTAGTTTGTGTTGATTGTGTTTTGGTATGGTTGTGAAATCTTTGTATTGTGATGTGGAAGCTTTGTATTTTTTCCATGAGTTGGATCCATCTTTCATTGCATTGTGGTTGGGGCTCGGGGGCCAATGAGGAGGATAGCTTCTTCTCCTCATTGGATTATTGGTTGGGTGGAGAGTGTTGCCTCTCCCCCTTTTTGTTGTTGATCAAGTGAAGACATGGTGGAGCTCTCTTTGGTGATGTGAAACTTGGAGCATTTTTGGTGTCCAAAAGAAATCCTTCCTTGTGAGAAAACCTTCTTGTTATTCCCACTTAAGGTGGAAGACTTGTAATATTGTATTTTTTTAAAAAAATGTTGCATTGTAAGTTTCATTTACCAAGTTGTATTATTATTTTGAAGGAAGCTCATTGAGGAATTGTATAATTTTTTTCTCCTCAAATTGTAGTATGTAAAGAAATGAATCAAAATGGAAATCATGTTTAAAAGTTTAGTTATAAATTTTATTGTGAGAAAGTAAGTTCTTTGCATTAAAAGAAATGAGCTATGCTCAAGGAAAAGAAAGTTCATTATCATTGTTGAAGTTATATTATTGTAAAAAGAAAAGAAAGAATATAGAAATTGTAAAATACTAATAGTGTATGCTTGGAAAACTTGAATGTGGAACAAATTTGTTAGTAGTTATTTGAACAAATGGTTGTAGTGGAAATGGAAAGATGCAATAAATTTTAAGTATATTATTATGTTGAAATAATGCATTTTGTAGTAAGGAAAAACAACAACATTAGAAGTAGATTTAGTTTCTTTTTTACTTTTGGACTTTGAAAGAAAATTTGTTGAAAAAAATGAAAATGATCTTGTAGTTTGTTGTTACTACTATTGAAATAGGAAATGCTTTAAAATGAGTAATTTTACTATGGAATGAATAGATGGATTAAATCTTGCACTGAAACTTTAGGCACATAAATTTAAGTTCAGATGACTTTTAAAACACTCTAGTGATTTTTTTTTTTGAAAAATCTCAGATTTGAAGGTTTTGTTTCTAAGGAACAGACCACCACCCTATGTGCAGAGTGGCGGTCTCGTAACCACCGCTCGGAAGTAAGTGGTCTCAGAATCGCCCTTCAGGCAAGGTGGCGGTTCATGAATCATCACCTGTGGTAGGGGTGGTCCTCCCGGACCCCGCTTTTTGGGGGATTCTGTCACTAACGGCAAAAAACATAAATCCATGCCTGTGCAAATTTTAACTTGGTCTAACAAAAATTTAAGCTTGTAAAAATTAAGAGGAAACCTCCAACAAGCAAATGAAGGTAAAATTTCATTGTTCAAGAAGTAAATCTTCAAATGGATAATTAAAAGTGCTCAATCTCATATATATTAATGGAGGTAGGGTTTGGCCCAAATAGAGAACTCAAAATAAAAATAATTTTGTAATAACTCCAGATTTGGAGAGGAAACCCCTTCAATCTTCAAATGAAAGAAATTACAATGATAAATCTACAACCTAGACTAAACTAAGCTTGATTTTGTAAATTCCTCCATAGTTCTTCCTTTCCTTGCTCCCATGGCTTCCATTTCTCCAACCTACAAATTAAACAAAAAAAAAGTGACCAAATGAGGAGACTAGGGTAAAGAAAAGGATTTAATAAAATTCATAAGGATATTTAGGGTTAGTTTGGAACCCTAGGATCTAGTGGCCACAATTGAATTGATCCAAGGGTTGAGGATCAACCCTACAATTTTTTGGTAGGAATGAATTTTATAGATGTTTTAAATAAATTTAAAGGTATGTGTAGATGGGTGAATGGGGCCATTTAATTACCTTGGTGTGTAAAGTCATTAATTTAGTTCCTAGTATGTTTTAGAAAATTAATGAAATGGACATTAAAGCTATTAAGATAATGAACTAAAGTAACTAAGTATAAGGTTAATCATTTTGGGTTTGAATGTTAATTAAGGAGGAGAAAAAATTTAACCAAGTAAATTAAATTATGGCACCTTCCTAGTTGAATTTAATTATTTGACCTTAGAGATAAATTAAGAATCTACAAAACTTAACCACCCAAAGTTATCGTAAAATGAAACAATTTTCCAAGAGATTGGTTAGTTCTTGATGATATGTAAAAATAAATATTACATCTCTTCATAAACACACTAAAGAAAAGGGCAATTAAGAATATATAAGTGAAGAAAGTTGATCTTGATTTCTTTGTTGTGTGACGTTATTTCATCTCCTAATTTGGTCGGTAAGGCTACCCCACGACGTTCGAGATGTGGTCATTTCTATTTCCCATCCTCTTGGGACTCAAACTCATGAGGACAAGTTGAAATTGAAATCGTCATCCCGGTTCACACTCAAGAAAATGTGAATCCGAATGTTGGTGATGGTTGAAATACTGTGGGGAAGAAGAAAGGGAAATTTGTTTCTTATCCCCTTAAGATGCATTTAAGATCTCGTGGGAATGAGTCTTAGGGATGAGATTGTATCTTGTTTTATTTTTGTTTGTAGCGTTGTTAGTTTGATTGTGTTTGTGTTGTTTCTTTTCCTGTTGGTAGAGGTAGCTTCACTCGATCCTTATTATTACATATTTTTCTCCGGTTAAATCTATGTTGTAATGGGGTAGGGTCCCCTCAACCCATTTTCACCATTAATAAATATATATATCTATAATTGAATGTAATATTTTTCTCCAAATAGTTAAAGGATTTGTGATAAAGAATATTTACCTTGGAAAAAGTATACATAATTTTTTTGTAGTGAAGTGTCGATATCTATATAATAAAGTCTTATAAATATTTATTATTGATGAATAAGTAGATGATTTATGTATAGAAATATTTTATTATGTTGGTTTTTATATTTATTTGGGTGTATTAAATATCTCATTATTTTGCATTATTAATATTATGTGAATTATCAACAATTCACGTAATAGTGATAATGTGAAGTGGCATGTATCCTTCACCTCTTTTTTTCTTATTAGCGAACATCATTGTCTTAAGTTCTTTAAGTTTTAAAGGGAAGAAATATAGGAATGTTAATTAGCGTAATCTCCAAACAACACAACTTTTCAATCAAAGAACTCGGGGTGATAAGGCCGAAAAATAGAATGAATCCAATGCCAATCATTTTGAGTGAGCAAACAAAACCATAAAACATGTTTCAAAGACTTCTAAGGGCGACCAAAAAAAATATAAATCGGGTTAGAAATACCAATTTGACTCAATCTCTCCCCCAACTAATCCCTCGGTAGATGAGACACCATAGAAATAAGTTAATCTTTGGTTCAAATAATGGATTCGAGGTCTGTTGTAGACACCTTACACTACTGACAAATAAGACTTTTTACGACAATTTTTCTACATTGTGATTGTGGTTATAAGGAATTCTCAAAATTAAAAATGTGGATTTGAAGTTATAGCTCATCCACAATTTCATATATTATTGTTGTGTTTCCACAATTTATAAGACTATTGATATTCCACAATTTATAAAATTTGAAGCTACCCTACAATATTTTGTAGTGAAGTTTATCCACAATTTTTATAGATTGTAATTTTTCAACAATTTTTAGGATTGTGAATATTCCACTATTTCTTAAAATTGTAGTTTTTCCATGTATTATGATATTATTGATTTTCTACACTTTTATATTAATATAATATATGTGACAATATATACAAATTTATCTACAATTAAGATTACCACATAAAACTTGTAGGTGGAAGCTACAATTTGATTTCCACAATAATAATATGTGGAATATCTATAAAAATAATGTAGAAATGTAACTATAACTGGTCTATTGATTTCACATTCTTTTACAAAATTGTATATATCAATTGTCTACATTTTCAACATACATATTAAATAATAATACTTATCTACATAAAATTAATATAATACAATAATATTTTGTAATTTTTAATAAAACAATAGATTTATTATAATATTAATAGTGAATTTCAATTCAAACTTACTTAGCCACGTCTAAATTATATAAACAGTAAATTAAAATATATCCTAAAAACGTGTTTGCTTTCTAAGTTTTATGCAAGTAAATTGAAATTAATTTTTTGTTATTATATAAATCCAAAAAAAGACACTTGGCATTTTGATAAATTAAAAAACAAAATAATTATTATAAATACTATTAGAATAATAATAAAAGGAAGAAAACAATAGAACTATCCTAACATAATAGGAAAAAGTTAAAAGAGGTCAATAAATAATTAAAAACCCATTGTCCTCGGAAAGAAAGAATGGTAAAGTTAAACCGTATAAGTTATCCTCCCTCACATAAGACTTGCAGTTTGAAGGCACGATGAAGAGTTTTGTATATAGAATGTACATAGTGTGAATATCTTGGATAACATCAAAATCAGAATGAACAATCATATTCACATTATTGGCATCATCCATCAACTCGAAGCTTCAAAATGTTTCTAAAAGTCCTCTTTGTATTGATGCACCATGTTTCATGTGAATGCATTCTTATGCACTGTCAAAATAGCCCAAGTTCCTCTCTATTTTATTAAGGCCATCTATGTCTGGCCCACACTAAGCTCCAAACCATGTGAGCCAAATCATACCACAAGAGAAAAAATAATACCATTTATGAATATAAACTAAAAAAACAAATCCTGAGAATTGATTTGATTCTAATTGCTTACACAGTTACAATAGTTCGAGTAATATCAGTTGATTATGCAGCATGGATCTTCCTAGTTCCCAAATTATCATTGGCAGCAGAAAACCCTGGCCCGAATATTAAAATAGTAATGTGCAGCGAAACCAAAAGTAAATGCTAATAACACGTAAGATTATGATCATTCTGTGACATTGCAACTGCAGATCTACATAAATACTTATAAAATTGAATGATTATAGAGAACTGCATTTAACTTATCGATATTAAAAACATTTTCCTTCTATTATTTAGCTTATTATTCCTGCAAACATCTTGGAGAAAACCATTTCGTCTTTTGAAATGAAGAGCTTCTGCATCGCACCTATGTAATGTTGCACCAAATCTATGAGAAGGTAAGAAGGAAGACTTGAAACATGCAAAATAATTTGTAGTGAATGGCTTTCTCTAATTGCGTATTGTAAGTAAATTGACAAAATCTTATCATTGGAAAATAAAAATCCCTAAATAAATGCTTCATGATTTCCGCGATTTAGGAGTGCCCCAATTTTTTTAGGAATATAGTTACAAAGCAAATCACAACAAACAATCTTTATTACATTGTAACTTTGTCACCGTAACCTAAGATGCCTAAGAATCATATGTGGTGTCGAAATAAAAATAATTGAATGGAAAAATTTCTCAAAAACATGGATCATCTACAATTTGATATTACAATTTATTCTTTACTAGCAATCACATGTGTTTCATGAGATGTGAACGTCGAATGGTATATGTTATTTGATTTAGAGGTACAATTATTATTGATCCACTTAATCAAGGTTGTTTCTACATTTCAAACTTGTTATAAATTCGTACATGATTACTTGTGATATCGTTTTGATAGTTAATCAATTTTATAGTTGATGTTGTTAGTTGTGCATTGGTTGTTCAGGTTGGTGTTTTGTTGGAGAAACATTTATTATACAATTGATAATGTGTGTGATTGATAGTTGTAGTGTAGGACTTTAGTTGAAACATTACATTGAAATGTTGTATGTGTACATTTAATTATGTTACAGGTTTGCACTTTTAAAGTTGAATACCATATTTGTAAACAAAAAAATAAATGTAGGTATACGTACACGTAATGAGACATGTATATGTTTGCATGTATTTATATCATGAGTGGTAGCATTTAGCGGGAATTTTAGTTTCATAAACTTGATTACATTTGATATCCCTTGAGCGACCTTGCGCTTTCGATAGAAGAAATGTTGAGTATAGTAGTATTTAAGGTGCTTGTGAAGCGAAGCTAGTATTTACGATGGGTTGAGTGATAGTAGTCTTGCTTCCTCCTTTCTTCTTGCTTGAGTTTGAATACGTGTGCCATATTTGAGTATCTCTCGAATGAAAAAGCGGGTGAAATGCACATGTTTGCAAGCGAGGGCACTGCGGAAAAAGTCTGTGAATGTCAGACCCTGCCTTTCAGTGGTTCCAATGTCGACGGTTGCTCTGTGCAAAGTAAGTCCCTGCGACTTGTGGATAGTTAATCCCCAGGCCATTTTAATCGTCAAATGTCTTCGATTCCCTCTGGAAATAGGGGGTATGGGAATATGTAAGGGGTTGGAGGGATCCCAACACGGGCCGTTGTATCTATCAAATTTTACAACAACAAATAAAGGTAATCTTTGGTGGTTGCATTGATGCGTCGTAGACAATGTATACGTGATTGTTCTGTGGCACCATTCACGAGGCTGCATCAACCCATAGATTTGCAATAAGCATAATTTTTTGTTGTTTGCATGCATAATGAACGTTGTGTTGCAGTGATCATCATCGGGGATTTCCTAGTCGAGTCCGCTATTACTTTCAATGATGGATTGGGTGATCGAATGTTCAATGCCTTCAACATCTGTAGGTTGTGGCATGCCACTTGATCATTTTTGCAAACAAATGTGGTGCATCCTTAAAAATGTTGAGCTCTGCATTGAGTTAGGTGTGTGTCGTGCATGAGACATCAAGAGTTCTCAATCCTCATTAGGGGGTCGAATCTCGCATGTGGAGCATTAAATTCGGAAAAAAGAAACTTGTGCATTAGTTGTTCCTTGTTGCCAAAATATTGTTCACAATGTAATGGAAGATTGAAATCCCTTCCAAAGGGTTGCTCAGTAGGAATTACTTGCGTAAAGAGGATTTGTCCAAAACCTGCGGTAATTTCCCGAGGTCACCGAGGAGGATGAAGTGATCTGTTCCCAAATTCGATGTTCTTGAGTGTGGGAAAGCTTCGCGAGCCTCTTTGTCACATCATTTTTCTTAGCAACTTTGGCCTGATGAAACTCATTTCATCAATAAGAACATATTCTATATGTTTCAGCGATTCTTGAAAAGACGATAATGCACTACCTTCAAGGGGTTTTAGTTCTTTGATTGGAATACGCATGGCTGCGTGGATTGTGGATGCAGAGATGTTGAATGCTGAAACACCGGTAGGGGTGAGCACAAGTAGAGGAGAGGGAGATATGGTTGATGTTGTGAATGAATTCCAAATTTTATTTATCAGAAATGATTTTCCTGTGCCATCCGTTCCTTGAATTATCAATCTTAGTGGAGGTAGAAGGGATTTGTTTGCTGAATGGTGTAGTATGGTATCAAGAGCTATTTGTTGTTCTGGAGACAAAGGAAGTGTGGAAGATGGTGGTGTGGCATGTATGTTGTTGTTAATTGTGTCTGCCTTCTCTCTCTCGATGAATGATGAACCGATTTATCTGCGCAAATCATGGGGAACGTCGTGTATGGTCCAATTATTGTGTATGTCAAAATATCGTTTCCCCAACATTTCAAGGCGGTCTAGACCCGTGTTGTTTCAGGGTGAAGTTGTGCAAAGACTTTGCCATTCTTGTAATCGTTCTTGTTGAATCTTTGCATTCGGCTCTGAGTCGAACTAACATCATTGCAAATCCACGTGTCTCATGGTAGTCGTAGAACATGCCAAGGTCTATAGTTGTGCTTGTACATGTCCCAAGTGACATTGAATCATGTGGGGTTGAGCCAAATTCAAACGCGATATTTCGAAAGGCTTGTATAATAGGAGTTCGACCAATGTAGAAAGGTCATATGACGTTGATTCTTGAAAGCAGCACATCCACAAATCTCGGGTGGAACCGTACAATTGCTTATATCGGTCGTTTTTTTCCATTTATCACCTTTACGGTGCTTGTTGTAGCTCAATCTCGAGCAACTTGAGGGTAAAAGCACAATAAAATGTCCCACTTTTTGGTATGTTTTGTACCATTATACACATGAATTTTCAGTTTCATTGATTTTCTAAAGGTAATAGCCATAAAACCATACACATTCATGAAATTCCACAAACTAACGAAATGTTGTATTTAGAGTGTAGAATACATGTAATTTTTTTATAAAAAAATTACAAAAAAACGGTCTTTTCTTAATTTTATTCATACGTTGTTTCTTATGTTATAAAAGAGGAATGACTGTCCCAGGTGGTTCTTTTAAATGAAAATTTATTTTTTCACCATGAAATTTTAGATATATGTTCAAGATTTGAATTTTGAGGTGCTGTCAAATTTTCATATTTTTTGACTTATATTTTTTTTTAAATTAATTATTTAGTAAAAATATTTTCAAATAAATGGTGTACAAATGTTTATGCTAATAACTTTTAAGATTTTTATCAAAATTGATTTTTTTCACAGGTAAGAAGAAGACTTCAATAAATAGTAATTTTATTTTTTTCAAATTTTTTTGATATATTTTGCTATTTTTCAAATTGGGTTGATTGTGTACGATTGATTGTCCTAAAATACCATATGTTAGCAAAATATAAAAAATAAATAGTAAAACATATTTTTAAAAAATGAAAATTATATTTTTAGAAAGCTAATAAAATTATGTATTTTGTGTTAAATTTTTGTAATTTTATTCATTCGTTAACCCTAATTACGTGGCACCTAAGTGGCACTTTTTGTATAAAATTATCCTCCAAATGGATTTGGCGCCAAATGTGCCACAAAGGTGCCACATAAATGCCACATAGGGGTTCGCGCGAAGGGGTTCGGCGTGAAGGGGTTCACGTGAAGGGGGTTGCGTGAACCCCTTCGCCCGAACCCCCCAAACCTTAAATCTGCCTTGAGAACTATATAAATATCTATATATAACTCTTTGCTTGCCAAAATTATTTGAATTGGGGGGTTCGCTGAAGAGGTGTTACGCGCGAACCCCCATTCAATGGCGAACCATTTTCTTCATCCTACGTGGCAGTTCAGGCGAAGGGGGTTCACGCGAAAGGGTGTTCGCGCGAACAACCTCGATTTCCGATCCCGCCCAACTTCTTACTCGCGTTTTTGGGACATGAAGTGGGACACAACATTGTGCTTTGACCCTTGAATAAGTGGTAGGTTTTCCATGGTTGTTGGACAAACTTTATATGCATCCAAGAAAGCGGTTGTTTGTTGTGCATCGGCGTCACTTTCAACGACACGTCTCAGAATCTTTTTTCCAACATTTAATGATACAAATGGATGGCTGCACATAACAAGTGGCATTTTTTGCAGCATGTGGCATGTTTCTTGTGCACTTATGTCATGTTCAACAACGCTTTCTATGAGCATTTTATGGATCATAATATGTGCTGGAGAATCTGCATCAGCATCTCTTGAAAATTTGGATAGCATTTGGTGATATGTTTCGAACGTTGCTCAGATTTTGAAGCATATTTTGCAATATAATTAAGAACGGCATGGCGAGGAAAGTACCAATTGGCAATCGACATTTTCTCTCCATATGTATATCATTGTTCGATTGTGGATGTTCAATATGTCATTTTTTCTTAAGGAGGTACTTTATTTTCCTGTCGCCTTGATGTGTAAGGAAGAAGTAGGTTGCGTGGCCCAAGGAGCGTTGTACTTGCACTACGGTGTGATTTCTTTCTACGCAAGCATGTCTACTCTGAACATTTAGTGTGGCGCTGAAATCGATTAAGTAGTTCTTCAAGGTCTGCATGTGGGGAGGTGGATAGAATTTTTGTTGTATCTAGCAAGCAAGGGTCATCTAGGAGTGACCTGCAAACGAAATCCAAGCGGTTGCAAGCCGGGCGAGGGTTCCAGGCAGACACAAACTTATCAAAGTATTGTTTTGTCGCCTCAATAACTGTTGTGTCCTCCCAGTCCAGTTCGTCTACCTTTGGTGCATTCTCGAGCCACAATAAACCGTGGACATGTGCAGAGCCTCTATGTTGCCATTCGTACCTACGAGACGAGGGAACATAAATATTAGATATGTAGTTTGGGAAAAACTTTAAAATAAGTAGATTTGATTACCTGTACCAAAAGTCTCTTTGCTCCATGTTCATTCTGTAATATTTCTTCCCAAAATATTGTGAATCATGTGATGCGGTATCTTTGATACTCAATGAGGGTTAGAGACATGTTAAGTGTTCTCCAACGTTGGGCAGCTCGAGGATCATTGGGCATTCACCGGACATAATATTGTGGAGATCTCGGCCATTTAGTGTATGCAGCACTTAGAGTGAAGAATAAGGTTGGTGTCCCTAATTGTTCCACCATATCCAAAGCTCGCTTCTACTTTTTGCCCCGAGAATGAACGTGTCCCTTGAAGGCTTGATCCAAAGCACATTAATCTATCAGGGATGTTGTCTTTGGGGCATTCCCGATAGTTGTCTTCGTAGCTCTCTAATTGTTGGAGGGATTCCAGTTCGGTGTTACATTTCATAAAAATGCTGCTGTGGTGAAGCCACGTGTCGCATTATGAGGTTTAGAAGGAAGTAACGAAATCTTGGGTGGGAACCAAACGCCCATCATGGTAACGCATCAAATGAAGTGCGTATTCATGTATTGGAACTTCTTTAATGCGGGGTTGTTGCCACATTGCTTTTCCTGTCGAAATAAAGTTGGGAAAGCCATTGAGAATAAGCCTTCCGTATTATATTCATTTATTGGCGAAAGCCCAAGCTCATAGCCATGGCATGGTAAATGGAGTGTTACCATCATGGTTGAGAAAGAACTATTCGATTTCCTCTTCTTCTGTTCTGTATTGTGAGGTGTTGGCACGAAAGACGATGAGTGTTCATATGTTTCATCAAAGTGGGTGGGAACACCACTACCATGAGTTGTAGAGAAAGTTTGCATTTGGGGAAGTTCCATTGTGGCTGTGTTGAGAGAGGAGGAAACATTTGACGATTGGATGGTAGTGAGGAAAGGGCGTCATCGTCGATTAAGACATCTTTGTAATAGGGATCGTGTTGGATTTTATATTGCAAGGCTGCACAAACATGAGATCTACTGACGTAGAAATCATAATTTTTAAATTAGATCCTTCCCTTTGTATGAGAACTATGTCCAAATCTCCAAGGCGGCGGGGTAGGGTCTTTGTTATTGAAGTAATGTTTTGCGGGAAGCTTATGGTGTGTCCTGAGTATTTGTATTGCCCGCCACGTACTTGGGTGACTTGCATGAATGGATTAACTCATGCGATAAGCATCTCCTCGATTTGGGTTAAAGATGCAAGAATGATAGGTTGTTTTTTAGGGTCCATGTTGTTCCATGAAGAGAAGTGGTGGCCTTGTTTTCACTTTTGCATCTGTACACGAGGAAAGCCTTCGGAAAAAATTGTTTTAATTCGGGTAATTTTCCAAACAGATTGAGCAAGTTTGGATGTTCGCCAACAAATCTATTCTTTTGCAAACCGGCGTTGGGCTTCTAAATTCGATGAAGAGAGTGAGGGATATGGGAAATCTTCGATCGTTTGTGGATTGCGAGGTGGAAAGATTTGAAGGAGAGGAGAAACCGGTTGTATATGTGGGATGAACTGAAGAGAGGTCGATGATGCCAAGATAGCAGGTTTCATGCGGCATCCGAGACATTTGGGGCAAAGTGACGATTCTTGTAAAGATGGGTTCGTATGGAAGGAAGTGGCATGCTCTTGAAAGGTTTTTTCCATGGAAGTTACATGCGGAATGTTGGTTGGCAATTCTTGATAGTTGTATTTGATGGCAAGATTGGAATGTTGGGGGATCATAGGTTGTTGGTCGTTGTAAGTTGAAAGATATTAGAGATTTTCGTTGTTACATGCTCTAATTTATGATGCCGTTGCTCAATAGTTATGTGTAATTTATTTTTGCGTAGTTTTCTCTTCGTTGGGCTCGTTTTGCAGGATTCGACATGATTGTGAAGTCACGAGATTATGGAGTACCACATGTGGATAAAGATCATTTTGGGTTAGCGGAACGATACATAGTTTGATGAAAAACAAATGCGAAATAAGTGAAAATGTAAAACTAAATTCAATTCTAATGCATGTGGAGTTCGATGGGAAATACACATAAGAGGTAACAATTTGATTTTTGAGAAACTACTTTTTTATTAAGGAAAAGAGTATTAGATATATAAAAACATACAATGTGTTCACATACTACGAGAAGGATGTAAATACGTACATAAAAAAATTGAATATTTTTATATTTATTTTCTTAAAAGTACTAACAATCCACATAATAGCAGGAGACAATAGTATGTCAGTGTATAAGGGAATACAACAGTTTTCTTTTGAAGTAGGGAAAAAAGTGAAACATAGATATGAAATAAGAAACATAGCGGTGATAGTTCAAAGTATAGAATGGGATAAGTGAGGGTGTAATGTTTGAAGGGACGGGTGGGTTGGAAATGCTTGCGTAAAGGTTATGGAGGAGTTGCACTATTTTACGCTTTCTTTGAATTGTGGGTGACACATTTCAATGTTGTTTCCATAATATGTCTCTTTTTCGGTGAAAGTGTGAAGCAGTATTCGTTTCCGATGACATTACTTATAATTTCACTAGTCGCATCTTCGTCTATAGTCAATATATGGAGGTCGCTAGCTGCAAAACCCATGATTAACTCAGCTATCTCATCAAAAGCGATAAGCGATTGAAGTTCTCTGTTGGGTCATTTAGATTGATTACGAGTGCACATCTATAATCATAGTTTTGCACTTATGCATTCCGTTGACTTGAACATAACCATGAGCCATTACCATTCTCTTTCACCTTTTTGCTGCATTGTTTGTCACCTTTTTGAAGAGGACATGCCTTCTAAAAAAAGTTGTCCATGCTAATATTCGTGATTTCAAGTAACCATGGCCCATTCATTTCTCTCGGTGTTCCCCATGTTTAGTACCTCCGAAATCATCGTTACGAGGTCATGCTTTTGGAGGGCCTAGAAATGGGTTGTGATAGAGGTGCGGGAAGGAAGTAGTCATCCGGAATCAACCCAAATGCCATCGAGAGTTCATTTTAAGAGACCTTTTGGAAATCGGAGGTGGAGAATACCTGGCGAATATCCCCAGGCGGTTTCGCTCATGAAGGCGAATTTTTTGGGGGTTGTATGAATTTTTTTGCCTTATTGTCAAGTGGTGCTGCGAAGGCTACGAGACGCGTGGCGGAGGAGATTTTTACAGCTCGCGCGTCAAGAAAATGTAGTGACGCGTCAACGGAGACCTTAGTGACGCGCGTCAAAACCTCTGCTTTCTCATCAAAAATCTCCGTGTCTGAGGTCTTTGTCACGTGTCAACTCTGCACTTGTCTCGCGTCAACAACCCATTTCTCGTCAGCGCGTCCCATGCGAATATCTTGCATCGCGTGTCAACACTACCCCTTGCGCATAGCGTCAACACGCCCTTGTCGTGCGTCGGCCCTCCTCTGTCATGCGTCACCACTACCAATGTCATGCGTCACCACTTTGCCCATGTCGGCGTCGTCAACACTTCCTCTGCGCCACGTCACCACTTCCTCTGTCGCGCGTCACCACTGCCCAAGTCACGCATCAACACTTCCTTAGTCGCGCGTCGTCAACACTTCCTCAAATCGCTCGTCGACACTACCCAAGTCGCGGCGTCAACACTTCCCTCTCTCGTCGCCAGCGTCGATCTATTTGTTATGTCGTCCACGACAATCACGAAGCTAACAAGATGTCTGAATCTCTCGGTGCTTAAGGGTATGTGAGTTCAAATTTCATAGTATTGGTAATTTGTTAAGCTACTTGAGGTATACTACCCAAATGAATCATCTAGGTTTTTATAGAAGATGTTTTCAAATGAAGCGAAGCCGACCCCCAAAAAAAATATACTATATATTTTAGGCGAAACAGGACACCTGACAACCACTCCGAATAATTCTTTTTGTATATATATCCCCTGGGAGGATATGAGACAAGTAGAAGAATATGGAAGGTAAAGGGCGCGTGAAAATGGATGTCGACATGAAGATAGATGCACTTTGGCACACGAGAATGGCGCATGACACGAGTGTCGACACGGAAAAGTTGTGCGCTTGGCACCTGAAATGGCGCATGACACAGAGTGTCGACACGATAAAAGTTGCGCCTTGGCGCACAGAAATGGCGCATGACACAGAGTGTCGACACAGAAAAATTTGTGCCTTGGCGCACAAAAATGGCGCATGACACAGAGTGTCGACACAGAAAAGTTGCACCTTGGCGCATGTAATGGCGCATGACACAGAGTGTCAACACAGAAAAGTTGCACCTTGGTGCATGTAAGAGGATGTCGACATACACATGGATGTGCCAAGGCGCACTTTCAGGAGGCGCAACATTCTCGAGTCTTTGGCGAAGCAGACCACAGCGATGAGATATTTAGATGACCATAACTTTTGACCGGGAGCTCGAGTTCATACAAGGTTGGACTTTCGGAAAGCTTACGAGGTCCTCTGCCAACTACGACTGGATATCTTTAATTGGGTGAGAAAAAATTCTTAAAATAAAAATACAGGTTCGCCACTTTTGGGGTCGCTTAGGATTCTCACCTACCACCATAATGAGATGAATTAAATACAACCTCGGGTGGTTGGGGTAGATTTGGAATTTCTCTCTCATCCCTCTCTCATTCTTCCTATAAATTGTAAGGAGCAGGGTTCATTTTAAGAGACCTCCTGGAAATCGGAGGTGGAGAATACCTGGCGAATATCCCCGGAACCGGTTTCACGGGAAGGCGAATTTTTTGGGGGTTGTATATCAAAATTTTGCCTGATTATCAAGCACTGCGACAGAAGGCTGCAGACGCGCGACGGGAGATTTCTTTGTCGCCGCGTCAAAAATGCGGTGGCGTCGTCGATAGACCTTAGTGACACGTCAATGACCTATTGACGCTTGGCGTCCGAGGATGCTTCGCGCGCATCTGCAGCCTCCGACCTCTGCTTTCTCATCAAAAAATCTCCGTGTCGCGCATCAACAAACTCTTTTTAAGCAAGCGTCTGCTATGCGTCAATATGTGTTGTAACTCCTTGTCAGCGGCGTCATTACTGGCCTATTGACGCTTGCGTCACTAAGGCTATTGACGCACTAAGTCACTAAGGCCTATTGACGCATGGCGTCATAGGCTTAGTGACGCGCGTCAATAGGCCTTAGTGACGCCACGTCAATAGGCCTTAGTGACACGCGTCACTAAGGCCTGTTGGCCTGCGTCACTAAGCGCTATTGGCCGACGCGTCACTAAGGCTCGTGGACGCCAGCCATCGATAGGCCTTAGTGACGCGCGTCAATAGGCCTTAGTGACGCGCGTCAATAGGCCTTAGTGACGCGCGTCAATAGGCCTATTGACGCGCGACAGCAAATATTTTGTCGCGCGTCTCTAACCTCTGCCCTCTTCTTGCTCATCGAAAAAACTCCATGTCGCTCGTCAACAAAATCTTTGTCATGCGTCTACTATGCGTCAATATCTACAGTATCTCCTTGTCTGCAAACCCTCCTTGTCGCGCATCAATAACTTACCCCCTTGTCGCACCTCTATAATACGGGATATATCATATTGTTGAAAAATGTGAAGTAGAAGTGTTCTACCTGGCGAATAATCTAGGTTTATATAGGGGATATTTTTCAAGGGTAGGCGAAGCCGACCCCTAAAAAAAATTAAAGTGTAATTTTTAGGCGAACGAGCTCAACGTCCGTGCATAAAAATTCACCTTTTCAAAATTTTCAAAAATGGAATATTCGCCATATTATGAATATTCGCCACTAAAATTATCCCTGTAAGGAGGGGCTTCTTTCTAAAGGTTGGACATTCTTGTGTTGCCTCCCTTCTTCTCTTTGGCAGTGAATTTGTGGAGTTCAAACCTCTATCTAAAACTAAATGCAACCTTGTCTTTTGGCATTTTTGGTGTATTGATATCAATCTTTGGAGCAAATAATGCATGTTTGTGGATGATTATCAACCCTCTCTCGTGTTCATTTGCATCTTCACGATCTTTCACCGCAAATCATTATACATGTGTGCATGATCTTGCATCACATTTTAATAGTTTGTGTTTATTGGCAAGACAGTTGTTCTTCATTCCTCGGTGCATCACCTTTGTTAGTTTAGGTTTATTTTCATGCATCTTCTTACCCTGTCTCCTTGGCAAGTTAGTTTAGGTTTTGAGTAAACCCTCTACATTTTTTACGTGTGCATCTGAACAGAGGAATAGGAACCAACCTTCTCTGGATATTCCTTTCTCATTTTACAGTCCCACACTTGGAGAAAGGACTCAATGTTGGCAATCACACCGGATGCTAGTATGATCAACCTAGAAATCGATCAACATCTAGGGGTGCTTTGTGATTTGTCACCAACAATTCTCCTTTTCAAATTTTCATAAAATGAAATTTTCGCCATATTACGAATATTCACGCTAAAATTATCCTGCCAAACCATGAAGTGTATTTGTTTATGAAATTTTAGGGTTGATGTAACATTTGGTTCTTGAAAGTTGTCCACCGAGCTTCCATTGAAACCAGACGCTGGGCAGCTTTCTCAAGGCGAGGGACTGGAAGAGGCGGTATAGAAAGCATGTCTTCACTTCGTTGCTTATATCATCTAAGTGATGTCCCCACAATGTGACACTTACACCAAACCCGACATGTCCTTTAACTACGAGTGTTCTTCTCTTTGTTTCAAACTTGTCATACCGACGAATTGTTGAGCATGGTGACATCGTAACAACAATTCCAATCAAATCAAGCTGTAGAACCTTGGTAGCTTGCGGAGGTAATTCCTTGATTTTGGTGAAGTGAAAGTTATGGGAAGGTATTGTATCTTCATTTGCTATGAGTGGAGATATGGTTGAGGCGGGTTGCGGGAAAATCTCTAAAGCATTGTTCAAATGGTTATAACATAGCTTTGCATCGCAATCCCTGCATGATCCTCCCATTGGAAATTGTATATATCTTCCCATTCTCAATCTGCTCATAGAATGCTTCCGCTGACCTCGTTGAAACAAGTGATGTGGATTTCTCCTCCTTCCCGATCAAAAATCAAACCCAAACATGGATCCATTTCCCTTGCATTGTGATATTGGCGAAGGGTTGTTTTTGCTAGGGCACGGCCTCTACGGACCACATGTGCATAGATGTTTTCAAAGCACTTATTTACTTGGTGTTCTCGTAAAATATTTGTTAACCCAATTTTCACTTCCATCTGCTTGTGGCAACCGATTTGTGTTTGTGTGCGGGAGAATGAGAATCACAAATAACCTACAAAAAAAAAGTGAAAAGAAGTTAATAAAACTAAATATATCTACACTGCAAATGTCATATTCACTACATAACGCTACCACTCATGATATAAAATTGGTAAATGTATATGCATGAATTTGTAACAAGTTAGAAATGTAGAGATAGAACATTTAAAACATCCCAATATGTATATTCATTATCACAAACATATTGAAATTGAGGACAAAATATATGTTCCCAATTATTTAAGACTCTGTTAAGTTAAAACTGTTCTTACAAACAGAAATTTCTAACCTCTGCGGAACAGAAACGGCGAGTAAAATAAAAGACAGGCGTTCTTCCAATAAAATAAAAGATATCTGACAACACCCAACATGCAGCAGGAAAAACGGTTTCACCGAAAAATCAAGAAAAACGGTTTCAAATCAAAGCACGGTGGCGAGAAAGACGGCGTGAACTGGAGCTTAGAGCATTTGTTCAACTGTGGGAATCCAGAAAAGAAATAGTTAAGCAAATTTACATACCAAACGCTGTGTGTCGACTCCCTTCACTTTCTCGGATCCTTCTTTCACAAAAACGAACTGATTATTTGATGAGATAACCAATACAAACTCCTTATTTATAAAACAGGGCGGAATCTAAAAAACAGGAGTTAAAAATAGGATTTTAAAAATAGAAACTCAAAAATTGCATGCAAAGTAAAAACGACATGCAAACAGCTGTCAAATTTAATCCCGTTTGAAAAACGTCTAAAAATTTATCCAAATTTAGGACAGTCGTAGAAACGTCCGGAGGTCCTCTACCATAGGGGGAACGCCTTCGGCGTAAAAACTACATGGTAATATTTTAATCTTTAAACACTATTTATTTTTACTTTTATTTTGTTTTTATTATAATTTATCAACTCTATAAAATTGTAGAAAACATGTTAAAATAGATGTTATTCAAACCTATAACATTGTCCTATAAATCATGTAATTTGAGAGCTAACATAGATATTTTTAGTTTAATATTAATAAAATAAAAATATTTATTTGTTAAATATATATGTTAATATTAATATCATAATAATTAATAAATAGAATAAAATTTATTATAAATATTTTCAAGTTAAATTAAAAACATATTTTACAAATATATATTTAAAAGAAAATGAAAAAAATAATATATAATTCATGTAACATATGTAGGAATTTATAAGAAAAAATATAGTTAACTAGGTAATGTGGTGTGTATATATTGTTGGAACTCATTATATTTAAATAATAAAAAACTTAAAACATTTAGAGATGTGGATTTGGTATAAAAATTTATAACTATAAATAAATTGTCTATGTTTAATATACACATTATTATATATTTTTATTTTTAAATGTATTAAAAATTTAAATATAAAGTTGCCTATAAATCCATAAATGTTATTCAAACATTATTTATTGTGGCATCTCTAGTTAGTGTTATTATAATTTATATTAGATTTTTTATTTTCTTCTAAAATCAATATAAATATGGTAGATATATTGAAATTAGATTTCTAAAAAAATTTTAAAAATTGGAATTTCCGTAATGAATGTTTATGAATATGAATTTTCTACAAAATTTTATAAATACATTAAAATTGTGGAACACCTACAAACCTAAAAAATTAAATTATTAAATCACTATAGAAATGCTACAAATTTTCTACAATTCTCCTAATTTATTTAAAGTTTGTAGAATAATTATGGTGATGTGACACTTCAAATATTTTTATAAAGTATAGATATATATTTTTTGTACTTTGAATTTACAGACAATTATAATGTAATATTTTTCATCTTAAAATGTACTAAAAATCTAAAGAATTAGTTATGTGGCATTTCCACAAAAACAATTATATAGCATTCAAGCACTATTTAATGTGGCATCTCCACAATGCTATTATAATTTATATTATTTTTTTAATTATCCCAAAAGTAATATAAATGTAGTAGAAATTATTTAAATTATATATCTAAAAAATAAATAAATGTGGATTTTCTATAATAAATATTTAGAAGTGTTGATTTTCTACAAGTTTTTCTAAGTATATTTAAATTGTGGAACATCTACACAACCTACAAAATAAATTATGAAATTATCATAGACATGCCACAAATTTTCTACAATTCTCTTAAATTGTTGAAATTTTGTAGAATAATTGTGGTAAAAAGATCTTATTTGTTGTAGTGTTAACCAAGTGGAGGAAGAGGATTGTATAGACCATCTAGAATTGAGCTTATCTAAAGCGGGTGATATCGGTGAAAGGAGGGAATAAATAACTCTAGAATTATATTGCAACAAAGGGATATCCACATTCCATCTAAAGTCCTTCCACCAAGCTTGGGGCGAAAGACCCAATTTGTGTAATATAACATTTGACATGAAAGACTGAATTTCCAAAATTGAAGGCAATTTAGAATTGGTTAGGTGGAATTTATGTTTCAGTGCAGGCCAGGGGAGCGAATATCTACGAGAAACCAGGTCTCGGATAGTGGAGATGCCTTTTCGAGAAAGCCGCACCGCCTTGATGTTTAGATTTTCCGCCAAGGGTAGATTATCTAAACAAGATTGGGGACCACCAAATATTATGCTCATTGAAGGAGAGACCAGTTCTAAAGCCATCACCCACCCACTGCATCAAATGCTTAACCGATTCAAAATCCTTCCATATTCTCTTAACCACAAAGGTACCAGGTATTTTAACTGGTACTCTAGTAATTAATAAGGTCTAAAACCCTATATTTTTGCAGTATTTCTTGCCACATGGCACACCACAAGAGATGGAATGTCGTAGGAGAATTTTCTAGGCTTGATTTCCTAAATACAACAAATGACCATTTGCAACAGAGAGAGATACTCTTCCTATACACATTGACCACGCCCATTCCACCATGTTCCCGAGGAAGCATATAAATATCCCAAGCCACTTTGTGAAACATGCCTTACCTGTAGATTGACCATAGAAAGTCCCGTAAGAGTTTATCCATCTTGTCAAAAAACTCCCGCGACAAACACCAACATGCCGCATAATAAACCTTGGTTGCTACAAGGATTTAGGTACAAACTTGGAACTTCCCAACCAAATACAAAGGTTGAGAGATTCATTTTTGCACCTTCTGCTTGACTCGGTCGACCAAAAATTTCCAAAGAGTGGAAGATTCACTATTAAAAGAAAAATGAATCCCCAAGAAGTGAAATCTTTCACCACTTTGAATCCACTTCTAGGGATAGGTTACCATCCAATCAAGCATAGGCCAAATACTTTGGAGAAAACCCAATGACTTGGCGAGCTCCACCTTGGAACCAGTCAGCTTGTAAAAATATCCAGGAAGAAAACACCCCCTGAACATTTTGTTGTGACTCAACAAGAGTGAGCAAGGAATCATTGACAAAGTGACCATTGATAAGCTGGGTTTGATGATCGGGGAGATAAATGCCTCTTATCCGACCTTGCTCTGCTCTGTTAGAAATAAGATATCCAAATGCATCAATGGCAAGAATAAAGAGAGCAGGAGCCAACGGGAACCCTTGTTGTATAGATCGAAACAACCCAACCTCAGGTGATTGGTGTCCGTTAATGGTGAGGCAAGAAGAAGCATCAGCAAAAAGAGTGCGAACACCATTAAGAAAAAAATATCCAAAACCCAGAGCCTTGAGCATAGTGATAATGAAGGGCCATTCTATGTGATCATAAGCCTTCTCAAAGTCAATCTTCAGAAAGAGAACAATTTGAAGAGGGGAACTAACCAATTACATGCCTTCTCAAACTGTTATGATATTTTCAAGAATGTAGTGGCCTTTCAAAAAACAATATTTCTCATGTCTGACAATCTTAGGAAGGAGAGAAGCCACATGTAGAACCAAAGCCTTAGCAAGAATTTTCTACAAAAAATTAAGAAGAGTAATGGGACTCAACTGGATATAAGTTGCAGATTACCTGCTTAAGGAATGAACTTAGTATTACCCCTGCTAATAAGATTCCCAAGGATTGACTTTGAAGGGCTTCTTGATAGACTTGCAATAAATCATGCCCAACAATATGCCACGGTGCTTTACAAAATTCATAGGGGAAGCCATCCAACGCAGGTGATTTATCATCCGCAAGACAGAGAAGGGCATTTTGAATCTCATCCAAAGAAAGAGAGGCATCACAATGTCTCCTATCCTCCGTACTAATTTTATGAACGACCACCTCAATGCATTGTTGTAGAGACACATTACTTTCATCAGAAGGACTTTGAGCTTGAAAAACTAAAGTGTAGTGTTCCGCAAACGCAGAAGAGATCTCGTGCAAGGAACTAACCCGCGATTGAGCCAACTGAACAACTTTAATTTGCTGCTTGACTTACCTAGCTTTGAGAATTTTGAAGAAAATTTTAGAGGCCCAATCACCATTTTTTAACCAGTGCAACCGAGCCCAATACAGGATGCCTTTTACTCAATGTGGTTCAATGATCTTGATCTGGTGTCTAAGATGAGTAGCTTCAACCGGGATGGAGGTATCATATGGTTGTAACTTGAGCAGATGAGCCATTCATTGGAACTTCTGTTGGAGGGCCTCGTCTGCATGTTTTCGGACACATGCCACCTGCTTTCCAAAATGGTGAAGGAACCTGGCTATGTGCTGGATTGTATCATTCTACCAAGAAATCTGGCTAACAGAAAATAGAGGACATGGTGCTATGTTCTAGACTTTATAAATGTACGCCAACACCCCATACGATTCAACTATGAGACATTAATATAAAATTGCATGTTTTGAACTTTCAAAAGGGCCCCAGTCCACGAATCCCCTACTATGGCTATGGATAGGGTGTATATATATATATAGGGCACCGACAGTATCATATGAATCACCATATCGGCGAAGCCCCATCGACCGCAGGAGATCTAGATAGATAGTGGAGTGGGGTTGGCCCCTAACTATATGGGGCAGAGGTAGAGGTTCTTGGTTCTAGTTCTAGTTGGCACTGATCGTTGTTTTTTTAAGACATCCAATTTGATCCTTTTTTTTTTTTTTTGGTTAGGACATCCATTTTGATAATTTGTTGTTGATATAAATGGCTATAATCTCTGCAATATTTTTCTTTATATTGCAAAATTATTCTTCAGTATTACACAATTCTTCTTCTACATTATATATAGAAGGCTATTCCTTCTAAGAAAGTATACTATGGTTCTGATCTCGATTGATTCGATGGTTTCGACGGTCACTTGGGTCCGTCCTATCTATATCTGGAGGGTTCGGAGAGGATTCCATATCGAGAGGTCAAGTCAAATATAGATGTTCCATATCGATGGATGGCGGTCCCGGTCACTTCCAGGGTGATGTGATAATATAAATATATCGATAGATGGCCCCAAACCAGATAGAGAGATGGTTGGATATATATAGTTGGTTAGTTTGGCCCCCATATAGAGTATCTAGAAGATCTAAGTAGTCAAGTGGTAGTTAGATAGAGAGGAGAGCACCTCTCGTCCTCCGTATAGATATAGAGATGAGTGCCCCCTCCACAATGAATTCATATTTTATCATTTGTCTTTTTTTTATCATTTCTCATTTTTTAAAATCATTTCTCATTTTTTGATCATTTCTCATTTTTTGTTCATTTCTCGCTTTAGGAGATCGACATATGGCTAGAAAAGAGAATTTACGGAAACGTGGTGACAGGGGAATAAATTTTCGTAGCCACTCCAACCCATGATGTTGAGATATCATGACACAATCTATCCATTTGAGAACCCGTCGATCCTTCTCAAAAATCCGCCAAGTAAACCAATTTTGAGAAGTCCATACCTTTTAAAAAGTGGATATTTAATGCCCAATATGTTTTTCAAATGAAACCATGCTTCTCACTCTCCAATGCACTAATGAATTGAGAGAGCCCCCAATTTATCCTCGGGATGTTCCACCATATTATAGTCACAAAAAAAAATCCAATATGAAAGAGGCATATTATCCCCTAGCCATCATCATAATGAAAACCTTTCTAGGCCATCATTAGGGACATAAAGATTTAATATACCAAAAGAAAAACCATTAATATTGAAAATCACCCACACAGCTTTGTTGTCAGGATTATGACCCATGGCAATGATCATGGTAGAAAATCTGGGTGACACAGAAATAGAAACTCCACCTTTGCCTTCCAAATGAGAAGAGAAAAAATGCAGAAAATTCGACACAATACACGTTAATGAAGTATGAAGCAGAAACCTAATAATTTTCACCTCTTGCAAACAAACAATATCAAGATTACCAATAAGATTACAAACATGCTTCACAGAATATTTTTGGGAGGATTCTGTGAGACCTCTAACATTCCATGAGAGACAATTCATGGAAGGTCAGACATAGAAATTTATTTTCCCTACCCATTCTGCAATATATCCTCTGAATTTAAAATTTCAAAATTGCTGAAGAGAAAAACAAACTAGTTTGAATCAAATGGCTCCATCAGAGTGGTGCTACGTTTAGCCCTGTTCAGCCCAACATTATCCACAGAGTCGTGAGGAGGACTCCGGGAATGAAATTGGGAAGAAGACATAACAGCCACTGTCCCAACATTCTGTTTTAGTGGAGTGGGATGGCTCTGCACTACGAGGGAGGGTTGAGCAGGTTTAATAGGAATGAAGTTTGGTGGTGGAAGAACAGATTATTTCTGAAAAAGATGCAGAGTAGCCACCAAAGCAAGATTACTAGTCACTCCTTAAAAAAATGACCGTGTTCCACCCCTTTAGAGTTCTTCTACGAACCAGAAGCATTTTGAACAATGGCAGGCTTGACGCACAGGGTAAGCGGACAATCATGAATATGATGGTCACGCACTTGGAAATGGAAAAAGGTATTTGGTAAGTTGAATTAACACTCACGACATCGACAATGACGGCGCCGCAACGAGCAAGAGACCCGAAAATGCGACAAACTTTTTTTGATGATGGTGTGCTCGCATCACTGAGCTCAAACTAAATTAGTCCGTTAATGCTTGGGAGCGATGATAAGAAGAAGTTAAGTCTCATTCGACGTTTAGCGCAAGAATGAAGGAGGGTCGTCTTTTGAGTTATTTGTCGATGTACGATGTGTTTCGTGATAGCAATGAAACGGAAAGGTAATTCGAGAGCAAGGCATAATTTACTTTGCGTCAAATTCAATAGCCACTTGATTTCTTTATTCTTACTTTGTTATTCGGTCAAATTACGTTGTTTCAAAATTTAATACATTTTATATACATATGTTTAATACATTTTAACGTACATATGTATATATATATATATATATATATATATATATATACATATTTATATACACATATATATATACTTACTTTATCATTTGTTATATTATGATCTTTCAAACTAATATGTTACATTATATGTAATTGTAAATTTATATATATATATATATATTTACATACGTATCCATATATATATATATATATTTTTATATTTCACTCATTCGTATAACTTGATACCGATCTTTTTTTTTTGCATTGTAATTGTTAAAATACTTAAATAATTGATACCTATAATGCGTATGAGAAGTTTAACTACCTACTAAGGATTAAATAAAGCGCTAAACCAAAAATTGTAATTTCCTTTGTACATGGAAACAAGAGACGTTTGGGAAGACTTTTCAATTTAGTTATAAATGAATAAGGCTGGGCAGTGGGTGGCCCATGTCAAATTTGGCGGCCATGAAGGTTCTTTCTACACACGGCGCATCCAAATTCAAACAATTAGGTATTGACAAATTTGCCTCCCACGATCTTCTCATCTGGCCGCCTTCTGACATTGGCACGCGTCATTAACACATGGAAACCGTATTTGCCTCCACGGCCGCGTGGAAGAGTCGGTTTTCTCGTTTTTAATCCTGCGCGTGGGACAGATCAAGTCATTGTAATGGTGAGGTAGCCGTGACTCGGCTGGAGGTCTGTTTTCTTCGTTTCTTTTGTGCACAGGCGCGTGGGTACGAGCGAGAGGAGGCTGAACGACCTTCGGTGCGTGAGGAGGCGGCGGGAGAAGTTACAGGCGCGAGATCTTGGCGCGTGGACGGTGAATGGTGGAGGCGCACCAACAAGCAGGTCGCCCAACTATGTTGTTTCTGCTCTGATTGAAAACGCCTATAAGTTCTAGGGTCCTCCCGAGAAGATTTTATCAAAATGATTGAAAAGCGTGGAAGGCGTTTCTCTTTTTTTTTTCTTATGAAATGTGATTAAGACGGCTTGACCGATCCGAAATCTCATATCCGATTGATCGAATGTATCCTCTTCTCTTTTTTCACCGGTAAAAGACTTTCCAAGTCGATGGGAGAGACGCAGTGAAGGAAGGTGCGGTTGATCGGAATATTTACTGAAGCAATACTTTGTTTTACATTCATTGAAGCACTTCACGGACCTCTTACACCCAACTTATTGCTTGTTCATTACAACACTGATCCTAAATATTTGTTGAGGCAGGTCATGTTATAAGCTCTAGTAACTAATTCCAATGAAAGCACTTTTCAACTATGTTGTTATCCACGATTTATACGATACGTAGACTACAAATTCGGGTCCTCCTTGAAGATATATATATATATATATATTTTTAAAAAAACCGAAACAGTCATCGTAGAGGGATAGAGAAACGTCTTGTGATAGGCATTTCGTACTTGGAGGAAGGAACGCTTAAGGTGGATCTGTTTCATATCGGGATATTAAAGAAATGTTTCAATTTGTTTTGCAAAAAAGGAAGAGGGTAGTTTATGTGTAGGTTTGATTATAGATTTCCTTGGCATTATTTACTGACTATTTAACATGAAGGAAATCATAATAGTACGTTGTTATCAGTGAAATCCTATAATAGAAATCTATTAGTAGTCATATTGTTAAAGCATGGATAATATTTCAGAAGTCAGTTCCCTTATCAATGAAACGTGGTTATAATCTTATTAAGTTTAGAATTTGTATTAAAATCTCTTTTCACACAGTTCAATAGATATGGCAAGGGTGTACTAAGAGATTCGGTTTCATTTTCTTGTTTATTTGCAATGGATTCTACAATAATTTCATGAATGAATAAAACATAAAAGAACTAGAACTTGAAATGCTTCTTTGGCATCTTAAAAACCATTTAAAACTTAAGACCTTCCATCAACTACACAAGCGGAGGTGATGCACTATATATATATATTTTTAATCTTTACAACACATTACTTTCAAGTATCCAAACAAAAATTTTAATATATTTCCTGTTGTAATTTCTCTCCAATATTCCACCAAAGAAAATTCAACAAGAAACAATTTTCATTCAATATTTTATACAACACTTTCCAATAAATCTTAGAGCAAGAAATACTTTCATTGCAATGCAACTTTCCTTAAAATCTTTTACAACACATTCTACTTCATGTGGAACAAATTTACAATTATGTATACTAAAGAAAACAAGGCAATATTACATTTCTTTCTCCACTCAAGGTGGGTAATTACATGATGTCTTCACATTGTCAACAACAAGAGTTCATGTGCTCCAAAGAGTTCTTCATCCATGCTCCAAGTTCCAGAAGTTCAATCACAACCAAGATAGGGGAGAGCAACACTCTCCTCCCACCAAATCTCAATGGAGAAAAGCAATCTCCTCCATTGACCCCAGAAACCCCAAACACAACACAATGGAGGGTGGTCTCCAACTCAAGGCAACTATACATGCTTCCACAATACAAGTTCTTCACAACATTCAAGCTAAAATAGAAGAACAAAGAGACACACAATAACATTAAACATTACACAACAAGGCTTGCATCCAAGCCAACAAGAGAAGGAACTATGGGAATGTTTTCCTTATGCCTCCCAAATGAGATGAGATGCCCATCCAAAACCCTCCACAAAATAACACAAGCCCCTATAACTCTTATGCCTCCCTCAAGTACCCCTTTTTCCTCCCATACTCTTATGCCTCCCTCCTCTTATGGCTCCCTCAAAGACAAGGTAGAATGTAAACATTCCTACCCAAGATGGGCATCCCTCTCAAACTCCCTCCACAATATCCTAATCTACTCTTTTGCCTCCCTCATGTGTATTCCCATAGACCTCTCCTATACTACACAAAAAGCATTCAATCCATCTTTCACAATACACCAAAGTAGACATGCATTTCTTACAATTTTAGCATAGAAGCAACAATAATATGAAAGCAAAAACAAGGAAAAGGGTTCCCCTACCTCTCCATTGGAGAAGTCTAAACCAAGAATCTTGTCCAAGCTCCTTCCCAAATCAATCCAAGCATGCAAAGTCCAAAAACTCTCTTTTCTCTTTCTCCTATTCTTCTCTCTCAAAAATAACAAAGGAGAACTCTTGACAACACAAAAACAAAGCTCTAACCCCCTCCACAAGAGAGGAAGTTTCAATAAATAGATCAAAGGTAAGGGTGAGGGTGATGTGGCTCCATGTAGGATGCCACATCACACATCCTCAAACCATCTCCCAAGGTCAACTCAAATCCCCAAACACCATAAATGGGTGGTTGGGTTGAATACAACCCTCTTCCACATTCACCCTTTCCCATGTGCCTTAAGGCACAATTAAATGCAAAATGAGGAAAATGCACTCCAAAGTCATATTTCCCTTCCCAAAACAATAAATAGCCCCCTTTTTGGATTCCCAACCCATAGATATGGTTGGTAAGGGGTTTTGGGAAGTGTGGGACAAGTTTAACTTGTCCCACAAGTCCCCTAAAATTGCATTCAATCTCAAATTCGAGATTCTAAGAGCATGGAGTGGTCAACACTCAAAACCAAGCATTCAATACAAGAGGACACACAAGGCTCAAGGAGCCAACAATCAAATTTATTACACCCACTTGACTTTCCCAAAAGCTTAAAACTAAAACAAGATATTACATTAATCTAAACACACTTAACAAAAGTAATTTAACAAAAGGACTTCACAAAAGAAAACACCTACTAAATCAAGTAAAACAAGTAATAAAATTCTTACCCCCTTGGTCACATAGGAAAATTTCCCCCTCATGGAAATTTTCTCAACACATACAAGAACAAAGTTAACACAATACAATTTACAAGTTGCCTTGACGACCAATGTTGTAACCACCCGACATCCTGTTGTGTTTGGTCCCCAATCCCCCTCATGGTTGTGATCATGCTGTGTTTCCTGCAAAATGCAAAATACCCTCTTCGGCCTTGCGGCCATGTCAAAATATCCAAAATAATCATATGCATGAAATTTATTAACATCTATACGTAATTCAAGCAATCATTATTTCTAGGTCTAATTCACAACTTAATTATGCATTTCATCATTATCCAAAATCATAGTAATGTAAATTCAACAACTACATTCTACTCATCATGGCGAAGAAATCCAATGTTAGAACACATGCAATATATCCATATAAAAATAATATCGGTATCCAATAGTTTGTCCATGAGTCGGTGTAGATCATCACGAAAACAAAATCCAACCATAATCCAAATGCATCTAGTCACAAAACATCATGCTAATCAACATAAGTATAAGCCATGTCCATATCTAAAGTCTGCATAACTCAAAATGATAATCAACTAAGTGTCGTAGGGAAGTGGGCATTACATCCCCCTCCCCTTAGACTAGACTTCCTCCTGGAAGTCAACTTTGAAATAAGTGTGGGCCAGGCTCGCATGATGTAGCATCCTCCCAGTAGCGCCTCTCATCGTCGTATCTGTCCCATTGGACTCGGACACGATCAATCTCTCTGCGAAGGCCCGAGGGGTCTGCGATCTAAAATGCGCACGGGCTCCACCATCACCTGCCCCTGATCCTGCACCTGCAATGCAGTCCAATCTAGCACATGAGAAGGATCAGAAACATATCTCCTAAGCACAAAAATGTGAAATACATCATGGACGCGCGATAAGCTAGGTGGCAATGCTAGACGATAGGCTAAGGGGCCGAGGCGCTCCAAGATCTCAAAGGGACCCACAAATCTAGGAGCAAGCTTAGAACCTTTTCCATAACGGATAGGGCTCTTATGCGGTCTGACACGAAGAAACACCTTCGTGCCTACCTCAAAACTGCGATCTGTCCTATGTTGGTCATACTTCTTACATCATCTGTGTGCCTCTGCAATCTCTCTGTCTCGATCAAGGTAACTTTGCTGCTCCATGTCTGTAATAATGCTGGCCCAGAAACCACTGTCCTCAATCCTGTCCCATCCCAGTAAGAGGTGTCTGCACTCTACTGCCATATAATGCACGAAAAGGAGCCATGCCTATAGAACTGAAAAGCTGTTATTGTAGGCAAACTCCACCAAATACAGATACTCCTCCCATCTCGACTGATGATCCATCACGTACATCCTGAGCATGTCTTCCAAAATCTGATTCACCCTCTCTGTCTGTCCATCTGTCTCAGGGTGATAAGGCATGTACTAAAATTAATCCTCGTCCCAGGGGCATCTGCGTGGTGGTCGAGAAATGGGAGGTGTCTGAAGGGTCGCGATCATGAAATGATCTTCCGGAATCCCATGTAGTCTACAATCTCATCAAGATATACTCGTCTTTCTTTTGCACTTGCTTGTATAGGTAGTCTTCACTGGAGAAAAGTGAGCTACCTTCGTCATTTATCCACCGTGACCATGATGGCGTCGTGGTGGTATCTCGACGTCGGCAACCCAACAATGAAATCCATAGAAATGGTGTCCCACTTCCACTCCGGTATGGCGTGAGGATAGAGGAGGCCGGTTGGATGTTGATGCTCGGCCTTCACCCTCTGGCACTCTAAACAGCGGGATACAAATGAAGCTATGTCTCTCAGAAGTCCTCTCCAAAATCAGGTTCTCGAGGTGGCGTGCATCTTCTTCACCCAGGGATGGGCTGAATACGGTGCACGATGAGCCTCTGTCAAAATGTCATGTCTCAAGCCTCCATCTCTGGGAACATATATTCGACCTCTGTGTATGAGAAGACCATCTTCCTCTAATGAAAATCCATCAAATCTCCCTCGAGGGGTCTGCGAGACTCGATCTCTGCTCACGGCTGCAGAGGTAAAAACTATCACGAGGAAGGCTGCTGCAAGATCCTACTCCGCAAATCTGTGCCCACTGAGGTGGCCATAGCCACATGTCTCCGTCTACTCAAGGCATCTGCCACCACATTCTCCTTTCCCTTCACATGCTCTATCTCCATGTCATACTCACAAAGTAACTCCATCCAACGCCGCTGACGAGCGTTGAGATTGGGCTGCGTGAAGAGGTGGCGAAGACTCAGTGATCGTCACAGTGTAAATCTCCGGCCAAGAAGAAAATGTCTCCACCGTACTAAGGCATGTACTACTGCTGCAAGCTCGAGGTCATGGGTCGGATAATTGAGCTCATAATCTTTGAGTTTGCGAGACTCAAAGGCAACTACTCTACCCTCCTGCATTAGCACTCCTCCAATTCCTTCACCAAGAGAAGCATCTGTGCATCTGAAAAACTCTCCATGAGGATCCGGCACTGCGAGATAGGTGCTCTCGTAAGGCACTCCTTGATGTGTCTTGAAGGCTGCTCACATTTATCTGTCCATACAAACTTCTTCCCTTTCCGCTGAAGAGAAGTGATGGGGTGCGCAATCCGAGAGAAGTCCTGAACAAACCTCCTGTAGTATCCTGCTAATCCCATGAAACTACGCACCTCGGTCACACTAGTGGGTGCTGGCCAATCCATGATGGCTCGAATCTTGGAAGGATCAACTGCGATACCTTCCCCAGAAATAACGTGGCCCAAATACTGCACCTCAATGCGAAAGAACGCACACTTCTCCAAGTTCCCGTAAAGGCGCTGCTCACGAAGACACTGAAGAACCTGGCGAAGGTGCTCCTCGTGCTCCTCACGTGTGCGTGAGTAAATCAGAATGTCATCGAGAAAAATGAGCACGAAGCGATCAAGGAAGGTCCTGAATACCCCATTCATCAAACTCATAAACACTGCGGGGGCATTCGTCAAGCCGAAAGGTACTACTTGTGAACTCGTAGTGGCCATATCTCGTGCGGAAAGGCTGTCTTGTGAATATCTCGTCTCCATGATCACGGTGATGGTATCGACTTAAGATCTATCTTGGAAAAAGGTAGCCCCCTTCATCGATCAAACAAATCGTCGATGCGTGGAAGGGGGTAACGATTCTTGATCGTTACTTTATTCGGTGACGGTAGTCGATGCACAACCGAAGAGATCCATCCTTCTTCTTTGACGAAGATAAGCCCAGTGCACCCCAGGGGATACGCTAGGGCGAATTAGGCCTTTCTCCGAGAAGGCCCTCCAGTGCAACTTGAGCTCACATAACTCGGGGGTAGTCATCCGATAGGGTGCTCGTGAGATAGGCTCTGCGCTGGAACTAGATCTATATGGAAGTCAATCTCACGTGGGGAGGTAATCCCGGTAGCTCCCACAGGAAACACATCGGCGAACTCGATAAGATGGGATGATCATCGAGGAAGGTCCCCCTGACTCATCCTCGATCATCACTGTCACTAAGCTATGTGACATCTGTTGTGACCCCGTCGCATACACCGCTTAAGGCTGCATAGCGGAGATGGTGCGAATAGAAACAGGTCTCTTAACTCCTGATATCACGACTCTACCCCAAGATCATCTATGCAAGCAATAGTCTTGTGGTAACAATCCACTCTAGCTCGTGAGCGACATGACCAATCCATGCCTAAAATGATGCCATAAGATCCTAATGGAAGGATCCAAGATCGAAGTAGTGGTGAAGGGTCCCAAATCCACTACACACTCCTTGGTAAGGAGTCCACGAAAATCTTGGCTCAGAAGCCATCTCTACGTCCCAACTACGGCCCCTGCTAGCTGCGCCACCACCTCTGACGCTCTACCAAAGATGGTGCAATGAAAGAATCGAGAGAACAGAATCAAATAATATAGAGGTGGAAATACCTCCAACACTACTGTCGTCTCAATCACGGTACTGCGATGCTCGGCTGGCGGTTCTCGACCGCTGCGTAGATCCGATGACTCCGTGCCATATCTCCAATGGTAGGCTCGAGCTCACATGCTTACCCTTGGTAGGGTTAAGTGGGCAATCTCTCCAATATGCCCAGCGACTCCATGACCATAACACGCTGATCCTCTCCAGTGGGAGCGGCTCCAGTGGTACTCTAGATGGCGAGATGCGATCCTGACGATCCGGCTATGGGCTGCTTGAGGTCTCTGTTTGTGAGCTCCGTTGGCCCAGCTCTCGGTGCACCTGTGTCTGATGGGACCCCTAGGAGGAGGCCCCATACTCTGCCCTCTCTGTGCATCAAATCTCTGAGGAGGTCTGTAAGGTGGGCGGGTCTGCTGCTGCTTCTTGTCTTGTGTGGCCTAAATGAAGCACCCTGAACTCTGTCCACCCAGTGGAGGAGGAGCCGGCCCCCTTCGACCTCTTATCCTGCATCTGCTGGATCCAGCTCTGAACTCTATCTCTAGCCTGCTGTGTCTTCCCCGTGTCTCCTCTGCAATATAGGCCTTCTCCACGGCCTCTGCTAATGTCTGTGGGCAGTGAATGCGCACTGCGCCAGCTAAATCCAAGTTCAGGCCCCGGATGAACCTGTGAATCCGTACCTGCTCATCCTGCATATAGTCGACGTACTGAAGTAGGTCCAAAAACCGACTCTCATACTCAGCTACTCTTGTCATCGATCCCTGACGGAGGTCATGAAACTCATCTATCGCTGCTGAATAAACCTCCTAGGTAAATACCTGCTCCTGAACCGCTCCTCAAATAACTCCCAGGTAATCGTCTCTGAGTCAACATGGAGCTTCTACTCCTCGGTCCTCCACCAGACTCCTGCTCCATCCTTGAGAAGATGGATCGCAACACGAGCTTTCGTGTTGCTACTCTGAGACGAGCTTGAAGCATCCGCTCAAGCTCACCAACCAAGCCTCTGCACGAAAACCGCCTATATCTCACGAATCTTTGAGATGGTCGCGGCTTCGGGATCTCCACGATATGTCTGCGGCTGATGTAGTGCGAATCCTAGGTCTCTCTGTATGCTCCTCCCTCATGCAGGGCTCAGAGACTGTCCACTATGTCACGAAATCCTGTCCCCATATCCCTCTGTGGCGACTCTGCCTAGCCGACTCTGCGGAAATTCTCTTTCTGTGCTCCTCGGCATTGTGTCGAGGGATGCACAGGCATCTGCGGTGGCTCAGGCTACGTCTGTAGCAAGTCGTCCTCCCAAGGGCTCTCCGCGTATAGCGGCATTGACATCTGAAGTGTCTGCACGCAAAATCGAGGCGGAAAGGGCTGCTACGGCTGCTCGGCGGTGGTATGTCTAGGTCTATGTGAAGAGACCCTCGCCCAATCCGCGCCTCCTGCCGGATCAAGGCGAGAGTTAGTTCAACGTATCTTAGGTCTTGTGTCAGTTTTCTAAATTTGCTGTTTACTATAATTATCAACAATATGGTTTTATACTTTAAAAGAATAATGTTCTGTACTAAGTTGAAAGTTCCTGTTTTGCGTGTTCGGCGTGTGCCCAAGGGTCCCGACTTGAACCCACAGGCTCACGATACCAAAATGTAACACCGAAAAAAGCCGACGCCACACTCACGACATCGACAATGGCGCGCGCCGCAAAACAAGAGACCGAAAATGCGACAAACTTTTTTTGATGATGGTGTGCTCGCATACAGGCTCAAACTAAATTAGTCCCGTTAATGCTTCGGGAACGATGATAAGAAGAAGTTAAGTCTCATTCGACGTTTCACCAAGAATGAAGGAGGGTCGTCTTTTGAGTTATTTGTCTGATGTCTGGTGCTGTCGTGATAGCAATGAAACGGAAAGGTAATTCGAGAGCAAGGCATAATTTACTTTGCGTCGAATTCAATAGCCACTTCGATTTCTTTATTCTTACTTTGTTATTCGGTCAAGTTACGTTGTTTCAAAATTTAATACATTTTAATATACATATGTTTAATACATTTTAACATACATATGTATATATATATATATATATATATATATATATATATATATACATATTTGTTATATTACATATATATAACTTACTTTATCATTTGTTATATGTATGATCTTTAAATTAATATATATACATTATATATAATGGTAAATTTATATATATATATATATTTACATACGTATCCATATATATATATATCTTTTTATATTTCGGTATAACTTGATACCGATCTTTTTTTTTTTGCAAAGTAATTGATACCTATAATGCGTATGAGAAGTTTAACTACCTACTAAGGATTAAATAAAGCGCTAAACCAAAATTGTAATTTCCTTTGTACATGGAAACAAGAGACGTTTTGGGAAGACTTTTCAATTTAGTTATAAATGAATAAGGTTGGGCGGTGGGTGGCCCATTTCAAATTTGGCGGCCATGAAGGTCTTTTCCACACGGCGCTTCCAAATTCAAACAATTAGGTATTGAAAAATTTGCCTCCCATCTACAATGGCCGCCACTCTGTAAATTGGGCAGCGTCAATTAACACATGGAAACACTGTATCGCCTCCCTGGCCGCGTGGAAGAGTCGGTTTTCTCGTTTTTTTAATCCATCACGCGTGGATTTTGTTAATCTTACCCTGTGGGCCGAGTCAAGCCGAGTAATGGTGAGGTAGTCCGTGACTCGGGAGGTCTGTTTTCTTCGTTTCTTTTGTGCCTGGGCGCGTGGGTACAGGCAAGAGGAGCTGAACGACCTTCGGTGCGTGAGGAGGCGAGCAGAAGAAGTTCTGGGCGCAGATCTTGGGCGCGTGGACAGTGAATGGTGGAGGCGCGCCACAAGCAGGTCGCCCAACTATGTTGTTATACATGCTCGATTGAAAACGTCTATAAGTTCTAGGGTCCTCCTGAGTGAAGATTTTAATCAAAATGATTGAAAAGCGTGAAGGCGTTTCTCTTTTTTTAGTGATGTCTCGAGTAAGAGAATGACGGCGGCGATGATCCAGTTAACTTAAATCCGATTAGATCGAATGTATCTCAAGTCTTTGGTTCTCACCTCCACTCGGTAAAAAGACTTTCCAAGTCGATGGGAGAGACGGAGTGAAGGTGGTCTCCTTGATCGAATATTTACGAAGCAATACTTTGTTTTACATTCAACAAGCACTTCACGGACCTCTTACACCAATTGAGTATTGCTTGTTCATTACAAATCCCTAAATATTTGTTGAGACAGTCATGTATAAGCTCTACAGTAACTAATTCCAACAAGCGAAAGTTTCCATTATGTTGTTACGTAATCTATACCGTGAATACCACTACAAATTCGGGGTCCTCCTTCAAGATATATATATATATATATATATTTAAAAAAACCAGATCGGTAGAGGGGGATAGAGAACGTCTTGTGATGAAGCATGACTTGGAGGAAGGAAGCTCGCTTAAAGGTGGATCTGTTTCATATCAGGATATTAAAGAAGCACAATTTGTTTTGCAAAGGAAGAGGGTAGTTTATGTGTAGGTTTGATTATAGATTTCCTTGGCATTATTTACTGACTATTTAACATGAAGGAAATCATAATAGTGCGTTGTTATCAATGAAATCCTATAAATAAAATCTATTAGTAGTCATATTGTTAAAGCATGGATAATATTTCAATCGTCAGTTCCTTATCAATGAAACGTGGTTATAATCTTATTAAGTTTAGAATTTGTATTAAAATCTCTTTTCACACAGTTCATAGATATGGCAGGGGTGTACTAAGAGATTCGGTTTCATTTTCTTGTTTATTTGCAATGGATTTCTGAATAAATTCATGAATGAATACAACATAAAAGAACTAGAACTTGAAATGCTTCTTTGGCATCTAAAAAAACCATTTAAAAAGACATCCAACTACACAAGCGGAGGTGATGCATATATATTTTTTTTTTAATCTTTACAACACATTACTTTCAAGTATCCAAACAAAATTTTAATATATTTCCTTTGTAATTTCTTCCAATATTCCACCAAAGAATTCAACAAGAAACAATTTTCATTCAATATTTGTTACAACACTTTCCTATAAATCTTAGAGCAAGAAATACTTTCATTCAAATATGCAACTTTCCTTAAAATCTTTTACAACACATTCTACTTCATGTGGAACAAATTTGCAATTATGTATACTAAAGAAAACAAGGCAATATTACATTTTTCCTCCACTCAAGGTGGGTAAATACATGATGTCTTCACATTGTCAACAACAAGGTTCATGTGTTCCAAAGAGTTCTTCTTCCATGCTCCAAGTTCCATGAAGTTCAATCACAACCAAGATAGGGGGAGAGGCGACACTCTCCTCCCAACCAAATCTCAATGGAGAAGAGAAGCAATCTCCTCCATTGACCCCCGAGCCCCAAACACAACACAATGGAGGGTGGTCTCCAACTCAAGGCAACAATACATGCTTCCACAATACAAGTTCTTCACAACATTCAAGCTAAAATAGAAGAACAAGAGACACACAATAACATTAAACATTACACAACAAGGCTTGCATCCAAGCCAACAAGAGAAGGAACTATGGGAATGTTTTCCTTATGCCTCCCAAATGAGATGAGATGCCCATCCAAAACCCTCCACAAAATAACACAAGCCCCTATAACTCTTATGCCTCCCTCAAGTACCCCTTTTTCCTCCTATACTCTTATGCCTCCCTCCTCTTATGGCTCCCTCAAAGACAAGGTAGAATGTAAACATTCCTACCCAAGATGGGCATCCCTCTCAAACTCCCTCCACAATATCCTAATCTACTCTTTTGCCTCCCTCATGTGTATTCCCATAGACCTCTCCTATACTACACAAAAGCATTCAATCCATCTTTCACAATACACCAAAGTAGACATGCATTTCTTACAATTTTAGCATAGAAGCAACATAATATGAAAGCAAAAACAAGGAAAGGGTTCCCTACCTCTCCATTGGAGAAGTCTAAACCAAGAATCTTGTCCAAGCTCCTTCCCAAATCAATCCAAGCATGCAAGTCCAAAAACTCTCTTTCCCTCTTTCTCACTATTCTTCTCTCTCAAAAATAACAAAGGAGAACTCTTCAACAACACAAAAACAAAGCTCTAACCCCCTCCACAAGAGAGGAAGTTTCAATAAATAGATCAAAGGTAAGGGTGAGGGTGATGTGGCTCCATGTAGGATGCCACATCACACATCCTCAAACCATCTCCCAAGGTCAACTCAAATCCCCAAACACCATAAATGGGTGGTTGGGTTGAATGACAACCCTCTTCCACATTCAACCCTTTCCCATGTGCCTTAAGGCACAATTAAATGCAAAATGAGGAAAATGCACTCCAAAGTCATATTTCCCTTCCCAAAACAATAAATAGCCCCCTTTTTGGATTCCCAACCCATAGATATGGTTGGTAAGGGGTTTTGGGAAGTGTGGGACAAGTTTAACTTGTCCCACAAGTCCCCTAAAATGCATTCAATCTCAAATTCGAGATTCTAAGAGCATGGAGTGGTCAACACTCAAAATCAAGCATTCAATACAAGAGGACACACATGGCTCAAGGAGCCAACAATCAAATTTATTACACCCACTTGACTTTCCCCAAAGCTTACAAACTAAAACAAGGTATTACATTAATCTAAACACACTTAACAAAATAATTTAACAAAAGGACTTCACAAAAGAAAACACCTACTAAATCAAGTAAAACAAGTAATAAAATCCTTACCCCCTTGGTCACATAGGAAAATTTCCCCCTCATGGAAATTTTCTCAACACATACAAGAACAAGTTACACAATACAATTTACAAGTTGCCTTGACGACCAATGTTGTAACCACCCGACATTACATTTGTGTTTGGTCCCCAATCCCCCTCATGGTTGTGATCATCTTTGTGTTTCTGCAAAAATGCAAAATACCCTCTTCGGCCTTGCGGCCATGTCAAAATATCCAAAATAATCATATGCATGAAATTCATTAACATCTATCGTAATTCAAGCAATCATTATTTCTAGGTCTAATTCACAATTTAATTATGCATTTCATCATTATCCAAAATCATAGTAATGTAAATTTAACAACTACATTCTACTCATCAAGGCGAAGAAATCCAATGTTAGAACATACATGCAATACATCCATATAAAATAATATCGGTATCCAATAGTTTGTCCATGAGTCGAGTGTAGATCATACTGAAACAAAATCCAACCATAATCCAAATGTATCTAGTCACAAAACATCATGCTAATCAACATAAATATAAGCCATGTCCATATCTAAAGTCTGCATAACTCAAAATGATAATAAACTAAGTGTCGTTTAGCGAGGTTGGTCGTGGCCCTCGTAGACATGGATGCTAAAAGAGACGAAGTTCACAGACTCCCAATGCGATTTAATCCAATTTTGGAGGTAGGACTTAGACAAAATACGACCACAAAAATCAAAGCACGGTGATTAATGGCTACAAATGCATAAAGAATTAATAAATGGTCCCTTTACTAAATTAAGAATTAAATTTTAAAATATATTATAACATTTATAAAGTATATAAAGAAAACTTGTTTTCTATTTAAGGAAGGCCCAATACTTTAGTTTTAAAGCGTAGTTTTTAAAAGATGTAACCTCAAAAACATATAGTTTAGGTTTATTTTTAAATTATACATATTTAGGACCCCATGTTTATAAAATCAATACTATAGTTCAAACTTATAACAAAATTATAGATATTTATAATTTAGTTCAAAAACATTTGTTTAGGATATTATTATTTTTTGAATAATATATTTTTAAATTAATTAAATACGATTCCATGGGTCACACAAAGATATCGGAGGGGTGAATAAAATTGGATTATATTAGTTTTTATGGCCTCATTCCCTGGTCTTCACAGATTCAATGAAAAAATTTAAATTTCATACATTCATCGAAAACGTCTTCCTATGAGAGACTTTGAGTATCTTTAATTAACTTGTTTTTAACCCCAAATAATTACTTCCACTTGCATACACTTCAAAAATATTTCAAAAAAATTCAACCCTTACCTTTATAGAGTCCTAATAACTAATCTTTCACCACCGAGGGTAAATAGTTTTAAAGGATTTAAATTATTTTTATGTTTCTAATTGTAATGTCGAGAGGCAGAGGGGAGGGTATTTAAAATATTTTTATAACCACCTAAACAACTCCAATCAACTAATCATCAACCAACCAATCATTTGATTGATACTTAATTAAAAACATTAGTACTCTACTTTGGTACCATGATAGACCGAGAATTAAACATACATACACACACACACACACACACACACACACACACACACACACATAGAGAGAGAGAGAGCAAACAAACATTATAACCAACATCTACACATAAAATAAATACAATAAAGCAAATAAAACCTAGACAATATTTAACTTGAAAAACCCCTGCGGTAAAAACCACGGAATAAGATATATCCATTTACTAAGACACTTTCTGATCCGAATCTCCCCCTCATTTCACTCCAAAAATTCAACAAATGAATAAATTACAATGTTCATGCTATGCATCGATAATTGTTTGACCCCATGGGTCATTTAAATATAAAATTAGGGGTTTTGTTTTTTACAAAGCACACAGATTTAATAAATTCAATAAAACATAAGCAACCTAATTTATATTAAATAATAAAGAATGTAAATATTATTAATTATTTAATTTATAAATAAGGTTCATAAGCACTTAATATTACATTATAACAAACATAACCTATGATAGGTACAAAATAACTACGTTTCGGTCCATTAGGAAAGACTTAGGAAATAAGAAATTAACTTTACAATTAGAAGAAATTGATGAAGATCTATTATTTTACAAATTGTGGAATTAAGATCGCCCCTTTAAGAAATGAAGTTATGAAATAAATGATGGAAATAATGATGAAATACTTCCTCCCCTACATGTGGATATTACTCGTACAAACGTAGTTTGACAAAAATTATAAATAAGCATATGGCACATGGGTAGTTATAGCCCAAAAAAATTTATGAGGGTGGTGTTTTTGTTAAACTTAACAATTCATTTGGTAAGAAATAGAAGTTATACCTATACTATATATGGATATGATAGGCATTGGAGCTAGAAAACATTTCCCACCTCTTACAATAAATGGTATTGTAATAAAATTTATTTTAGCTTCATATCCTCTAAATAAGTTATAGGTTTAATATTCAAGTGGAAGAGGATATGGTAGTAAATCTAGGGATATTGAAGGTGTTGGTCACAAAGTACCATAAGCACAAAATATTTAAAAGAGGCCAATAGAGACATGGAATACAACCCAACAAGGCATTGATAAGAGGATAAAGATAATTATAGATATAATTTATCTTGTACTGCGGGTATCTTAACCTCAATGGAGATATTTACGATAGGTAGTGGTACCCCTCATTCCAGCAGTAGTGATTAGGCCATCTATGCAAATAAAAAAATCTTTCTCCATTCAAATATATGAGTTTTCCAACATTATCATTTTTGATTACACATCTGAATTTTTTGATATATAAAAATAGATAAAAAGAAAATAATCAAATTCTACAACTTTAATACTCCAACCACTAGGATATTTCCTATATATATATATATATATATATATATATATATATATATATATACCATGGAGTAGATAGATGTTGTGCCCAAATATTAAAAACCCAAATTGGTTTTCACTAACTATGAACTAATATCCTTTTCTTTACATTTCAGTGGAATGAAAAAATGTGACAGGATAAATGTATCAAAATGGAACAATGATGTGGTGTAATTTATTATATAGTCTAGGTGAAGTGCGAAAGAAGTTGGAGGAGGATAAATCAAACGCAGAAAAATGGAACATGAACTAGAAAAAGAGATAAAACTTAAATAAACAATGCAAAAGGTGCTAGCAAAAGTGGAAATAGAGTTACTATCTGCCAAAACCAAACTGTCTGAATATTATAAATAGACACTAATTCATATAAAAGACAAAGTTTGGGGGAATAAAATAGGAAAATGACGAATCGGTTATAATATTTGAATTCATGGATGGTTTGGAAGCTCATTTTGTCAAGCTCAAAATACATAACAGAGAGTAAAAAGTGATTGCTTTCAAGAGTGCATACAATGAAGATAATCTTTTAAAATGTATCCGAAATTGATGACAATTAATTAGGGTCTAAATCAATTCACAACCAAAGTGATGCTTTAATAAAGACATAATTAACATCCACAAGTGTGTGATGCTACATGAAGAAAAATAATTATTGATTAAGTGTCAATCACTATTACAGGAGATGTATAGAAAGGTAAAATATCTCACAAATTGTTTTTTCAAATACCATTTAAAAACAGAAAAATTATTACAAATAATGTTTTCCTAACGAATATAAAGGAAGATATAATGATATATAAGAATCAATATTAGGAGAAAGTATATGAGGAAAACTTTATAGGTTACATCAAACCATTCATAAGATTGTCGGTGACTTTGCATAATACAAATAAGTAAAGATCCACTCTCATTTACTTATTATTGACAAAGTTGCATGTATGTCACTATAAGGTAGAACAAATTATGATTCCAATAGATGAAGAGTGGAACATGTTATAGAAGAATATATGAAATGTTGCTAACCACCTAATAGAGAAACATGTATAATTCAATTCAAAGTAATGTTTTACTGAAAAATGATGTATTTGTTGTAATTTTCATTATCGTGCATTACAAGAGGTGTATCATAAAATATTAATCATAAATAGCGTTATCATTGATTTCATGTTAATGGTTCACGTAAGTTTCTTTTTATCAATGTATCTTTATTTTCGACAATATTGTTGGGAGTATGAGATTTTTCCTTCAAGTATAACTATGGCATATGGTTGGAAACACATCTTGCATGGATATTTAATTGATAGCATCAATATAGTAACTTCGAGTTTAATGATTTACCATCAATTGGAATTTATTCTTTTGATATCCATTATGATGAAAATTATATTATTTAGGGTTTAACCAGACTTCTACTATGTGTTTCAATAAATATAAATAAAATTTTAAGAAGAATATATTATCGAAAAATGTAATGACTATTTGAATATATTATTTGAACATCTATATCACACATCAACGAATGAAAGCTTCCAATTTGCTTATGTTGGAACATCTATATCATTTTCTTGACCATTTCTATGATTTTTTTGACATTCAACTTGTGCAATAGATCCATCCTTGTTTCCAACATGGTCATCGATTTTTTTGAATTGTTATATTCCCCTTTCCTTTCATTAATAGAATTTCATATTTACAAATCTCTATCATAGGAAATTTAGTCACTTCTACCTTGATGTGAAACTTTTCAAAGGGTTTTAAATTTTTTTTGTGAAGATTATTTCATAATTTTTATTTTACGAAGACAAGGCTATCAAAATCCTCTCACCATTACTTTAAGCCAAAAACATTGCTTGACATAAATCGCTCAAGAAAAACTTAATCATGATTTCTCACAAAATAGTCTCATACTTTTTTTGTCCTTAGTGAGCTATTTCTCCACACTCAAAAAGGATTATCAAATTTTTTTAATTGATCAAGAATTGTATAGGTAAATTGATAGGATTGATCAACCAAAATATTGATGTTTAAAATACACAAATGTTCATTCCATTGATATCAACATGATTATAAAAATGTTTTTTTTTTATTTCTAAATAGTTTTGTGAAAGGGACTATACCCTTGTGGAACATGTCTCAAAAGCCATATTCTACCTTATTAACATTTTAAAAATGATCAAAATCAAGATAAAACCGATAAGCCCAACAAAAAAATATAATCTACCAAGAACAAAACTCGTAACAACAATCCAACAACTCTATATGAGTTAATAAACAATAACTTAAAAGCAACACAACTACCAAAGAAGCAAAGACAACAGTCAACAACATGATGTAGCAATGATAGCAAACAATAGGACAATAATCATGCCTTATATGAGATAGTGGCGGATTTAGATTTGGCGTATACCTTCTTTTTCCTATCCACCACTGTTCATTACTCTTTTCCTTCTTACACTAAAATCGAAGAAAAAATTCAAGTGACTTGATAAGGATGTGACCCACATGAAAGGGGGTCAAGCACCATTTATCACTGAATCAATGCCCTAAAGAGAAGAATTATCTATATTGTTAGGTGAACCTTCCACGATGGGTGAGTCAACTTCTAGGGGTGCTTAGTTTCCTCAACCGAGTCTCGAATGGGGATTGATTGTTAGATGTTCGGGTAGAGAATCCTTCCACCATGTAGGTTTGGTATTGTGTTTGGAATGTTCACAATCTTCTGTAATATGACTAGTTTGGAAGCAACACTTGACATCTTAAGGCAATTCCCTCGTAGTCTAACCTCTCAGACCAAATTCTTTCACGATATGCAGATTGATATCTCTGCTAGTAAGGCTTGGGAGGTATCAATATCTACAAGGATTTGAGCATAAGTAGTATGGGTTTGAACAGAGGTATTATCATCAACTTCCACACATGAGCCTAGAGTATCCCCTATAGCAATCAAACAAGATTTGTTCCAGAGTTGAAGTGGGAGTCCCGAAAAGCGAACCCAAACTAGGTAGGTATCAAAAGAGTCTTTTAAAGGATCAAAAGATGGATGTCATGGCTTGGACATGAGCCCGTGTTCACCCCAAACCCAATTTTGGCTAAAAATTAAATCCCTATCTTCAGGGGTTTCAAAGACAACAATGAAATATGCTTTAGCACAAGGATAAAGCTCAATCTTACCTTGTATCTTTTCTCTCCATCTTTGAGAAATCCAGTCATGGGATGAGAAATTTTAAGCCAAGTTTTTGAAACTGCATATGAGACCTAGTCAGGAAATATTTTCCTCCTACTTTTAGATCCTTTTGAAGAAGAACATCCTCTTTTTTGAGTGTAGGGGTATGTTGAGAGGGTTTCAAGAGCTTATCAGTAGATTTTGCACTAGTCTTTGATTGCTTGGAAACAACATAAACAAAGGAAGGGCCACTCTAATACATGAGTTTCTCCCCCGCTTCCTACTAGTCGAATCACTTGCCCCTTTCAGATTCGATGCGAGTAGTTACTGTAAAGTTTTCCACCTAGAACACAACCATTGCCACTTTGCCATGAGAAGAAATGTTGCCCGCAGTGGAACTAGCTCCACCACGAGTAGAGCTAGAGGAAGGGGAATGAGGATTTGGGTTACGTGAGTCATTTTCATTTTGAGAACTATTCTTATATGGGGTATACTACAACCATTTCTTCAAGGAAAGCATCCCTAGTAAGACATTCACTTATTTCTCTTAGAAGGAAACTTAAATTTTTATTAACCTTATTTTTATTGATTATACAATCTAATCAAAGAGTTTTTATGTGAGATTTAAATTCTCAATGTTACCATTGTCTACTCTTTTAAAGGAGTAGATGGGTGTATCATATGCACATATAGAATCACATACTTGTCCAAATAAATTGAGCTTTAGAAAGTTACTTGTAATTTTAATTTTTATCAAACTGCTCTAATACTCAAACTTTGGACGTATAATAAGTAGTCTCATTCAAAATTAAATTTTCTATAGCCAAAAAAATACATTTCTTCAAACTTGTAAAATAAAATACACATGTACACACACACACACACACACACACACACACACACACACACACACTTCTTTCTTGGGATTGTTTAATTAAATGATTTATTTAATCCAATATCGGAAAAGAGGATTGACAACATCAAAAATGTCTATACATTAGTAAAATGATGTATAAAATCTTGAGCCTTACCCACTTCGATGTGATTTTCTATATTTCTCCCATTAAGGATGGATAATCATTGTACACCCTATGAACTAGTTGATATAATGAGACCCATCTAGTGTCAATAGCTTGTCATAGTTTATAGACATTTTATATTATTTCTAAAAAGCTTTAGAATTACATGGATCTTTTGAGAATTTTATAGAAATAATCATGCACCTCACGAACAAGTTCTTGAACTTTTTCTAACATGTTTACATTTGTTGATTATTTTTATGCTAGATTCATTCTATGATTCGTAAAATGAGTGGAAATAATATGAAGGTAATAAAATATTTGGATTATTACACGAAACCATTATGATGAACTTGTATTAAATATTCCCCATCTTCCTAACACATACCAGCTTTGTTACAATTTAAAATCATCCATACCACCAATCTCATTCAAACATCTTACTATAAGCTCACAAAAAAATTAGCATCAATTTTTTTCACCTTGCGAATGAAAAGTAAGTGAGGTTGTAACAAATGATTTTCAACACTATGAATGTGCATACAAAATCGAGAAGTATTATCTACTAGTGTAACTTCATCAATAGAGTAAATACATATATCATGCACACTTATGTTTTTCATTCAAATATTCTCTCAATCGTAGCCATGAATTTCAACCAATACCAACCATTGTAGTATGACCAGTGAGAATGAGGAATGTGTTGAACACCAATAAAATATAGCATTTTATTTTTTCAAGAAATAAGGTTATAGTATGACCTCTTGAAAGTGTGAAATGTAACAACTATATTAATTTTTTTACATAAAGGATTATTATGAAGGACCTTGTGAAATTGAGATGTAAGTTTCCATCTATTTTCAGAAATTACTCTTTGATTTCTCATGTATTCATGTGCAGTTTTATATATTTAAAATTCTTCACAACTTCGTCAACATCTGCTTTTGATATATATTTCCTACATGTTTCATAATAGTATCCAATTTAAGTTCTATTTTCTTGTCCCCGCTAATTTCCAACTACAAATTATAAATTTTCATTTCTTGGGATGTTTAATTTTATTTTCATTTTCCGAAGTTCTATAAAAGGAAACTTATAAACCGAATTTAACTTGAAACTCCTTCCCAAAGTAACATTTTCTTTGTTTCCTCTTTATGTAAGAAAAAGGCATCCCAAGAGTATTTGGTAGGGTGTTTGTTGACTAGAAGAATTTCCACTTTCATCATTCATTCGAGTAGAACTTGAATTTCAACTTTCATCATTCATCAAATAAAACATATAAAACATGACATCCTAATGTAGCCAAATTCTAACAAAGCATGATTTACCGTAAATCATATGAACTCCAAAGAAAATAGATCTCCTTCCTCATTATTCAATATTGAATTACAATGTTTCCTAAATAGGAAAACAACTCCCAACTCGAGTTGCCAAGTAAACTCTAACTAACTTCGACTAAATCTACTCTAGGTGGCAAAAATTATTATTTTTAGCGAGTTCACTAGAACCTCGCTTATTCTTAGTAAGTTCGCATGCTTATTCATATGGGCACGAAATTTCCATGCATTTTCTACACCCCTAAATTAGAGGAATTTCCAATTTTCTAACTCATAATGCAATTATTAGACTAAAATTAACTAATGCACAAAAATAAGAAAAAACCGAACTATAACTTAAATCCTAATTTTGGCCTCAAGATGGCGGATTTAGGGCCGAAAAGGTGTCAAAACTTGCCCCTAACCGGTAGGGTAGATTACCTCTATGTTCATCTCATTGAAACACGTGGTTTAAAAAAAAAAACGAACTTAAACGGATACCGGAGCTCAAGTTATGACCTTGTCAAGTTCTTGCAATCGCACATCACATCCCAATACTAGAGTTAGAATGGAATCTTTCTTGTGATACAAAATCAAGTTTTTCTAGTGGGATGTTTACAAGGAAAGATATTTCACTTTTATTATCATTGAAAATGTTAGTCATGAAATTATCACGAAATCATTCTGATTTTTATTTCAAATGGTATCATGACCTGTTACCATTGGTGGACATGGATGAGCTTACAGGATGGTTTGTCAAAATAAGATGTGATGCTTATTTATTAGGTGTTGCAAATATTTTTATTCCTTGAGATTTCCTTATTACCTACAATTTTCCTATACGGATGGTTTACCATTACTATTAGAGTAAAGAAAGAAATAGGGATAACATAACAAGATAAATAATCAAAATAATAACAATATTTATAAGCATGGTGAAAAGAATGGATTTTTTTGGAACAAATGAATATTTGAAATTGAACATTTTTTTATTGAAAAGCATATCCATATAATAATGATGAAATGTACAATGCTAATCATACAAAATCGGTGGAAAAGATCACACCCCACATGCAGAGAAAAAGTAGCCATAAAAAGGCTATGAGTGGCACAAATTACATAATCATATTAAGATAAGCTTATCAATAAAAAAAAATCGGAGCAAAATTTGCAGAAACCAAGCCAGGCATGGAGCTAGGCGGCGGTGGCGAACATGGAGGTAGGAGGCGATTGTGGGGGGCTCTTCGGATGGTCACCCCACCCACCGAAGGGGTGGTGGGGTGTCGAAATTGGTGTCCAACCGTCGGTTTGTGGTTGCTCCTCCTCGGTGCCCATTGGTTGGGCGAGATGGCTAAGGAGAGCCGAGGGAACTTGGATTGATCAGCGTACCACCTGTAACCGCCACCGACTGCCCGGCCTAAACACCCTTGGTGTGGGAGGAGCCCAAGGGAGGCAGAGAAGGACCTCGCCGAGGAGGGGAGGCGCTCTGCGCCCACGAACTGCACTCCCGATCAAAATTGTGTCACCCACGGAATGGGAGCAGTGACCTTGTGAATGGGAGCGCGATGAGGAGAGTCGAACACGACTTGACGGCAAGGGGCGCTTCCCGGTGATCCAGCAGGTCTCCGGTGTTCCACCTCAATGTGGACTTTCTCTCGCTTGAATTTGGATCTGCGAGACATTGGAAATAATAGCCGATTTGTTAGAAATAATAAAAGTTCTATCCACTTGTCTCTTTGTTAAAAATAGCTGAATTTCTAGTTTTCCATATGTGATATAAAATAGTAGCCCAAAAAGAATGCCAAATGTTGAAAAATTTCGCAAGAACAAACGCGCTGGGCCCCAAATAGAACCATTTTCCACGTAAAGAACGTGGGAGTAAAAGGTTGAAAAGGGTATGAATCCAGCAAGCAGACCGGCGTGGGGAAGAACCAAAAATATGAAGAAGAGTTTCATGTGGTTACAAAAAGGGCAAGGTGCGGCGGAGGAGCTCCCATAAGAATGAGGCGTTTTCCCACAAGAAGCCCTTGGTGGAGAATACACCAAAGGAAGTGAGTAACTTTGGGCTCTATAGAAATGGCCCGAGATAACCAAAGCATTGTTTCCAACCAAAACGGGTGGAATGCAAGCTCCAACGAGAATTGAGCTTATTGAGAGGGAGCTGCTTCTGAGCAAGAAGCTTGTAGCCCACTCGAGGTTTGTAATTTCTGAAGGGGGTGGCAGCGGGCCAATGCCAGTCAAACCACCACGGGCGCTGCGTATGAATACCAATTTTATGCAAATAATCACCAGGTATGAGCTCTTATATTAGAGAAATGGCTTGTTTATCATTGTCATGAAGAGAAAATTTAGCTTTCAGGCTGATCCATGGAAGCCAATCCTTGGTGGTAGGACAAAAAGGTCCTGAATAAACTTAACCCCTTTTTTGAAAAGACGCATACCCTTAAACTCGAACCGAAAGAGCAAGCGGTTTCGCCTGATGTTGAAGAACTGGGTTCCACCATAAGCTGAGAGAGTTTGAGAGAGAGCCCATTTCGAAACCATCACCCTGCCAAAGCAGGTGGGGTTTGAGGAGCTCCCAAGCTTTCCAAATACTTTTAGCCATAAAAGAACCACCAATTTTAATAGGAACAGGCAAAGCGGTAAATAATAGTAGTTCAAACCTGCGCCATGCCTTCCGATTAAGAGGATACCCTTGAGATATACAATGCCCGAGAAGAATTTTCCAAGATTCCTCACCTTCAAGGTCATAAGAATCCATTGGGTGGTAAGATCAACCCTCGCAATTGTATGTTGATAAGGCTAGGACCGCCAAAGTGTTTTTGGGCGTCAACAAACATCCCAAGCAACCCCGTGAAAACCATGGTTCCCTTGAGTTGGCCCAAAGAAATTCACGCAGAATTTTTTCCAACCGATGGTAAGAAGCCTTAGAAGGAGCCCAACAGAGGAATAGTAGACATGAGTGGTAGCGAGAACCTCGAAACAAACTTGAAATTTTCCAAAGAAAAGACAAATGTTTGGTGAGCCAAAAGGAGATTTTTGTTTCAACTCGTTGAATCACATAATCCCAAAGGTCACAGGGAGGCCATGAAGGCAAAGGGAATGCCAAGAAATTTAAATCGAACACTAGGTTCAATCCAGAGCCATTGAAATCCCTCTAACCAAGGAGGTTTGGGACCCACTGCTACTCGTAACATTGAGTCTTTTTCCATTGAATGGAAGAACCCAAAGCAAGACAAAAGGTGTCAAGACATCGTGCATAGCATTAGAAATAAAGCCCCGACTCGGACTTCAGCTTCAAGGTGAGAAAAGAATCATCAAAAATGACCGTTAATCAACACCGAGGAGAAGAAGGCATATGAATGCCTTGGACTAAACCAAGATGAGCAGCTTTAGCAAGCAAATAGCCGAGACCTTCAAAGATCAATGACATATAGAGAAGGAGCAAGAGGGAAACCTTGTCCGGATGGAACGATGAAGAGAAAACCGCCGATTGTTGACCATTGATAGTAATACATGCACCAAAGATCTTGGAAGAGCATATTAACAGAGCGGATGAACCGAGGTCCGGCCAATAGCTCAGTAGCATGGCAAGAATGAAAGGCCACTCAACTCTATCATAGGATTTCTCAAAATCAATTTTGACAAACATAGCCGGTTGAGAAGTCTCAAGCGCGCATATTCCATGCCCTCCCAAACCGCAATAATGTTGTCCAAGATATATCTGTTTTTAATAAAGCTAGTTTGTTCACTCCTCGATGATCAAAGGTAATAGGTTGGTAATCCTATTAGCCGAGCTTTGGCAATAATCTTGTATGAGACATTGAAAGCGAGTGATTGGCCGCTAGTTGGTGATAAGTTCGGATCACCGAGTCTTAGGTATGAATTTGATGTTACCTTGGTTGATTAGAGCTCCCAGTGTTGGAGGACATAGCTTCCAGAGATAGATCTGCAGAGATCCCACCAACAAGTGGGCCACAAATCCTCGGTAGAACTCGCAGGAAAACCATCAACCCTAGGGGCTTTATCAGAAGCCATCTGAAGAGCAGCTTCCTTCAAATCATCAAGCGTGAGAGGCCGATCGCAGGCAACACGTTGAATTTCAGAAAGCTTGCAGGGAACAACCTCAATACATTGGAGGAGAGCAGCATCACGAGCCGGAGTAGCAGGCTGGGCAGCAAACACAGCGTGGTAGTGATGCACAAAAGCTTGCAGAATGTCAGGTAAAAGGGTAAGCCTTTGATTACCTTCCTTGATTGCTTTGATTTTGGTAAGAGTTTGATTAGATTTAAGAGAAGCAAAGAACTCTTTAGTAACTCTATCACCAATTCTGAGCCAGTGAAGTCTAGCTCGAACTTGAGCTCCTCTGGCCTTATAGTGCTCTTCAAGCTGCAGTTTATGTTTCCAATGAGCAGCCTGCACTTGAATGTGGGTGTTAAAGGGAGACAGATTAAGCTCTTGAATGGCTCTCGAGTATTCAATATGAGAGGCTTCATGAGCATTTTTCTGAAGAAAGCAGCCCGTTTCCCATAAAGCCGAAGAAAAGCAGTGGAAAGAATTAAGTATCATGGGAAGCGTAAAGAGCAGTGGTTGAAAAATGAAAGTGGCAACGCTGCATCTATAATGGTGGTGATACAAATTAAGAAAATACAATTTGGAAAGAATGAAAAATTCTAATAGCATCGAAAACTCAAAAATACAGAAAAAATGCAACATCGCATGATCATAAATATGTTATCAAATTTATAGTGAATCATTCATCAATTTACTTACCCGTTACTTATAGGCTACAATGTTATAAACTTTAATGTGGAACTCTGCAAGAGATTTGGTTATCTAATTTTTTAAAAGAAGTAAGCATTATGTTATTGTTGATTTCATTTCTAATTCCATGAATGCTAAACTGGCAAATTTACAATCTTGAAAAGAAAAATAAACAAAATATATATATATATATATATATATATATATATATATATATATATATATATGACAAATCTAAATAAATTTAAAAATTTTCTTCTAATGTCAGTGATTGTGATCCAAGGGTCCATGTAATTTGTGGCGATGCAATTTTTTTTTGACAATTTCACATCATGGATTTGAAGGCAATCCATAAAAACCTTATTGAGATTACAGTACGAGCAGGAAACAGTAACAATTGTGATTATTTTTGGTAAAGCCTCTCCGTACGAAAGTTGCTACCTTGACTATGACCAACTAGCCAAAAAAGATTTCAAAAATCTATGTTATTCACCTAATTACATATATTTGCTAGCTAAAATTTTCCCCAATCATGAGGATGAGGAGGAGAAATAGACCTAAAATAAAGTTATGGTGATACTTATGAATTGGAATCATGTGTCATCGAGAGTTTAGATTAGTTTTTTAGTTTTCTATTCTATCTTGTGTTAAAGATCTTTAGTGTATATTAAGGTATTCTACCCTCCTTGGTCAAACTGTGTGTTAGAAACTTTGTACATCTGCCAAGCATGCATTTATTAATCTGAGAGTGGTTTTTCAAATCAGAAGTGCTGATTTGCGATCCATTTTGGGTGCTAGTATTTTTGAGCTGATGATGGCTGTGGCAGATCTATGTTACATCTTGGATAAGATCCGCACGTACAGGCACCCAAAGTAAGATATTATTGTGTAGTGTGACATGGTGAGTTTGCTATATATTATATTTGTGGTTTCCTATACTTGTCTTCCCCATGTCTTCTCAGTTATCTTCTCTATCAGGTGTATTACTTACACTCATGCGTTCAACGATCTCAGACAATAGACCTATTTTCTAGCATAACAGTCGATCTCATATTTGTATCTCCACAGTTAATATTTTCTTAGAGATATTCGAGGACGTGCGATCGTAAGGATCGAATCTATGTTTGATCTCTTTGTGGAGACGTGCGCTAACATAACTCAAATTTCCTCTCGGCAGTCAGTCAACAGCTCATGCATCTCTACACCCACGAAGCTCAATTTCGAGTCTCTCTCTGTAATTAGAACACCATTCATCTTCATTGTTACTTCCGTTAGACATCACTCTTGACGTGCTGGTGTATAATTTGACCTCACCGTATGTTCTTTGGTTCCTTGGTCTGCTCTTGCCCAGACAAATTTACCTTTTCAAAATTGTTAGCGTGTACAGGCAGGGAATTTGATGGTCACCCCTGCCTGTCAAAAGGAATTTAAATTTTTTCTTTTTTTTTTAGTAATATTCGAAATCGTCAAAAAATCATAATTGATATACATCATTTTTAAAGAACTTTAGAATGATGAAATTATTACTTGTTCAAATTTCAACCATAGATAGATGAAGTTATTACTGGTTTCATAAGTAAAGTTTGGTGTTTTATGTAGTGGTAATTTTCAACCTGTATTTAACAGAATTATTTTTGAAATCTTGTTTTATTTTTCAAAAAAAAATAAATTATAATATGCAATGTTTCTATGTTATCCAAAATAGTTAATATGTCCCTATATTGATGTCTGTATCAAGCTTCTTCTTTGATGTCTATAGAAAGATTCTTTAAATTTTGTTTAAAAACTATAATTATCAGTCAATAGCACTAGAAACATGAATTGAAATCTGCATATTATAATGGGAAAATGAAATAAAACACATTCACAATATCTAGTATTATTTTTGAGAAAAAATAAAGAGATGGTGTGTTCAATAAATTCATAAGAAAATATTTTAATTTCTAAATTTAAACTTGGAGTTATTACTAAATAGATAAAAATTTCAATCTAAAATATTTAATACTTTCACTTCAAAAAAGAATAAAGCTAATTGTTGAATATTGAACTTGTTATTTCTAAAAAAATTAAACAAAAAAACACTATCAAATTCATATATATAATATTTCGAAAATGAATAAAAACATATCTAATTTCTATATCTATATACACACACACACACACACACACCTTCATACATTATATATTTGACTATTAGAAAATTTTACGGTTTGTAAATAATATAAACTTTCAAAATTACAGTTTGAATAAAAATTTACCTATCTAAGTTTACGGTCTGGTTTTTTATTTAGTTGTAATTTACGGCTAAAATATGAAAAAATGGCCCATGTAACTCATCAAATTTCAGGTCTCGTGTACCGCTTTAAAAGAGATGAATTGGTTATCGTCAGTATGCTTTTGCTAAATTTTTCTGTAATTTGCAATATAAGTTAATTGTTTCGTAATAGAGTTGTATTATGTTATTACAAATCTTGAATTGTCGACTAAGTTTACACGTTATTAGTATCGCCCATGGCATCAGAATATAGGTTTCACAATTGCATAACCAGTTATTATTATGCACACTTTTCAACCAATCAAGGTTTGTTATCATTTTCAAATCCATAATAAAACTAATAAACACTTTTCACATCCATGATAAATATTAGTAAAGTTGCATATTTCTTAACAAAACAATTACAAAATTTCATTTATTTGCAATTTGATTGGCTTACACATTGAGATGTTATTGTGGCCTTCAGCAATTTCGAGAAAATAGTGATGTCATGATATTTATTACACTGGCAACATTTAGTGAGAGACAGATCTCGTATCTCACTGCAAATGGCTAATACGGAAAATAGTTTAGTGGTTTGCCAAGTCATCGGTCAAAGGCCCAGTTAGCCGGCTGGATGTTGGATATTTTCCAGCGTTGCAGATAATTCTCACTGTGCGCATTTTACATAATTGATGATGCGAAGAGAAAGTTGGAGTCTGTGTGTTCCCAAACTTTTTCCTGTGCGGACATTATCGCCATTGCCGTCAGGGATGTTGTTGTGTAGTCTGGAGGTCCTCACCGGGAAGTTCTGAAGGGACGAATGGACGGAGTCATATCCACTGCAAATGAGACCAAGCCTTTGCCTGCACCCACTTTCAATGTTTTTCACTCTTGCAAAGCTTCATCCTTCGCTGACTCTCCATACACAATATGGTGGCATTGTCTGGTATAATAACTATACTACTAGTGAATCATCATCCATTGTTTGTTTGTTTTGTTTAATGTCTAATGATGATAATGAAATTTAATAGGAGGGAACACGTTGGGTTTCTCTCACTATTCTTCATTCGCGAGTAGAGTGTAGAGCTTCAATGCAATGCATAAGGTGGACCCTGCCATGCAGATGTAATTCGCATAGATCCTACTTGCTCTGTGTCCCAAGATCAACACCAACTTCAGCGTGCGAGAATTTCTGGATTCCTCTGTCACTCACTTCGATAACACTTATTATAAACATTTAGTGGAAGGCAAAGGACTGTTTGATTCATACCGGCACACCGAGTTGTTTGCGTCCCAGTTGAACCTTCTTCCGTACACCCGCACCCTCAGTGTTGTGTTAAACTCCACGACTGCAGATGTCAAGCTTAGCAATGTGGGAATCAAACAATGCAAACTTTTGGTTTGCAGGAACAATCCTACCAAGTTTAGAGCCTTCAAGAGCTTCTCCTCACTCACTGAAAAATTCACAGGTAGAAGGACGCCATCGGTAATGTTGATAATTTCCTGGTTCTCGAGTATCACACAGTCGAACACCTCGAACAAGTCCATCACACCGCCTGTGGCTACTCCTTCCCAGAAAGATTTATAACCTTTAAGAATCACCATATTCTTCTCATTCTCCATGTCCTTTGCAACTAACACCAGTAAATACCAATGTGGATTGGTAATGTGGTAGCACCTATTTCTATCGACGAACAAAGTGTTTTGTTCCCCTCTTTTTCTTTCCAGATCGAAAACACCACCCAAGTAAGATAATTGAATCTTATTCTCAGATGTGTCGTTGTTGAACTTGGACAGATCCCCTGCCTTCATCACATTGAAATGGGCCTTCTTGAAAACCAATGAGAGCCTCCTTATCTCCAGACAGCTCCCCCTCTTCCTCCCAATTCACCACAACCACAACCAGAAGCACCATCACAGTGTACTTGAGATTTCCCATTTTACAACACCTGGACATTAAGTTAAATAGAAAATAACACCCATGAAAATAAAAACACAGGAGCACTGCACAACATGCTTTACCTGCACTTGCAATGCTGGCCCTCTGCTCAACATGAAGTTAAACAAACAAGCCACGTTGTAAAGACTGATACTCACGAGATGTTGTTAACTAAGTACAATTGTTTTTTATTTTGAGCTCAAATCTGGTCAATGTCGGCCCATTTGCATGATTCCGCGGTAGCCCCACAAACACAGCTCACAAAGCAATTTCCGCTTGAGCCTATTCACCAACATCATCAAATATTATAATTAATATTTGAGGCACTAAGTTTGTAGTCAAAATTTTGACATAACCAATATTAGTTTCATTTCTTGACACATAATTTTTCAGGAAGTTTTCTAAAAATCTAATTCTATTCTTACATGAAGCATTTGTCATTGTTTGTAACTTTGGGCAGTACTTAGCAACATTGTTGCTCTTGTTCTCAATGTTATAATCCAATTAATATAGAGTTAATAGTGCTCTAGGTGTTTTTGTCAAGTTTATATATTATATATTCTATAAGTTTAAATGTTGTCGAAGGTTAATAGTCATGAAATGCTTCTATTTAATATAGTAAAAATATTGACTTATTTTGTCTAAAATTGTTATAACATTGAAGTTTTCATTAAAAGTCACGTGTCATAAGATTTCTTCTCAAAATAGTAAAGTCAAAAGTGCCAAAAATATTTGTGATTGAATGTATTAGTTTCAAATAGATGTACTATATCTCAAAGGTGCATTATTAGTTAAAAGTTATGTCCTAACTACAATACAAACTCATGTGGTGGGTTAGGAGAAGGGGGTGGCCGATGGGTTCTATATACATCGGATCCAAGATCATTTATGTTGCGTAAGTAGCCAAGTGAAATAGAGGTGGAAGGCAACAAAAGAAGGAGGTCAATTAAAAACATATAAAGCCACTAGTTATGGGGATGCACACATGTTTGAGTGACACAATTTGTTCATATTTTTGTGTTTCTATGAGAGTATGCATGTTTTGCAAAAAAATTAGACTACTAAAAATAGACGAATAGAAAAGAAGATGACTAAAATGTTTATTCTTGTCTACTTCTTCAACGATTAGGAAATTAGAAATGCAACACACACTTTAAGGGAAAGCAAGAATATCTCTCATATGTAGGTTATAATTTAATGCACACATGATTTAATGACACAATTTGTTCATAATTTTGCGTGTCTATGTGAGTATGCATGTTTTGCAAAAAAATAGAATACTAAAAATAGACGAATAGAAAAGTAGATGACTAAAATGTTTTTTCTTGTCTACTTCTTCAACGATTAGGAAATTAGAAATGCAACACACACTTTAAGGGAAAGCAGAATATCTCTCATATGTAGGTTATAATTTTATGTACACCATTGGCTGATGAAAATCTTAGTATGCACTAAAAGTGAAAGGATGAGATGCCTTGCTTATAACTAGAGGTGATTATGTGAATAAAACATCATGACTAACATATTCCTTGTCTAAAGCATATATAAACTTGCATTTTTCTTTCAAGATCCTATGGTTTTGTTTCTTCCCATATTCGTATTAAGTGTGGGAGAGGAAGATATTGTTAGGTTTTATATCGTATGTATGGTATGATGAGTTGTATTAGAAATTATTATATATATTTTTGTTTTAACAGTTGGTGTATTACATATTTAACAATTAGAATGTGATTATGTGTGAAAATATACATAATTTATAACATCTTACACTATTTTTATAAACTATCGGAAGGAGATAAATGTGACTCCTAACTTATAGAGATCATCGCACGATATATGTAATATTATCTATATATGAATATTATCCAATGTTTTATTGTTGTATTTATTCAGCTTATTTAGAAACAAATATGATTGTAATTTGTGATGAATATAATTCTATAAATATTGAATGACATGGGTATATTAGCATAAGGATTTAGCATCATGTCCGTAATGCCCAAAATCAGACGCACCAAAAACATGCCAAAACTTCAACAATCACTTAGCAAAAACTACGGGATTTTTTTGTTTAAACATACATGTATTACGTTTATTAAAGTACTAACACATTTATTTAATTTCTAATATATTAATATTACACTTCGTTGAAGGAGTCAAAACCAAATTAATAATTAAATACTATTATTTAATTCCCCAAAAATTATTACGGGGTTAAATCCTCTTCCTAAGTTCCCATTAATTTTATTTAAATATTTCCTAAATTAATCTCGTTTATTTTATACATTTAAATTCCTCTTAAATTTATCAAAAACCTTTCCTAAGTTGACTTTAATTTTATTTCCCTAAGTGATAATATCCATGCCCCTCATTTATTTAACTACACATTTACATTTATTCATTTTAACCCCTTTAATTTATTTATTACAATATCCCCATGTTCAACATTAGCTTATTTGTCCCATAATAAAAAAATCACAACATAATCCTAACCCACTATTACCCATGTATGAAGTGCCCTAGGTGTCCCCATTAATTAAATACCCATGCATTTAATAAAACATCTATTCCCATCAAAATGCCTACAACTTAAAAAGGGTAGGATCTAATCTCCACCCTTGGATTAGATCAATAAGAGCCCTTAGATTCTAGGTTTTACTAAAATCCCTAAATATCCTTATGATTTCCTTTTATTCATTTGTTGCCCTAATTTCCCTCATTTGCACATGTAGGTTTTGCAGGTAGGAGGAGATGGAGGATATGGAGGCTTATGAAGGGCTATGGAGATTTTCTTGCTCTAGATTTGCAAATGAGGAAGGATATTCTTCCCATTTTTCCTCTCTCTCTATTTTCATTTACCCCTAGGGTTTGTAGTTCAACATTATTATTATTTTTAGGATATATTACCGTTTTCGGTTATGGGTATATATTTTCCTATTTTTTTTTGTTAACCCACCGGAATAAATCCAATTTGGACACACACACACACACACACACACACACACACACACACACACACACACACACACACACACACACACACACACACACACACACACACACACACACACTTACACACTTATATATTTTTGTTGTGTAAGGGATGCCCAAAATGGCTATGCGTTGAGTTTTAAGAAGCCGTATAGCTCGGGCCGTGGCCATGACATGTAGGGGATGGTTATGGGCGGTGCCCACACCACCACTACACATGATCGGTGGTGTCTACTCCCCCAAATCCTTAGTTTTTAATTTAAAACAATACAATATAAAGCCAACAATTCTCCTTTTTATTAAAATTTGTTTTCAATAAAACCCACAAGCAATTTCTTTTATACTATTTTGTAATATTGAATATATCTATGAGTGTGTGTGTACATATATATATATATATATATATATATATATTTGTTCGGCTTAAAATTATAAAAATGAGATGTACAAATGGAAGAAACATATTTCTTTCTTTGATCAAAACAAAATTAATTGCATATAAAGTTTTGTTGCACGTATATTGTTTAAACTATAACAACAAATATAAAATTCTACCGCTTATACACCCATCTAACAAATGGGACTAAATGTAAACATCATCCAAATATATGCTCCTTTTATAAATATAAAGATTAATAAGAACATTACAAAAGGAAACAATTCATATACTTCAATGTATTTCTAACTCAAGAAGAACAATTTCATGTTTTAAATAAAATGAAAACTTTGATTTAAATTGCATATTTTAATGGAGTGCAATTTTCAATAAGATGTAACATTCAAATGTCTTACTTCAATCATGTACATTTCATCATTTGATAGTCCATACCAAATTTAAATAACTTCTTTTACAAGAGGCCTAATTTAAAATGCAAGTACAAAAATCCCTCCACACACAAGTGGAGACAACATGTTAGAATTTGCAACAAATCTCCTCTTTGTTCACAACTACAACTCCATCCCATAGATTAAATCTGCATCTTCTTCTTTCTTCTTCATCTACAACTGCATCACAAGAGAAGGGAGCTAGGCAACACTCACCTCCCAACCTTAATCCAATGAGAAGGTGAAGCCAACCTTCTCATTGGCCCTCCGAGCCCAAACAATGGAAGAATAAGGGGTGTTCACAACCATGGAAGCCCCACAAAATGGATTCAAAAATACATTCACACACACCAAAATCCACAACCATAAAGAGTAAGACAATAATTAAACCTTTAGTAATGAAATATACATAGGCTCCAAGTTGAGCCAAAGGAGAAAATAATATGGCATTCATCTCCTTATTCCTCCCAAGTGGGATAGGGGTCCACCTAATGCCTCCAAGTGCACTAACACAAATCACATACACACAAAAATCCTTATCTCTCCATTTTAAAAGATACAAATGATATAGTTTCCTTTTAACTCCACATAGGTGGATTACCCTTCCCACACTCCCTCCACAAAATACTCACACACTTCCTTTTACCTCCAAAAATGGCTCCATTTCTCTCTTCCTACACCATCCCTATGGAAAAATCTATCCAAATCCATACAAAATCACATTGCATTCATACATTAACAACACAAAACATAAACAAGAAATGCTAAAATACAAGGTATAAGAGCCTATCTTGCAATTGAAAACTCCTTCAATCCTTCAAGAAACCAAGCTCTAACTTCTTTCCACAATGCAAGCCAACTCCTATGCAAGATCTCCCAAAAATCCCAAAGCAAGTAACCTCTAAAAAAACTAAAAGGATCCAATAAATATAAAATGGTGGAGAGGATGGTGATGTGGCTCCATGTAGGATGCCACATCATTTCTCCCCAATCCACCTCACAAGTCAAACACATAATCCAAGACTCCATAAATGAGTAAGGTGAAGGTATGACACTTTCATTTTCACACACAATCCTCCATTCCATACTTTCAAGGACATAATTAAGAGAGTTAGGAAAAAAGGTGGCATTAATTTCCTATTTTTCCATCAAAAGCACATAATAGGGGATAAAGTTTACCCTCATATCATAGGTTGGGTTGGTGGAAGAGTTAAGGGGTATGGGACAAGTAAAACTTGTCCCAAAAGCCTCCAAAATGGGCTCAAATCCCAAATCCGAGTTTTGGAGATGGGGATGGGTACACAAACCAAAATAAAATAAAATCCATCCAAAATCATGAAGAAAATAAGGACTATCTACCACATTCATTTCCCCCATTGTCACATCACCCAATTTGCATAATCCACATAGTTAATTAACTTAAACAAGGGGCACACAAATAAACACAAGGACATGGGAAAACATTAGAATTCAATAAACCACATACTCAACTAAGAAAAATAAATAGAAGAACAATTACAACATTCACACCCATGGTCACTTATGAGGTTGCTCCCCCTTGGAGACCTCCAACAACATGACAAGAAAAATGAAAAAGCACACACACACACACCGCTCGCCAAGGTGACATTATCGTAAACATTTGGTATTTTTCCATAGTTAGTCTCTTAGTCCCTTCTTTGTTTATTGTGATTTCATTTCCTGCAAATAACAAAGAAAATACCACCTTCGACCTCAAGGCCATATCAATACATCAAGAAATTAAAAACATATATAATTTATCGATAACATCAACATATAACATAGTTACATCATTATCATGGTTAATAAATTATATTCTAAATCAATTATTTACAATTACTAATCATCACAATTATACCATATCCATTAACATTTATTATCACCCTATGCTTGCATAATCATCTATCACAATTCATATTTTACAATAACCATGCAATTCACACACTTACTATGATTTATACCTATTTAGATGCATTCGACAACATACTATTGATCACCTATTATCATCACATTATTAAAAATCATAACATCAATCTGCACACAAGGTTATTCCAATCGTCTAAACGTAATCCCCACTATCAAGAATCGAGATATCAACATATAACAAAATAACACTAAATCACCATCATGTACTACAATGTTTAGCAATGTCCTCTATGTACCCATATATACACAGTCCATCATAACAAAAAAACACATTTATAATCACAATGTCCATATTGTATAACAATAGGCTATCCAAAATATCATAACGCTCATATCACTAAGCAACTAATAAACATGATCATAGAAAAATAGGTGTTGAAGAGGAGTGGGCACTACAGTTGTCAACATGTGTTAAACCTAGTGAGGAGTGTTCAAAATAGGTGTTGGCTCAAATAATTATCCGAACATTGGTGTGTCATTTATTAAGAGGGCAATAGTAAATAGAAAAATCCAAAGAATGTTTTTTTCAACTTTGTAGATGATTGTTGATAAATGAAAATACTTTTGACCTAGGTGTATCAAAATATCCTTCCAAAACAAACAATTATTCCGATTCTTACATGTTAGAATGATAACATAAATTTCAAAACTCTTATGTTTTAGATGTCCTTATTTTCTTTGTGAATGTGCATTATGATAACAAAATACGTTGCCATGTTAAGTGAGGACCTCTTAAAATTATTAATTAGATACTTAAATTTATATCATGATTTACCATCAAAGATTAAGGTGTACATGAGATTATGCATAACTGAGTCTACATTTAAAATTTTCAAATTATTTCCTTCTCGAAGATTGGTAGAGGAAGGAGAATTTGTGGCAGTTATTAGAAATATATATAGAGACCATAATTTGGTAAGTGTGTGCTTCACATTCATTATTTATATTACATCCCTTTATCTTTATTTTTGTGTACTAGTATATTTTCTACATTATCTCCTAATGCATCAAAGTAGTTCATAATCTACTAGTTTTCTACTTGGACACCTACGATAAAAATCTTATTGATTATAGACATCTTACACTTCCTAGGTCATCTTGTTTACAATATTATATCCCATCAATGGTATACAAATAATTTACACACACACCAATTAACTCAATTTCTTACTACTTGTTTGTTAAATTAAAAACATAATGAACTACTTTGTCTTCATATTAGAAAAATTATAAACGCCACCCTAAACATCGTTTTTCCAAGAGAATTAATTACAAGTATTCCTTGCACATTTCTTAAGAAATCAAAATTAAATAAAAAAAATAATATAAGTGAAGAGAATATCACGTCAATTCAATCTACGAATATCAAGTTTTGCAAGAGCCAAATTTATAATGGCATTAAAATAATGGCTCTTCTAATAGATGGACAACTAAATAGCTTTGATGCCACTTTGAATTGGATGGAGTGGGTGAAGTAGTTATAGTGCCCACTCCTGCTCGAAACTATTTTCATCATGATGATATTACTATTGGATCGATACTTAGACATTTTGATTATTATATCTTGATCAAGAAATTATAGAGTATGTATATATTTGGACTATTGACATGTATTGATTTAAATTTTGATTATGATGCACTAGATGATGATGATGATGGAAAAATATATATGTTGAATTGTAATATTCTCGATTTTATACTAACATGTCATATTCGTGGATGTATAGCCTATGTTGGATATTTGGAGTAGAATTATGATGTTATAGATGTTAAAATTGAATTAAATTGTATGATGATAGATGATATAATTGCTAATTTTGGATGACAATTATTGACTTGTATATGTATATTATTCTCGATGTTGTTGATACGTCTGCAAGACCGCAGAGGTATTTTGTTTGTGATGCAGGGAAAATTTATCACATACATCGAAAGGGGAAAGGGGGCCAACCATAGATGGATGTCGGTGTTAGCAAGTTAAAGTTAATACATTTGTTAGTATTAGTTTACGGACAGTTGAATAACTGTCTCCCCTCACGGCTGCCTATATAAAGGCGTGCATTGTATCTTTTAAAACATAGCAATAGCAAATACATTCTATTCTTCTTCCAGCGTCCATCATTGGTGTCAGAGCAGGAGCCGTGAGAAGAGCAGAAGCCGGTCGTGTGCCTGTGCATGAAAGAAGAGCAGACTGCTGGTGCACGTGGAAGAGAAGACGGGTGCGCTGTACGTTGGTGCGTGAAGAAGGAGGCGAGGAACCTGCGTTTTTTGCTGTGCGTGAGGCGTGAGGAGGAGAGCCAATCTTCCTGTCCCGTTTTCATGTGCGTGAGGAGGCGTGAGACCGCCCCTCGTCCCAAGCGTGAAGGAGTGTGCAAAAATTGCCTGCCCGCCGTGAAGAGAGGACTCGGCCCAGCGAGTGTCCAGTGAGTTGGAGAAGATTCTTTGCTGCGTGCGTGATTTGTTGGAGAGTTCTTTGCTGGTACGAACCTGTGCGTGCGTGGAGAGAAGAAATCCGTGCCTGAAGGAGAAGAAGACTGAGCCAGTTGCCAGCCATTTCTTTTGCTGAGAGGAGACTGAGCCTGTCCCTGCGTGAAGGAGGAGAGGGTGTTAAGAGTTGCCTTTTCTTTTGCTGAGAGGAGACTGAGCCTGTCCCTGCGTGAAGGAGGAGTGCGCCTGTCCCGCGTGAAGGAGGAGTGTGCCTGTCCCGCGTTTGCGAGGAGACTGAGACCACCATTTCTTTGTTGTGGAGACTGAGACCACCCAATTGCTGTGCGTGCGAGCTGTGGAGACTGAAACTGTCCCGTTTGTGCTGTACGTGGAGATTCGGAGAAGATTCATTGCTGGTGCGCCTTCTTTGTTGGCTGTGCGTGGAGAGAAGAAATCTGTGCGTGGAGGGAGACTCGTGCATTTGCTGGCGTGGAGGTGAATCCAACGTGAAACCCCTGTATGTGTGAGCAAAGCCGGGAAATTACAAAACTGCATTTTTGAGTTTTTTGAAAATGTCTGCTCCAAAAATATTGCTATCCGATGCCCAACTCTTGAAAGGGCCAAATTTCGCCGCATGGAAAACCAAAATGCGGACGATTCTTCAATTCGAAGACCTTTGGGGGATTGTCTCTGGCAAAGACGCCCCTCCCGCAGACGATGATCTGTTGGAAAAATATGAAAAGGCTGATGCGAAAGCACTCATGCTCATCACCCTCAGTCTTTCTGATGAGGTGCAGCCATACATTCGAGAAGCAACTGCTTCTTCTCAGGCATGGAGCGCATTGTGTACCATCTACGAAGCTAAGAATCTGACGTCAAAGTTGCAACTTCAGACAAAGCTTCATACGATGAGTATGCATGAAGGCGAATCAGTAGAGGCCTTCTTGCGGCGTGTAGCTGAGTTACGTGCAGAACTCTCTGCACTCGGTGAACCAGTGGACGACAAGTTGCTTGTCCCGCTCACCCTGCGAGCTCTTCCGTCACGGTTTCGGACACTGATCACCACGTTGACAATTACTCAACAGGAGGTGAGTTTTGCAACCCTGGTGAATTATCTCCAGCAGGAAGAAGCCATGCAAAATGTACAAGAAGCCTTCGAAGACAAGGCTCTCATCACGAGGCAAAAACATAAGCCTCGGAAAGGGCAATCGCCCCGTAATCGAAGATGTTCAAGCACCATCTTCATAGCACACCACGCCACCCTGCATAATAATCACAAGGCGGATTGGTGGTGCCACATTTGCTCCACGGATACGCACACGACTGCGAACTGTTATTACAACGGTCGCAAGTATGGAAATTCAGTGAAGAGAGCACTTCTGGCCGAGGATATTCCAAGAAATCCCGATGGCATGCTCGTAATCAGAGGCAAAAGGGCCACATTGCTGCTCAACAGGATGCCACCTCCGATGAAGAGGTACCAGATACGACTCATTTTGACATTGTTCTAGTCTCACAGACTTCGCAGCCGTCAGAAGATGTCTGGTTGATTGATTCAGTGTCAAGTAAACACATGACTGGCAACAAGAAGTTGTTCCATACTCTGAGTGACCGACCCACTGGAGATCGGATCACCATTGCAGACAATCAAGAGTATATTGCAGCAGGGATTGGTGATGTCATCATTCCTCTTGGAACACGAAGATGTACACTCACAAAGGTGCTCTATGTTCCAGGTTTGACTTCAAATATTTTTTCTGTAAGTCAACTTCTTAACCATAGAATGCAGGTTGAATTCTTTGTTGAGAAAGGGGTCAAGTCCTGCATCATTTCCCGTGAGAGTCACCCTTGCTCAAGCATTTCGAAGGGCAATCTATTTGCAGACCGATGTGGTCACTTCATCTAGCGTTGCTCTCTCTGCATCAACGGCAGAGTCCACTGCACTTTGGCACTTTCGATATGGTCATCTTTCTGCCGGGGCTCTGCATCAACTCAGTGTGAAGGAAATGGTAAGAGGGCTTCCTCCACTCTCCCATTCCTTACCTATTTGCTCAGGATGTCTTGTGGGCAAACAACATAGAGGTCCATTCAAACAGAGCTCTTATCATTCTACAGAGCATCTTCAGGTCGTTCACACCGATCTATGCGGACCCCTGCCAGCTAGCTTTCAAGGTTTTGCGTACTTTCAGCTCATCATTGATGATTACTCACGGAAAATGTGGGTATATTTCCTTTGGAAGAAGAGTGAGGCACTTGCAAATTTCTAGACCTTCTACCAACAAGCCACCGTGTAATCAGGAAGCCTCTTCTTCTCCTCCGCTCGGATCGAGGGGGAATTTGTGTCAAAGAAGTTCTTAATATACTCAAGCAAGCATGGCATTCAACAACATTTGATCGCTCCCTATACGCCCCAATGTAACGGGATTTCCGAGTGCCACAACAGATCACTGCATGGAGATGGCTCGATGTATGCTCTCGACCGCCAAGTTGGAGGATCGGCCATGGGCGGCAGTCCCAGACAGCAGTGTATTTACTCAACCGGGCACCCACGAAGATCTTGCATAACAAGACACCTGAAGAGGTATGGACTGGTCGTAAACCTTCTATTCATCATTTAAGAGTTTTTGGTCAGACTTATATATGCATGTTCCAGATAAGAGAAGGAAGAAGATCGATCCAAAGACACTGCCATGTCTTTTCTTGGGGTATAGTACTACCTCAAAGGCATATCGTCTCATGGATCCTGAGACGAAGAAGATCTACGAGAGTCGAGATGTGGTATGTGATGAGTCGTCCTTTGACTCCTTGCCACACAATGGAGATCCAGTACCGACCTCGTCACATAGATTGCTCACACATCCAGATGATGAGCAAGATGATTCTTCTCAGAGAGAAGAAGAGCTGAGTGGAGATTTGTTCGTTGATCTTGGCACACTAGAAAACACATCTTCACATCAAGCGGCACGCGTCGAAATGGGTCCGTGAGTACTATCGTGGATGCACACTCAACTCACTTCCTGGTACTTCTACGGGAGTTAGAACACGAAGTCAAGCTAGACATGAGGTAAATTTTGCACTCATGAGTTCAGTTGTTGAGAGCACCGAACCTGACACTGTTCGTGAGGCATTAGACCAACCACAGTGGAAACAAGCTATGGATGCTGAATATGATTCCCTGATTCAGAATCGGACGTGGGAACTTGTCGATCTGCCTCCAGGTAAGAAATCCATTGGCTGCAAATGGATTTTCAAAACAAAATATAAGGTAGATGGTTCAATCGACAAACACAAAGCACGACTTGTTGCAAAGGGTTATGCTCAGCAAGAAGGAATTGACTATGACGAGACCTTTGCACCCACTGCAAGATCAAAACCATCAGAGTTGTATGTGCACTGGTAGCACAAAATGGATGGAAACTTCAGCAGATGGATGTCAAGAGTGCTTTTCTAAATGGTGATCTACAAGAAGAAGTGTACATGGCCCAACCTGAAGGGTTTGTAGACGAGCATCAACCACACAAGGTATGTCGTCTGATAAAGTCTCTTTATGGACTTAAACAAGCACCTAGGGCATGGTATATAAAAATTGATGATCACCTATTGCAGCATGGATTCACTCGTAGCCCCTCAGATACAAATTTGTATATCAAGAAGGTAGGAACAGAGATTGTCATTCTGGTTTTGTACGTAGATGATCTTGTGATCACAGGAAGTTCTGACAATCTTGTAGATGATGTAAAGAATGATCTGAAGAAATCCTTCGACATGACTGATTTGGGGCTACTTCACTATTGTCTTGGCTTAGAGATATGGCAGAAGAAGAATCATATCTTCGTCTCCCAGATGAAATATGCCAAGAAACTCCTGAAAAATATGGAATGTCAGATTGTAAACCAATGTCCACACCTATGGAAAAAGGTTTGCAACTATCTAGATTCCAGGATTCACCACAGGTAGATGGCACTCACTACAGCACTTGTGGGGAGTCTCATTTACTTGACTTATACCGCACTGATATTTGCTTTGCGGTGAGCTATCTCGCGATTTATGCAGAGCCGAAGAAGAAATGTCATTGATAGCAGCAAAGCATGTGTTGAGATATGTCCGAGGTACAGCTTAACTTTCTGGAGTATCGAAGAACACTCAGTTCTTCTTATAGGGATATACAGACTCGACTATGCAGGATCCGTTGATGACAGGAAATCCACTTCAGGATATGTTTTTCATCTCGGATCTGGACCTATCTCGTGGATCAGCAAGAAGCAAACTATTGTTGCTCTCTCATCCACTGAGGCTGAATACCGCGCTGCACGAGGAGCTGTGTGTGAAGCAATTTGGTTACGTCGCATTCTTGCAGATATAGGGATTCCTGAAGAGAAACCTCCCATCATTCACTGCGACAATCAAGGTGTGTTGAAGCTTGTGAAGAATCTTGTTTTCCATGAACGAACAAAGCATATTGAGGTCGAATGTCACTACATTCGTGAACAGGTCTTGAACCACCAAATTCAGCTCCAGTACTGCCCTACTGATTCTCAGGTTGCAGATATTCTCACCAAGCCTCTCGGCAAGGTGAAGTTTGATTTATTTAGGGGGTACATTTGTAAGAGCAATGTATTAAGGGGGGGAATGTTAGAAAGTTAATACATTTGTTAGTATTAGTTTACGGACAGTTGAATAACTGTCTCCCCTCACGGCTGGCCTATATAAAGGCGTGCATCAGATCTTTTAAAACATGGCAATAGCAAATACATTCTATTCTTCTTCCACCGTCCATCAGTCGGGTGTTGTGCAACATGGCCTAAATTTGACAACTTGTGTATAATTTTATGTTGTGTTGTTACATACTTTGTTAGGAGGTTCCCATGGGGGTAACCTCATTTATATGGCCACGGTGTAATGTGTTTCCCTTTAATTTTATTTTTTTAATTTGTTATGCATGTGTTTAATTATTTGGGAAATATTGTCATTTTATTAACACTTGTTAATGTGTCTTACTTAACTAATTTAGCTTAAATTTTAATTAAAAGGAAGATATGACATGTGGGAAATAAATTGGGTAGATAGTCCTTGTTTGTTGCATGATGTGATTGAATTAAATTAATTTTTTTGGTGTGTACTCCACCATCCTTCCCAAATTCGAATTTGGCCTTGTTGGCCACTTTTGGAGACTTGAGGGACAAGTTAACCTTGTCCCTCACATCTCAAACTCTCCTACCAACCCTACTTATGAAGTATGAGACATATTTTTACCATTTTAATGCATTTTTAATGTAAAAGGGTAAATAATTACACTTGTTACTTACCACATTTAAGTTTTTCCTTGATAAGCATGGTGTGCAAGTTGGAGTGTCATGTGGGCATGTCATAAGTCTTACATGTGCATTTAATTTATTTGGGCTTGGTGTTTGACTTGTGTGTTGGAATGGAAGAATGATAAAGTGGCATCCTACATAGAGCCACATCATCATCCTCACATCCATTTTCTATTTATTGGATGATTTTGATGGATTTTGGGTTACTTGCCTTATTTGCTTCTCTTGCACTTTTGAAATTTGGTCTAGGTTTTCATACTTGAGTTTTTTTCTTTTGGAGCTGCATCTTGGATGGAGATTGGGTGAAGGATTCAAAGACTTGTTGAGAAAAAGAATTGGAATCTTGAGAGGTAGGCTTCCTCTTTGTGCATATTTTTATTGATGCATTTGATGTCTAAATGGTGTTTGTTTGTATATTGTATGTGTGTTGAGGTAATGTTGTTTGTAAATGGTTAGCTTTCCTTAAGTTGTGTATGGGGAATGGTTTTATGGGACCATTGGGGAGGGAAAAGGGAGATGTGAGGCATGAATGTTTGAGGGAGCATGAGTTTGAGTTCCACCTATAGGGAGTGTAAAGGATAACATGGATATATTTTGAATTTTGCAAGTGTAGAAACAAGGATTGATTTATGTTTTGAGTTGTGCACATGGAGGCTTTTGGGTGGAACTCCTACTTAACTTGGGAGACAAAAGGAAGTGATGCCCATATTTCATTGCTCCTTGTTGGCTTGTTGTAGTCAAGCCTTTTTTCTTGTTGGAGAAATTTTTGTTTTGTTTGAATGGATTGTTGGAATGTGCTATTTGATTGTGTTATTATGGAATGCTTGTTGTGGAAGCATCTTGTAATAGTTTTCAAATGTTACATAATACCCCATATTTTTATTTGGTTGTGGTTTGGGGACAATAAGGGGGTGACTTCTCCTCTTATTGGATTATAGATTAAATGGCAGAGAGCGTCACATATACCCCTTTATTTGTATTGTGATAAAATTTTTGAAGAGTTGACTTGGATGCAAGTCAAAGCTAAAAGTTTGGAGATGACCTTGAAAAATATTTGTGTTTTCAAATTGTTGGGAGAACCGCCATGTTATAAATCATAATATTGTTCCCACCTTTGTGAGTGGACGATGTTAACTCTTGTATTTTTTCTGATTATAGATAAAAGAGGGTTAAGGGGACCCTTCCCCATACAAAAAGGAGAAAAAGATATATCGATGAGGAACAACTAAAGCTTCCTCTACTAGCGGCATAGAAAGTAAAAACAACACATCAAAAACAAGAATTATAAACAAAACAACAACAAAACAAAAAGGAAGAGCTCATCCCTGGGACCCCTTCCCATGGGATCTAAGATGCATCTTAAGGGATTCATTGTTCCTTTCTTCCTTCTTCTCACAGAAGACCAACAATCACCGGTGTTTGGATTTACATTTTCATTTGTGTGAACTAGAATGCAAATTTCAATATTATTGTTTTCCTCCTGATAACCAAGAGGAAGGGATAAAGTCCCAAACTCAGAGCTAGGGGTAGGAACCTTCTCTACATGGGTAAATAAAGGGATAACCTCCTCATTCACTAAAACCACATAATCTTTGTTCATAGATCCATCTTCAGACTCACAATTTGAGTGATAGTCAACAACCAAAAGACTCAGATCAACATTCTTCCACCAAGAAGTGTGTGTACTTGCATGTTTCTTCCCATACTTGTAATACACAACTATGTTTCGAAGATAAAAGAATGTTTGACATCTCAAGGGGAAACCTTCATAGTCCAAGTTTTGAGTCCATATTCTATCCTCAACCATAAGATCAATAGAAGTGGGAAAATCCATTGAAGTGTTCATGTCAACAAAAATGCGAGCATACGTAGTATACTCATACAAGGTCATTTTTGTGTCAATAGCAAGGGTTTTACCTAGAGTATCCCCAATGGATATTAAACATTTCTCGTCCCAAAACTGAAGATGTAGATATGGAAAATGAATCCAAATAGGTCTGATTTGGAAAGTTTCAATTACATGATTGAAAAGGGGGAACCATGGCTTCATGAGCAGAAAGTGGAATTGATAATCCCACAATCTATCAAAAATTAAATCTATCAGAGGTAATATCAATGAAAAAAATGAATAAACCTCTAGTTGTAGGGTAAATATCCACTTTACCTTCCATTAATGGCTTCCAAGATGAAGAGATCCAATCATGAAGTGTAGACAGCCCAAAAAATATTGTTGAATCTGCGAGATATTGCCATTTTCATTGAAATAAGCCTCTGGTTTGAAAACATTTGGGAAAAAATGAATAGTGGGGGAAGATTTGGAATGTTTCATGGCCTTTGAGGTGGGCAAGCTGAGGATTTAGCCACATTAGTAAACATATCGATTCTCGCCATGAATTGGTTTCTCACCGATCTATAACCCCTAAACCGGCACCTCCAAAAATGTCTATTCCGCCATAGGTAAAATATGAGACAGAGAGGGGAGATAAGAAAAATACAACTTAGGTACAACCCTTTAGAGGGGATCCAGTAGAGATGCTACTAACTTTCTTCAAAAACCCTACTTCGATACATCGGGAACAGGGAAATAACAGAGGTTGCTGCATCTTTTATTTTTGATAGAAAACCCAAGGAATGGTTCCGGTTGTTCCCCTCTACCGATCCCCCAAAAACACAGGGAGAGATAACCACCCACAACACCCTTTATCAAGCCAAAACCACCACAATAATCATATTGGTCGGTATAGATCGACCCTTATCACTGAACAGTTTGTTTGAGCCCATATCCCCCACGCATCTAGAGATCTTACCATTGCATCCATGACCAAATTCTATCACAGAGCCACCATTGTTTTTTCTAGGGTTAGGACACCCTTTAGCCATCGCCAAAATTTAAAGGAAAGCCTGTACATTATTATTAATTGTAACTCTTGTATATTTAAAGGGAAGATTGTACATTCATTTATTCCAATTTGAAGTATTATAGTGAAAGAAGAAATTTTGAGTTGTACATTGGTTGAAATAAAACTCTCCTACACTTGTAAGTTATTCAAAGTTGTATGATAGGTGTATCTTGGAAAAGAAAGTTTCTATCGAAAGAAATTATTGTTGAGTTCTTCATTGTTTTTTTTCAAGATTGTCTATGAGGAAAAGAAATGGATTAGAAATTTTTGTATTGCAAAAGGATGTTCTTACAACTTTCATTACCATATTTGTATTGTTTAGTTAAAAAAATTGAAAAAAATCTCAAAGTATATTTGGTTCAAAGATACTTAAATTTCATATTTGATTGTCGAAGGTTATATGTTTGAATGGAAAAACTATGCATTTGGTAATTTTAAGTTATGAAACGAAGATATGATATCAATCTATCAACTAAAGAATTTTAGACACCTTAATTAAAGTTAATGTTTCCTTAGAAACCAACCTAAGTAGGAAATAATTTGAAAAATGCTTTAATTTAAGGTTTTATTTTCGGGAAACATAACCGCCGCCTTATGTAGAGCGACAGCTTTCAAAACCGCTGCTCACCTTCGAGTGTCGGTCGATGAACCGCCCAGCAAGAAATGGCTGTGTTTTTTTCACTTTTGATAGAAAAAATAAAAATAACAACTGTGAAAAATCCAGATTGAATTTAAATAAAATCTAAGCTTTAAAACTTCAAGATGAAGCTTCCAGCAACTAGTAATTGATCAAATTTAATTGTTTAAGCTTATAAATCATCTTATGGGCATCCAAATGTGTAAAATTTCATAGATTTAATGAAATGGGTTTTTCCCAATTGTTGAAATCAAAGAATGTATATATATTAAATAATAAAAAAATAGATTCACGGTGGAATCTCTACAATAAGAAAATGAGGAACCTTACAATAGCAAACCCTTGTCTAAACTAAACTATGAAGAGAAGAATGGAGGAAGATTTCTCCATTACACTAGAACCAAGGAAATTTCTCCATGGTTGCACTTCTTGCTCTCGTGGCTTCTCCTCCTTCTCCTCTTCTAAACCTCGTAAAACAAGAATGAACAAATAAGGATGATATTGGGGAAAATAGCGATAAAATGAAACACATATGGATATTAAGGGCAACCCAAATCCAATGGCTATGATAGATTTGATCTAAATTCTCATATTAAAATCTGCATCGCTTAATCGGGACGTATTTTGTGGGAATGAAATTTAATTAAAAAGTTCATGGGTAATGGGGTGTAACGCCCACAAATTTTCTACTCTAAAAACAAAGAACTAATAAATTAGTAGTCAATTTTACAAAGTAATAGATTTTTTTAAGCGGTTTGCAAGGTTAGACATTTCCACCATTAATAAGGTTCTTGGTTAAAGTATTTCTACACAAGCTTGTGAAGAAGAAAATTAAATTAATAATTTAATATTATTAATTTACTTCCTAAGCTATATTTACGCTTTAAAGCATCTACTAAGTTCCATTAGTTAAATTAGTAATCAAGAAAAAAGTTTCACTATTTTCTAACTCAAAGGTTTAATTGTTTTATCTAGCCACCAAGTGGCCCCGCTTCACCCCATCACCCATACTTGTTTTTCTTTAAATTACATTCTCACAAAATTCATTCCCACTTAAATGAGGTAGGGCTTAAATTGGACCACTAGATTGAATCTATCCTAGCCCTTATATTAATATTTCCCTAAATTTCCTTATGGTTCTCTTTTTAATTTCTATTTGCCCCAAAAAACCTCATTTTCTCATTTTGATTTGCAGGTTTTGGAAGAGGAGAAGGAGGAGGAGCCATGAGAGCAAGAAGAGCAACCATGGAAAAATTTTCATGGGTTTAGTTGTATGATTTTTACCATTGTAATGTTGCCCATTTTTTAATATAGAGATCCTACCATGGATCTATTTTGTTATTTAATGAAATCATTTTCTTTTTTTTGAGTTCAACAAATGGGGGAAAACCCCATTTCATTTAAATCTATGAGTTTTACACATTTGGGTGCCATAAAGAACATCGAAAGCTTAAATAATTAAATATAGTTGATTTCCAGCTTGTTTGAAGCTTCATTTTTAGTGGATTTAAGCTTAGATTTAAACAAATTTTAAAACTAGGTTTTTTTCACAGCATAAAATTTAATTTTTCACAAAAGTGCCAAAACCATCGCCTTATGCGCAGTGGAGGTCCTATGACCACCACCCTACCCTCGAGGCTGGGCCGATGACCACCACTCTATGATGGGTGTTGGTTCTAAAACCGCCGCTATGCACAAGCAGTGATAGTTTTGTTCTCCGAAAATGTAACCTTCAACAATGTATTGTTTTAACAATTTTTCTTCTTAAGTTGATTTTTAATGCAAAATTAATTTTAATGAGGGTTTCTTCCATTCATTTGTTGGTAGAGTGATAAAATTTCTAGTTTGATAACTCACAATTACAAATGCATAGTTCTCCCTTTTCTTTTTTCTTCTTTATCATACAACCTTCAACAATATGAAATGTAAATTTTCTTTTATTGAACATACTTTGAAATTTATCCTTTCAACCATAATTACAAATATGGTAACTACTATTTACAATACAAGAACTTCTAATCCATTTCCTTCAATGAACTAGTCATTTTCTTTTCCAAATATACATATGTATCTATATCAGAATCTTTCAAGACATACAAATTTAGGAGAGTTTCATTTCAAGCAACTATACAACTTAAGTTTTCCTTTTGCTATAACATTATAATACAAATGTGAAAACTACAAGTTTTCATATCATTCTTTTTCAATACAACAACTTCAAATCTATTTCTTTTACTAATAGTAGTCCTTTCCAACAAGGTAAACAACAAAGACTTCTTTCTACATTAACTAAATCACTTCAACTTGGAATAAGTGACATATTACAAAAAATCTTTCAAACATACAAATGTTAAAAATTTCCAAAAAATTGGTAATAAAAATATGATGAAATACAATATAGAGAATTTCAACAAGGCCAAAACATAAGTCTTCGCATATGTCTTCTCCCAACTTGTAGCTTCAATCTTGCATTCTTCAATATTTACAAAAATTGGATCACAAAACAAATAAAAAGGGGAATAAAGCGATGTTCTCCACCCAAAATTTAATCCAATAAGAGGATAATCCATCCTCTTATTGGCTCTCGAGCCCCAACCAAATAAATATGAGGGATCTAAGGAAACATTTGACAATTTTTTTCCAAAATGGCTTCCACAAAAACATACGATCCAAAACATTCAACATATCTAAATGGACATAATAATTTTTTTACAACTTTCTCAAACAAACACAGCTTGATATCAAACCAAAAAAGCAAAGAATATGGAAACCTCCTCCTTTTTCCTCCCAAGTGAAGTAGGAGTTTCACCCAAAGCCTCCATGTGCACAATACAAACAACAAAACATCCTTATCTCTCCTTGCAAGTATATAAAAATATGTCTATTTTTCCTTTTCACTCCACATAGGTGAAAATATCAATCACAATCCCTCAAAAATTCATGCCTCATAACTCCATTTTTCCTTCCCAATGGTCCCATAATTCCATATCCCACTCCTTCTTAAGAAAAGATACCCAACTATACAAAAACACATTCACAACACTCATACAATATTCAACAAGCATAATTTTCACAAATACAAACATAAATAAGAAGATAACAAAGGTGGGGATCCTACCTCTCCATCAAGCTTCCAAGAGTCTTCACTCATCAAGATTTTTAAACCTCCAAGCCAAGCACACTACAAAAGAAACTCCAACAATCTCCCCATTTCAAAATTGCTAAAGAAGGAAAATGATCAAATAACCCCAATTCCATCAAATTCAATCAATAAATACAAATGGGGTGTGAGGATGATGAGATGGTTCCATGTAGGATGTCACTTCATCATTCCTCCATTCCAACACACAAGTCAAACACCATTCCCAAGACAATATATGAACATGTAAGACTTATGACAAGCCCACGTGACACTCGAACTTGCACACCATCCACACCAAGGACAAATTAATTGTGGTAAGTAGGAAAGTACAATTATTTTAACTTTTTAAACTCCAAAATGCATAAATATGTCTAAAATTAACTCCCCATACCATAGGTATGGGTTTTAGGTGAATTTAAGATTCATGGGATGCTTAGCTTGTCCCACAAGCATCAAGAAAAGCTTCCCAAAAAAATCCAAATTTTGAAGTTGGGGAAGAGTACACAACAAAAAAATCCAACAAAAAACCAACTTACATCCACAAGATTTTAAGGACCATCTACCCTTATAATTATCCAATTGTCACATCTTTATTTTAGTTAACAAATTAAGTTGTATTAGCTACTTAAGGCACATTAATAATTGTTAATAAAGTGACTACAATTTCCAATAAATAAATAAAAACATAACACAAAATAAAACACACAAAATTAAAAGAAAGGGAGAAAAGTACACCACATGGCCACACATGTGAGGTCACCCCATGGGAAACCTCCTAACTAGGCATGCAATAACACCACATAAACATTAGACACGATTTTTCAAATTTGGCCATGTCGCAAAACCCCGACATCCTTCCGTGGTTGGTCCCCTATCCTCTTTCAATGTACGCAATAAAATATCCTTTCAATACAAACATAATACCTATTTGGCCTCACGAACGCATCAAAGACATCGAGAAATTACACACACACACACACACACACATAGAAATAAATAATCGTCATTCAAAATTAAGTAATTCTATCATCTATCAATATATCAAATAATTTGATTCTAACATCTATGAGATTATAATTCTACTCGTAACATTCGAGTATAAAGATGTCAAAGATAAAATCCAAATAATGTAAATCAACATATATCAAACTATCTACCAATTTCATCTAGTGTATCATAATCAAAATGTGAATCACAACATGAGAATAGTACAAATATCTCGCAAAATTCTATCATCTACTCGATCAATGTATCATAATGAAAATGTCTAAGTATCACCAAAAGTGATATCAACATAATAAAAATAGTGTCGAAGAGGAGTGGAAACTACATTACCCTTCCCTTAGACTCAAATTCCTCTTGGAAGTCTCTAGAAATAGGTGTGGAAACTGGGTCCATAACAAAGTAGCATCATCCCATGTGGCTGCAGTCTCATCATACCTATCCCACTGGACTCACACCGGTCAATCTCGCGGACTCAAAGGCCCAGGGTCCTACGATCTATTATGTGCATGGGATCCATAGTCACCTGCCCCTACTCATACAATTGAAATGCGGTCCAATCCAATACATAAGAGGGATCTGGAATGTATCTCCTAAGAACATAAATATGAAATACATCGTGCACATGAGACAAGCTAGGTGGCAAGGCTAGATGATAAGCTAAGTAAACTATCCACTCCAAGATCTTAAATGGACCCACGAATCTAGGAGATAACTTAGAGCCTTTTCTATAACGGATAGGGATCTTATGAGGTATGACATGAAGAAAACCTTCATTCGCACCTCAAGCTATGGTCAACTCTCCTCTGATCTACATATTTATTTTTTCTATCATGTGCCTCTTGAGTCTTTGTCTTATCAAACAATCTTTTTGTCCATGTCCTATAAGAAATTTGGCCCAAGAGATACTCTATCCTCCAATTTTTCCGAACTCAAAGGTTTCATACACTCACTTCCATAAAGTTTCTGAAAGGGATCCATACCAATAGAACTTTGAAAGATGTTATTATAAGAAAACTCCACCGTGTACAAATACTCCTTCTACCTCGATCGATGGTCCATGACATACATCCAAGCATGTCGCCTAAAATCTGATTCACCCGCTCCGTCTGTCCATTTTCATCTAGATGCTATGTTGTAATGAAGTTAATACTCATCTCAATGCCATGTTGTATGTTAGTCCGTAAATGAGGTGTATAAGGGATTGTGGTCACAAATAATCTTCCAACTAATCTCGTGTAGTCTTCCAATATCATCTTAGTATACTCGTGCCACTACACTAGGTGTATAAATGGTATTCACTAGAGAAAAATGAGCCATTTTTGTCAATCTATCCACCATGACCATAATGGCATCGTGGTGGTATCTCGATGTTGGTAACCCTACTATGAAGTCGATGGAAATGGTGTCCCATTTTCTCTCTAGTATATCATGTAGGTAGAGAAGGCCAATCTGGATGTTAATGCTCATCCTTCACTCTCGACACTTTAAACAATACGACACAAACCGAGCTATATCTCTCTCAAGACCTCTCCAATGGTACAAGTTTCCAAAGGTGGCGTGTATCTTCTTCACCCCTAGATGGGTTGAATAAGATGCATGATGAGCCTCTGCCAAGATATCATGTCTCAAACCTCCATCCCTAGGTACATAGATCTGGCCTCTATGTCTCGAGAATTCTATATGGCTCTAAGAAAACCATAAAAATTCACCTCAAGGGGTCTTTGAGACTCAATATCTAATCTAGCTATAAGGTCGGGTTATCATGTGGAAATTATCGCAAAGCCCTGCTCCACAAATTTGTACCCACCGTAGCTAGCCATAACTAAATGTCTTTGTCTACTCAAAGCATCTGCAACCACATTCTCCTTTCCCTTCACATACTCTTATCTCCATATTATAATTTCATAGAAACTCAATCCAACGCCATTGATGAGTGTTGAGATCGAGGATGCATGAAGAGGTGATGTATGCTCAAATGGTCTCGTCCCGAGAATGGATCTCCTACCAAGAAGGAAATGATGCTAACAAAACAAAGCATGAAATACTTCCACAAGATAAAGGTCATAAGTTAGATAATTGATCTCATAATCCTTTATTTTGTGAGACTCAAAGGCTATAACATGAACCTCTTGCATCAACTCACCTTCTAATCCTACCTAGGAAGCATCCATACACACAAACAAATTCCTCCCGAGGATCCGGAATCGTAAGAATCAATATTGTCGTAAGGAATTATTTTAGTGTATCTGAAGGCCTACTCACATCCATCGAGACCAAAAAAAATTCTTTCCTTTCTGCGAAAGGGAAGTGATGGGGTGCATAATCTGAAAAAGTCCTAAATAACTCTCCCGTAGTATCTTGCCAACCCCATAAAATGCTCACCTTGGTTACATTGGTTGGTGTGGGAAAATTCATAATAACTATAATCTTAGAAGGATTTACTATGACACCTTCCCCAAAATTATGTGACCTAAGTACTAAACCTTTGACTGGAAAAAGGCACACTTCTCCAAGTTCTCATAAAATTGTTGCTCACGAAGACACCAAAGAACCTGTCGAAGGTACTCCTAATGTTCCTCACACGCACTTGAGTATATAAAAATGTCATCAATAAAAATGAGCATGAAGTCATAAAAAAATCCCGAACAACTCATTCATCAAGCTCATGATTATTGCGGGGGCATTCATTAGACCAAAAGGTACCACTGTGAACTCATAGTGGCCATATCTCATGCGGAAAGCTGTCCCGTGGATATCTTCCTCCACAATCCTTAGCTGATGGTACCCTAAATTACGATCAATATTAAAAATAAAGTGCCCCCTTCATATGATCAACTAAATAATCTATTCATGTAAGGGGGTAACATTTTTATCATTACTTTGTTCAAATTCTACCAGTAGTCCACATAAACACAGAGATCCATCCTTTTTCTTTAAAAATATCACTTTGTACACCCCATGGAGATAAAATAGGATGGATTATGCCTTTCTCGAAGGGGCCCTCCAACCGAAACTTGAGATCACATAACACAGTGTGGTCATCCTATATGGTGCGTGTGAGATATGATTTGTTCTTGGAACCAAATCAATACAAAATTTGACTTCACATCAAGCGGTAGCCCTAACAACTCACTAGGAAAGACATCGAAAACTCCTACAAAATGTGGTGGTCGTCAAGTGACAATCCATGAGTCTCATCCTCTAATCGGTCACTAATAATGATGGAAAATAACTAATAACCCTGTCCCATACACTGCGCTTCAAATTGTATAACGGATATGGTGTAAACAGAGATGGGTCTCCCGACTCTAGCAATCACCGAATCCACTCCCAAATCATGTCCACAAGATATAACCTTGTTGTGACAATTAGCTCTAGATCTATGTGCGACAAGAAATCCATGCCTAAGATAAGTCCATATTAACATAAGGGAAGGATACAAAGATCTCAAGTCATGGGGAAGGGTCCTAGGTCCACTACACACTCCTTAACTAAGAAGTCCACCGAGATATTATCTCTAGAAGCCATCTCAACATCCCAACTAAGGCCCTACCTAATCGCCATTAGCCTCGCATCACTCTACTAAAGATGGAGAAATGAAAGAATTAGATGAGCTCCTAATCAAATAAGATATGGGTTAAAATACCACCAATGCTACATGTGGTCTTAATCACCATTCCTGGTGATCTTCCCGGTGGTTTTCAACTACACGATAAATATTGTGGCTCTGCCCATGTCACCAACCGTAGGGCTCAAACGGTGCCTTACCTTGATTAGTTGGGTTCTGAGTGCACTCTCTCTAATTATGACAATGTACTCTGCACCCATAAGAACTACCTAGTCCTCTCCACTGCATGCAGGATGCTCCTCCAAGTGGATAAGTAGTCCATGTTGTAGAACCCGATGATCCCGCCATAGATCTCTGTGAGTGTTGAGGTGGATGTACTCCTACCGATTGTTCTCAATGTGGAGCTCATGTATCTTGTTAGACCCATCAGCCTAGTTCTCCCTTACTATTCTTCCTCTAAGAATCTCGATGTTATGGAGGTCGAAGGGTGGTCAAGTCTTCGCTACTACTACTAGGAGGAGGCCTAAAGGAATACTATGTCAAGTATGTCCGCCTCAAGGAGGAGGATTTGATCCCATTCACCTACAATCCCGTGACTATTATATGCGGATCCTCACTCTGTAACGAGCATGTTGAGTCTTCCCCCGGTTTCCTTTGCAATATAGGCCTTCTCCACATCCTCTAATAGAGTCTGCAAGGGAAATGAATGCACACCGATCTACCCAAGTCTAAGTTCAAGCCGGTGATGAACCCGTGTAAACCCTAACTGATCATCATGCATGTAGTCCATCATAATCAAGAAGATCCAAAACCGATCCTCATACTCTGCCATCATCATGGAAGCATTTCAAAATCATGAAACTCATCGATCCGGTACTTGATGAGTCTCATAGATATGTACCTAATCCTAAAGCACTCCTTGAAGATCTCCCAAGTAACTCTCTTAGATTCTACATGGATTTTGAGCACCTCATTCCTCTCGCCAAACTCTTGCTCCGTCTCTCGAATGTGGATAGCAAGATGAGATTTCGTGTTGCTACTACAAGGACATATCTTGAAGTATCCGCTCAAGCTAACCAACCATTCCTCGACCTGAAATCCTCCTATGTCTCTAGTAAAATTTGGTGGGTGTAACTTCAATATCTCTCTGATGTGATATACCATTGTCAAATGTCAGCCCTTAGGTCTCTCTGCATGAACATCCCTCGGCCTAGGGCTCCTAAATCTATCTATGTGTCCCGAATCTCTATCTCTGTGCTCTCTAGGTGTTGAATCGCTTCCAATTGACTCCATGCGGGAGTGATCTACCCTATCCTCGGTACTCATGATGTGATGGTGCATGAGCCTCCACTGATGGCTCTCCATCCTATCTGCTAGGTCTCCCTCCTAAAGATCCTCCACGTAAAGTGACATTAGCATCCTCTAGTGTATGAAGTATCTCGAGGAAATATGGCTACTACTACTTGATTTGGGAATGGTAGATCTAGGATCATGTGAAATGACCCTTCGTCTAGCCCGTGCGTATGCGCATGCACAAACCAAGATGGGAGATAGTTTATCATCATCTAGGCTTTTTTCAGTTTTCTACATTTTATAACATCATGTAATGTTGTGTGTTCTAGGTTTAGAGTTGCGCTAGGTTTTCTTGTTGTGTTTCATGTTTCCAAGTGTTCCCACTGTCTAAGCATTGAACCCACGGTTCTGATACCAAGTGTAACGCCCACAAAGTTTCTACTCTCAAAAAAAAAAAAAGATCAAATAAATTTGTAGTCAAGTTTACAAAAGAATAATTTTTTATTTTTTTTGTTTTTAAAAGTGGTTTGCAAGGTTAGGACTTTCCACCATTAATAAATTTATTGGTTAAAGTATTTCTACACGAGCTTGTGAATAAAAAAATTAAATTAATAATTAAATATTATTAATTTACTTCCTAAGTTATATTTACATTTAAAGCATCTACTAAGTTCCATTAATTAAATTATTTATCAAGCACCAAGGTTTCACTATTTTCTAACCGAAAAGTTTAATTTTTGTCCTAGCCACTAAGTGGCCCCATTCACCCCATTACCCATATTTTTTTTTAATTATGTTCCAACAAAATGCCTTCCCACTTAAGTGAGGTAGGGTTTAATTGGGGCCATTTGATTGAATCTATCATAGCCCTTAGATTTAGATTGTCCTAAATTTCTTTATGGTTCTCCTTTTAATTTCTATTTTCCCTAAACAACCTCATTTGCTCATTTGGATTTGTCGGTTTTGGAAGAGGAGAAGGAGGAGGATCCATGAGATCAAGAAGAGAAACCATGGAAAAATTTCATGGTTTTAGTTGTAAAGATTTTTACCATTGTAATGTGGCCCTTTTGTTAAATGTAGAGATCCTATCATGGATCTATTTGGTTATTTAATGAAAACATTATCTTGTTTTTGAGTTAAAACATTGTGGAAAAACCCATTTAATTTAAATCTACGAGTTTTACACATTTGGGTGCCATAAAGGAGATTGAAGACTTCAATAATTAAAATTAATTAATTCCTTGTTCTTTGGAAGTTTCCTTTTTAGTGGATTCAAGCTTAGATTTAAATAAATTTTAAAATGGGTTTTTTTCCACATGGAATTTTATTTTTCCGTCAAAATTACAAAACCTCCACCTAAAAAGGCCAGAGGTCCTATGACCACCCCTCTTGTGGGGTGGTTCATTTACCGCCGTTGTGTATTGGGCGGCGGTTACATTTTTCGAAAACATAACCTTTAAAAATACATTTTTAAATAGTTTTTTTCTTAAGTTGATTTTTAATACAACATGCGGAGGTCCCGTGACCACCTCCTTCTTGTGCGGTGGTTCATTTACCGCCCTTGTGTATTAAGGGCGCGGTTCTGTTCTCTCCGAAAACATAACCTTTAAAGATGCATTTTTAAATAGTTTTTCTTCTTAAGTTGATTTTTAATGCAACATTAATTTTAATGAGGGTGTCTTCCATTCATTTGTTGGTAGAGTGATAGCATTTCTAGTTTGATAACTCAAAATTACAAATGCATAGTTCTCTCTTTTTCTTTTCTTTTTTTTTTTTCTTATCATACATAAATTTTTTTTTACCGAACATACTTTGAAATTTCTCCTTTCAACCATAATTACAAATATGGTAACTACAATTTACAATAGCATTCTTTTTGCAATACAAGAACTTCTAATCCATTTCCTTCAATGAACTAGTCCTTTTCTTTTCCAAATATACATATGTATCTATATTGTAACTTTGAGTACATACAAATTTAGGAGAGTTTCATTTCAAGAAACTATACAACTTAAGCTTTCCTTTCACTATAACATTACAATACAAATATGAAAACTACAAGTTTCCATATCATTATTTTACAATACAAGGACTTCAAATTCATTTCTTTCACTAAGACTAGTCCTTTCCAACAAGGTAAACAACCAAGAGTTCTTTCTACATTCACTAAATCACTTCAACTTTGAATAAATGAAATATTACAAAACTTTCTTTCAAACATACAAATGTTACAAACTTCCACTCAAAGTGGGAATAATAATATGACAAAATGCAACATAGAGACTTTCAACAAGGCTAAAAACAAGTCTTCATTTCATGTCTTCTCCCAACATGTAGCTTCAATATTTTAAAAAATTAATCACAAAACAAAGAAAAGGGGTAACAAAGTATGCCCTCCACCCAACGTTTAATTCAATAAGAGGAAAATCCATACCCTTATTTTCCCCGAGCAATACTAAAGAACAATGAGGGATCTAAGGCCACATTTGACAACTTTTTTCAAGAATGGCTTCCACAAAAACATACAATCCAAAACATTCAACATATCTAAATGGACATACTCAACAAAATTTACAATTTTCTCAAACAAAACAGAGGATTGATATAAAACCAAAAGGAGAAAGGAATATGGGAACCACCTCCTTTTTCCTCCCAAGTGAAGTAGGAGTTTTACCCAAAGCCTCCACGTGGATAATACAAAAATAAAACATCTTTATCTCTCCCCTTAAGTATGTAAAAATATGTCCATGTTTTCCTTTTCACTCCCCATAGATGAAACTCTCAATCACAATCCCTCCAAAATGCATGCACCACAACTCCCTTTTCCCTCCCCAATGGTCTCATACTTCCATCTCCCACTCCCTTCTTAAGGAAAACTACCCAACCACACAAAAACACATTCACAACACTCATACAATATTCAACAAGCACAATTTTCACATATACAAACATAAATAAGAAGATAAAAAAGGTGGAGATCCTACCTCTCCATCAAGATTCCAAGAGTCTTCACTCCACAAGATTTTTAAACCTTCAAGCCAAGCACACTCCAAAAGAAACTCCAACAAGCTCCCAATTCCAAAAGTGTAAAAGAAAGAAAATGAACAAGTAACCCCAATTCCATAAAATTCAATCAATAAATAGAAATGGGGTGTGAGGATGACAAGGTGGCTCCATGAAGGATGCCACTTAATTATTCCTCCATTCCAACACATAAGTCAAACATCATGCCCAAGACAATAAATGAATATGTAAGACTTATGACAAGCCAACATGACACTCAAAATTGCACACCATGCCTACCAAGGAAAAATAATTGTGGTAAGTAGGAAAGTGTAATTATTTTAAATTTTTACACTCCAAAATATATAAATAAGTCTAAAATTAACTACTCATACCATAGGTATGGTTTATGGGTGAATTTAAGATGTATGGGACAAGCTTACAAGCCTCTAAAACTCCCCCACAAAAAAATCTGAATTTTGAAGTTGGGGAAGAGTACACAACACAAATTCCAACACAAATCCAACTTACATCCACAATATTTCAATGACCATGTACCCTCATAATTATCCAATTGTCACTCCCTTATTTTAGTTAACAAATTTAGTTGGATTAGCTAATTAAAACACATTAATAATTGCAAATAAAGTGGCTACAATTTCCAATAATTAAAAAAACATAAAAAAAAATAAAACACACAAAATATTAAAAGAAATAGAGAGAACATTACACCGCATGGCCACACATGTGAGGTCACCCCATGGGAAACTTCCTAACTGTGCATGCGGTAATACCACATAAACATTAGACACAAGTTTTTAAATTTAGCCATGTCATGAAACACCCGACATCCTTTCGTGGTTGGTCCCCTATCCCATTTCAATATACGTGATAAAATATCCATGCAATACAAAACAATTACCTCTCTTGCCTCACAATGTAGTAGTAAAAACATCGATTAATAATATATATACATAGAAATAAATAATTTTCATCCAAAATTAAGTAATTATATCATCTATCAACATATCAAATAATTCGATTCTAAAATGCATGAGATTATAATTCTACTCATAACATCCACAATATAATGTGCCATTATAAAATTCAAACAATTCAAATCAACAAATATCGAAATGTTTATGAATGTCATCTAATGTATCATAATCAAAATGTGAATCACAACATGTCAATAGTCCAAATATCTCGCATAGTCTATCATCTACTAATCAATGTATCATAATCAAAATGCCTAAGTATGAGTCCAAAACTCGATATCAACATAATGAAAATAGTGTCGAAGAGTAGTGGGCACTATAGGGTGAATGGGGCCACTAAGTGGATAGGAAAAATAATTGAACTTTTGTGTTAGAAAATAAAGTAATATTTTTGCATGATAAATAATTAAACTTATGGAACTTGATAAATGCATTGTTTTAAACCGTAAATATATCTAAGAAGTAAAATAATAATATCTAATTATAAATTTAATTCCAATTTTCACAAGCTTTTGTAGAAAGACTATAACCAAAAAATTTAATAATTGTGGATAATGTCTAACCTTGAAACCCTTTTACAAAAAAAAAAACCCATAATTTTGACTATTAAATTATTAGTTTCTATTTTGATTTAAGAGTAGATTTTTCTCGGTGTTATAGTAGTAGTGACCCCAAAATTCTTTACTAAATAACTTATGTTGTGTGGGGTTATAATAACCCAAATTTATTATCCCATTTAACATGTCTTTTCATAAGACCTACGATTTGGAATCAAGAAATCTTACTGCAAGGGATTTTGTACATCTTTTAGTCTCACAATTGTACAAAGGGACATGCACGCATGAACACCCACACACAGAGAAACATCGTGTGTGTGAATACACACACACACACACACACACACACACACATGAATTATTATATGTAAATACATATATATTTACATATTTTTTACATGAATACATATACATATAAATCTAAATTTACATATAGATATGTATACACATATACATAAACATATACATATGTGTATGTAGATTTACACACTTATATGTATATCTACAAAAATATATTTATGCATACAAATATGTTTGTATTTATATCTTTCGAATAATATGCCACAGTGAAGTTTGTAGAAAGTATCCCATAACTTAATTTTATAACTTAAATACAAGTGTAGTGTGATAGTGGCAAAAAAACTCTACTAATGTTCTAAAGAGATTTGTATTATCTTTTTAGATATGAATACTTTATAGGATTTATAACGATCCTATTACCCTTCTACATATCTAGATCACTAAAGCTATTATGTGGATATCTTTTATTATGTATAATTATGTTTAGCATGCTTTTAATTGATCAAATCGTTATCAATAAGTTACTATTTAATATAAATATATACCATTCCAATACACTTATTCTAAGTGATGTTGTTAATCCACCATTTTTTAATTTATGTTTAAATAATTTAATGAAACACATTGTTATTGAAAATATGGTTGAGTCATGAATGTATCTCTCCCTCCCCTAGAGGTTTATATGTTAAATCATCAACCAATTTCATTTGATCCTCATTTAAATTTATGTTTCGAATATTTAATTATTCATTCTAAAAATTGATGCCTTAATGTAAAACATGTTTAATAAGTATTTCTTGATTCTAAAACTATTGAATTTCAAGAAAATCCAATTCCTCCAAGTCAGATGTACACACAACCATTTGGATTTCCCAGCCCATAATGTAAAGATATTTTATTAAAGTCTAAAGTTAAATGTGCAGTAAATACTAAATATAATATAAAAAGTCTTATTCAATTTTTTTGTATAAATATACTCAATATGAAATACTTGGAATCACTAATCAATGCAAGATGGATCAGATGAAACTATTTTCATGTCTTTGATATTTTTCATAGTGTAATACTTTCATGACCTCACTATATGTTATCATGGAAATCACTACCATTTCCTTGTATGGATATGTTAACGAAGTTAATGCCAACCAATCTCCTAATTTTAATTGATTTTATAAAGCCAATGATTCAGAATTTTGTAATTTGTTACTTGAATATTGACCAGTGTTGAATATTTATTACACATAGTTCGAAAGTTAAAGTCACAAAGACGTATACCTTTCCCCACATAAATTTCAAGTGAAAACTTATTTCCAACCTCTTGATCCTACATCCAATGTTATTCACACACACGATTTAATTAAACTACTAGTAGTATATCGCTACCTTTATTGCCATTAATACTACTATTTTTGTGGAATTTGTTATAGACACATATGAAACCCAACATCCCATAACCATTGCACATTAACTCATGTGGATTGTTAAAAATATATAGGATGAGTTTTATTTATTTATATTAACTTTAAAGTAGGGTTAAGGGGACCCTACCCCATACAATAGATGGAGAAAAAGATAAGGCATTGAGGGACAAAAAAACTAGCCTCTACCAAAGGGGCGCCGAAGATCAAAATAACAAGAATAACAAACGAACATCAATGTAACAAAAACAAACAACAATATCAACAATGTGGCTCCTTCCTTTGGATATTAGCTACTTATTAAGAGGGAAGATTGTTCCTTTCTTTTCCGATCCGACAAATTTCCAACCCTTATACATATTTGGATTTACATTTTCATTGTTATGGATTGGAATCAAAACTTCAATGTGATCCGCGGGGACATGGAATCCTCATAAGGGATCCAAAACATTATTATAAAATTCTTGCATTTCCATCTCTTTTGGGTTAGTCGATTCTTTAGAAACCAAATTAGAGTCACCATCCGAAGAATCATTTATAACCAAGTGATTAGGATTAGAGTTCTACCTTTTGCATGCTTTGAAGCCATGTGACAATTTGATGGTAAATGGAAAAGAGAGAAGCATGTTCTGCATCTAAAGGGAAAACATTCATAATATATATTTTGAATCTAATTTATATCTTAAACTTATAGTTCAATATTTGTATGGAAATCTATTGAAGTATCCATATCAACAATGATTCTAACATAAGAGGTGTGCTCAAAATTTTTAGTTTTTAGGTCAATAGCTAGACACTTGCCCAAAGTGTTACCAATATTAGTTAAACAATTCTCCAACCAAAATTGAGGGGCATGTAAAGTAGAAGAATCCACACCTGTTTAACTTGGAAATTATATTAAATCAAGTTAAACATAGGAAACTAGGATTTGAACAAAATAATATGGGAATATAATTCCCAAACATTCAAAAAATTAGATTCCTATTTGAGGCATTAGTAAATCCATCAATGAAAAACCACATGCACTAGCAAATATATCCAACCTACCTTCCATGCAAGGACCCCAATGACTCAAAATCCAGGCATGAAGCGTAGGCGGACACTCCAAATGTAAATTGTTAAATCTATAAATCATGCCATTCCTTTTGAAAGTTTCTTCAAATTGAACCACCTCTTCCCCAAAACTCACTATTGGAGTGTATTTAACATAAGCCATAGGCTTATTACAATTGATTCCAACAAGCTTCTATGCTCATTACCTAAACCCCGTCTTGCATCCTTGAAAGACATCTAAGAAGGGGAATAATTAATCTGGTGATTTGACTTAAAATGGGACTACATCAGCTCAAAACCAACCTCATGAATCAAATTATACACTCGCAAAACTTCCCCTGAATGGAACACCGAAACATGAACATGAGTGTCATGTCTCAATCTAAATGCTCAATATCATCCTACACTTAGACAGAGCCACCATGAACGGTTTGATCAATGTTCGGTGGTTAAAACCTCCATTAGATCCTTAGAGATCTACATATGTAATGCCAAAAATTTCCCCGCACAAATCCGAAGACAACCGAATAGCTAGATTGTAAAATTATAGTATAATATTTTTTTTTAATTTAACTAAGTCAGAATCGAATGCCTTCTACTAGGTTTAATTTAATTCACGATTAATATTTTATTCGATTTACTTAACATTTAATTAATATTATTTAATTTCCCGTATGGCATAAAAATCCCCTTAAACAATCTTTAATTAGTTTAGTAACATAGTTCTAATGTCATTTATTAATTTATTACTCTAGGGCTAAGTCTAAACTTACCCTCCCATTAAGTTAAATACAATTAAATTTAATCCCTAAATTAAATGTTGTCTAGTTACCCTTGAGTAAATTTGATTTAATTAATTACAAGAGTCAAGGGCTCTTTAATTTTAAAAGTCACCAACTAAACATTAAGGTCACAAATTAACTTATCTCCTAACACCCCTTAAGTGGCCCCATTCAAAATTTACACATGCATTTCATTTAAGACATATTTCCACCTAATTCTCACCTAAATTTTGTAGGGTTGATCCACAACCCTTAGATGGATTCAATGTGGGCCCTTGGATCTTAGGGATTTCACACTAACCCTAAACATCTCTATGGAGTGTTCTTATTCATTCCTTTGACTTATTTTCTCATTTTTGTTTTGTAGGTTTTAGGGAGAGGAGAAAGAGGAAGATCCATGAGAGTGATAGAGCAACCATGGAAAAAATTTCATGGCTTTAGTTGTAAAGTTTTCACTATTATAATATTTCCCATATGTTTAATGTATAGATCCTACAATGGGTCTGTTTTGTATTTTAATAAAAATATTTTCTTGTTTTGAGTTCAACAATTGGGAAAAAACCCCATCTCCTTTAATATAAAAATATTACACATTTGGGTGCCATAAAACAATATTTGAGAGCTTTAAAACTTAATTTCAACTCATTTTTAGTTGTTGGAAGTTACCTTTTAGTGGTTTTAGGCTTAGATTTTATTAAATTTCAAAGTTGGGTTTTTAACAGACAGATTTTATTTTTCTATTGAAAGTGCCGAAACCGCCACTCTACGTAGGCCGGTAGTCCTATGACCGCCGCCCTTCCCGGGTTGTGTTTCATCGACCGCTGCCTGTGTTAGGTGGTGGTTCTCAAATCGCGCTTCCGCATAAGGAGGCGCTTCTATTCTCCGAAAAAAAACCTTCCAACATGCATTTTTTAACAGTTCTTCTACTTAAGTTGGTTTTTAAAACAATAATAAATTGAACTAAGGTGTCTTCCATTCATGGGTTGCTAGATTTATAACATTTCTAGTTTCATACTCAAATTTCATAACAACTCATTCTCTATTCTTTCCTTCAACCTAATAATAAATGTAACCAAAATTTCACTATTTTCACTATGTTTTATTTTCAATAGAAAGAAACCATCCACTTTTATTCATAATAACTAAATGACAATCCATTTTAAGCAAAAAGTATAATTTCAACATGACCATCAATCTTTTTGAAGTGAAACATCTCACACTTTGGAGATAATAAACTAACTTAGGTTGGAATAACTTTATTTTCATTTCAATCCCATTTTAAGTTTCTACTTCATTTACAAATGCAAGATTTGGTGATTTTCCTTTATAAGAGCTAATACATTAAGATGCTAATTTTTCATTCAAAATAATCTTAGTAGAATTTGCAAGTTGAAGGTATTTTCAATTAACAAATGGAACTTTCCTTGTCCTATTTTCCCATATACATAAATTTGAAAACTTCATACAACCTAACCTTTTTATAACACATTTATAAGAGATTGAAATTCTTTAGCAAGCAAGTTACAAGCCCTCCATTCAAATGCAAAAATATGGTAAAGTTTTATTTTACAAGGAGGAATATCATCTCCATTTCTCAAGGTGCTACAATAACCAAATCTTCACTTGAGTTCCACCATATTCCAAAATTATAAACACAAGAACCAAAATAGGGCAAGAGGAAACACTCTCCACCTAACCAATAATCCAATGAGGAAGAGTAGCCTTCTTCCTCATTGGTTCCCGAGCCCCAACAATGAAGAAATGAGGGGTATAAGAAAACCATTTGCAACTTAATAAGGCTTCCACATTCACACTCAAACCAAATATTCAACATAACAAAAACAAAAAAATCACATCATCACACAAAATTTTCCCAACACAGAGGCTCTAAACTCAAGATAATAAATAGAAAATAATATGGGAATCTCCTTATGCCTCCAAAAGGTTTGGGTGCCCACCTTAAAATCTCAAAGAACTCAATCACAACCCGCAAAACTCTTATGCCTCCCTCAAAGAACAACAACTCTTATGCCTCCCTCAAATAAAAACAACTCTTATGCCTCCCGCAAAGAAAAAAATATAATGCCTCACTCACTCTTATGCCTCCCACAATAAGACAACAATATAAACACAAATTTAACTTATCACAGGGTGGGAACCCTAAGCTAACACCCTCTTAAAATACCCAATAAATCTTATGCCTCCCTCCAAAATATCTTCATTTCCATTTTCTCCAACAAAACCTAAGGGCCATTTTACTTCCCAAAAAAAAAAATGCAAAAATAATTCATTCACAACCATATCCACAAAAATAGCAAAATAAAACATGGGTGAAGACCCTACCTTACCATTGCAATAGTTTCCAATCCACAAGAAAGTTCCAAAAAGCACAATCCAACTCCAAGCTAAAAACAACACTCTCAAAGAAAGCTCCTCCCAAAAGAAAAATATCCAAAAATAAAACAAGTAACCCCAAAATCCTCAAACAAATTAGTATAAATAGAAAATAGAGGAGAGAGAGGTGATGTATATCCATGTAGGATACCTCGTCATTTCTCCTCCATTCCACGTCACAAGGTAAAACCCAATTTCCAACACACAATAAATTCATGGTTGAGGGAATGAAACCCTCTTACACACTCAAACCCAAACCCACACCCCTAAAAGACACAATCAAACACTCTTGTAAGAAAGGTCAAATTAATTTCTCTTTTTCTCCATTAAAACACACAAAAACCTAAAATAAACCCCTCACATCATAGGTATATAGGGTGGGTGACTTTAAGAGGTGTGTGACAAGCTTTATTTGTCCCACAAGCCTCCAAAATGGGCTATAAGGTCAAAATCCGAAATTGAATCCAAGGTTGAGTGCTCAACACTCAAAAGCAATTAAAATTTTTCAAATCCAACACAAATCAAGACTACCAACTCACATTAACTACCCCCTTTTTCACATCCTAAATTACACTAATTAATCAAGTTCAATTTACTTAAAAAGAAGTACTTAACAACAATAATAAAATTGACTCACAATTCTAACAAAATACAATTACTTATACATAAATAAAATAAAAAATGAAACACCACAATTACCTGTGGTCACATTTGAGGCCACTCCCAAAGGTGGGACCTCCTAATAAACTAAAAACAATAACATAATACATCGACACTAGTTTCCATGGTGACTTTGCTGCCAATACCCCAAATTCCTTCACCATTGGTCTTATATCCCCTTTTGCTTGTTATGTTACAATGCCTGCAAAAATAAAAACAATACCTTTTTGGCATCATGGCCATGTTAATGACATCAAGATAATAAAATGCACACATATACATATCAATTCAAATCATCAATATCATAACTAAACCATCACTAAAATTAAGTAATTCACCAATTGTTCACAATTCAAAATATTTCGATTTTATCAATTAGAAATAAGATGATAAAAAAAAATCATCTAAAGAACATCTATATATAAAATCCATTTTTTTAATAGATTAGTAGCTCGAAATTGTGAAATACTAATATGTCGATCCATGCATATAATCCATCCAAGAAATCACATCATGTCATAAATCTAAAACATCCATAAAGTCTATCAAATATAGCAATGTCCATCTATCAAAGTCTAAAGATCAATATGATAATAATGTCTATGAATCTAATTCAAAATAAGAAAAATAAGAGTAATATCAATATCGAAGAGGAGTGGGCACTACATCTCCCTCTCCTTAGACTCAAATTCCTCCCGGAAGTCACTACAACAAATGTGGGACCGAGATCTCAAGGGTGTGGTGTCCTCCCACATAGTTTTTGTCTCATCGTATCAATCCCACTAGATGTGAACCTTATTAATATGTCTACCGTAAAGGCCTAGGGTTTTGCACTCTAAAAAAGCGACGGCTCCACCATCACCTCGCCCCGATCCCGCATACATGTAATGCGGTACAATCCAATAAATGAGAAGGATCTGGAATATACCTCGTAAGCACGTAAACATGAAATACATTATGGATACGAGACAAGATGGGTGGCAATGCTAGATGATAGGACAAAGGATTGATACACTCCAAGATCTCAAAGGGAGCCACAAATATAGGAGAAAGCTTAGATCCTTTTCCATAAATGATAGGGTTCTTATGTGGCCCGACATAAAGAAACACCTTTGTGCCCACCTCAAAACTACGATCGGTCCTCCGTTTATCTACATATTTCTTCTTTTATCCCGATCCTCCTGTAATCTATGTCTAATAATGATAACATGCTGCTCATATCCCGTGATAAATCCACCCCAAGAGAAACCCTATCCTCCAATTTTTCCCAACGTAATGGTGTCCTTCAATCCTCGCCATACACCGCCATAAATGGAGCCATACAAATCAAACACTAGAAACTTTTGTTGTAGACATAATCCAATAATTAAAAAAATTCTCCCACCTTGATCGATAATCCATGACATACATCTAAACTATGTCCTCTAAAATTTAATTCACTCGCTCCATCTATCCATCTATCTTTGGATGATATGTTTTACTGAAGTTGATACTTGTACCAAGGGCATGCTACATGGTAGTCTTGAAATGAGAGGTGTATAAGGGATCGCGGTCACAAATAATCTTGCATGGAATCCCATGTAATCTAACAATCTCATCTAAGTATACTCGCACCAATGAACAAGCCTTATAGGTGGTCTTTAGTGGAGAAAAATTATCCATTTTTTCAATCTATCCAATGTGACCATGGTGGTATCTTGGCTTTGGTATCCCTACTATGAAATCCAGGAATCGGTGTCCCATTTCCACTCTCGTATATCATGTAGTAGAGAAGGCTAGTTGGATGCTGATGCTTGGCCTTCACCCTTTGACACTCTAAATAGCGTGACAAAAAATGAGCTACATCTCTCTAAAGACCTCTCCAATGGTAGAGCTCCCTCAAGGTGGTGTGCATATTCTTCACCCCTAGATGGTTCGAATAAGGTACATGATCATCCTATACCAAGATATCTTGTCTCAAACCTCCATCCTTAGATACATAGATCCGGCCTCTATGTCTAATAATTCCATCATACTCTAATGAAAATCTATAAAAATTCCCCAAGGGGTCTCGAGACTCGATCTCTGCTCTAGCTAAAAGGTAGAAGCTATCATGTGGAAGTGTCACAAAATCCTACTCGAAAGTCTGTACCCACTGAAGTAGCCATAACCAAATGTCTCCATCTACTCAAAGTGTCAGCAACCACATTCTCCTTCCCCTTCACATGATCCATCTCCATGTTATACTAATAAATAAACTCCATCTAACATCCTTGACTAGCGTTAATATTGGGCTACGTGAAGAGGTGCCAAAGACTCAAGTGATTAGTCCCGAGAATGAATATCCTACCTAAAAGGAAATATCTCCATTGAACCAAGACATGCACACATTACCTTTCGCAAGTCAAGGTCATGATTTTGATAATTGAGCTCATAATCCTTGATTTTGTGAGGCTCAAAGGTGACTAAACGGCCCTCCTACATCAAAAACCTACTATTCATGCCAAAGAAGCATCTCGTGCAAATGAAGAACTCTCCGTGTGGATCTTCCATTACAAGAATTAGTGTTGTCACAAGGAATTAATTCAACATCCTCGAAGGCCTACTCACATCTATCTCGACCAAATGAACTTCTTCCCTTTCGATGAAGGGAAGTGATGGGGTGCGCAACCCGAGAAAATTCTCAACAAATATCCTATAGTATCCTTCCAATCCCATGAAACTCGCATACCTCGGTCACACAAGTAGGTGCTTTGGAAAATCCATAATACCTTACAATCTTGGAAGGATCGACTCCGATACCTTCCCAAGAAATAATGTAACCCAAGGACTGCACTCTAACCGGAATAAAGCAAAATTATCTATGTTCTCGTAAAGTTGTTTCTCATGAAGACAACGCAGAACCTATAAAGGTGCACTCGTGATACTCACGCGTATGTGAGTATATACAAATTTTGTCGGAAAAACGAGCATGAAGCGATAAAAAAATGTCCTTAACACCCCATACATCAAACTCATGAATATTACAGGGGCATTTATCGGACCAATAGGTACCACCGTGAACCGATAAAGTGGCCATATCTCATGCGGAAAGTTGTCTTATGGATATCTACCTTTGTAATCCTCACCGATGGTAGCCTCGACTTAAGATCTATCTTAGAAAATAGTGTTTCCCCTTCATCTAATAAAATAATTCATATATGCGAGGAAGGGGGTAACGATTCTTGATTGTTACTTTGTTTTGTTGTCTCAGTAGTCGACACACAACCGCAACGATCCCTCCTTCTTCACAAAAATAACTACTACACCCCAAGGGGATACACTTGGATGAATTAATCCTTTCTAAATAAGTCCCTCAAGATATAACTTGATCTCACATAGCTCGGGGTGGTCATCCTATATGGAGCACATGAGATAGGCTCCGCCTCCCGGAACCCAATCAATGTGAAAGTTTGTCTCATGTGGGGAGGAAACCCGGGAAACTCACTAGGAAATATGTAACACCCACAAAAATGAATTTCCATGAACACATTAAAACCTTAAACACTTAACCCGAAAGTTACGGTATTTTTTTGTTTAAGTTATAAGGTTGGGTGTCAACTCCTTGTGTGCGTTAAATTAATTTTCACCAATAATCTTTAGTTTACAAGGGATGGACTAGGTCTAAGTTAAATGATTAAATATTCTTAATTTATCTCTAAGGTCAAATAATTAACATTCAACTAGGGAGGTGCCATAATTTAATTTACTTGGTTAAATGTTTTTCTCCTCCTTAACTAACATTCACACCCTAATAATTTACCTTATACTTAGTTACTTTAGTTCCATTATCTTAATAGCTTAGAAGTCCATTTCATTTATTTTCTAAAAACATACTAGGAACCTAATTAATGACTTTGCACACCAAGGTATTTAAATGGCCCCATTCACCCATCCACACATACCTTTAATTTTTATTTAAAACATCTATAATATTCATTCCTACCAAACAATTGTAGGGTTGATCCTCAACCCTTGGATCAATTCAATTGTGGCCACTAGATCCTAGGGTTCCAAACTAACCCTAAAAATCCTTATGAATTTTTATTTAATCCCTTTCATTACCCAAGTCTCCTCATTTGGTCACTTTTCCTTTGTTTAATTTACAGGTTGGAGAGAAGGAAGCCATGGGAGCAAGAAAGGAAGAACTATGGAGGAGTCTACAAATAAATCAAGCTTAGTTTAGTTTAGATTGTAGATTTATCATTGTAATTTCTTTCATTCAAGGATTGAAGGGATTTCCTTTTCAAATCTGGTTTTATTACAAAACTATTTGTATTTGGAGTTCTCCATTTGGGGAAAACCCTACTCCCATTAATATGTATGAGATTTAGCACTTTTTAATTTTCCATTTGAAGTTTTACTTGCTTGAACAATGTAATTTTACCCTAATTTTCTTGCTAGAGGTTTCTTATGCAACTTTACAAGCTTAAAAGCTAATTAGACCAAGTTAAAATTTGTATGAAGCTTAGATCGTGTTTCTCCATCGTAAGTGAAAGAACCGTTGCCTAGAGTAGGGTGATGGTACTGGGACCACCGTCCCACCTGTGAGACAATTCATGAACCACAACCTTGCTGGAGCGGAAGTTCTAAGACCACCGTCTTACCATAGCAAAGGTTACGAGACCACCACTTTGCACAGGTGGCTGTCCTGCTTTCTTAGAGCGAAAGCTTCAAATCTGATATTTTAAAAAAAAGTCACTAGGGTATTCTAAAGGTCATTTTGAACTTAATTTTATATGCCTAAAGTTTCCAGTTGTAATATTTCTTCCATCCATTCTTTCCATGGTAAAATTTTACTCATTTTAAAACATTTTCTATTTTAATAGTAACAACAACAACTACAAGATCATTTTCATTTTGTTCAACAAATTTTCTTTCAATTCCAAAAGTAAAAAGAAGAACTAAATCTACTTCTAATATTGTTATTTATCCTTACTAAAAATTCAACATTTCAACATAGCAATATGCTCCAAAATTGTTCCCTCTTTCTATTTCCACTACAACCATTCATTCAAATAACTACTAACAACTTTATTCTACATTCAATTTTTCTATGCATACACTATTAACATCTTACAACTTCTATATTTCTTCTTTCTCATTTACCATAATACACTTCACAATGAAAGTAAACTTTCTTTCTCATAATACAACTTCCAACTAAACTTTTACACATGATTTCCATTTTGATTCTTTTCTTTCCATACTACAATTTAAAGAGAAAGGAAATTTTACAACTCTTCAATGAGATTCCTTCAAATAATATTACAACTTACAATACAACATTTCCTTTAAACAAAATACAATATTACAAGTCTTCCACCTTGAGTGGGAATAACAAGAAGGTTTTCTCACAAGGAAAGATTTCATTTAGACACCAACAAATGCTCCAAGTTTCACATCACCAACAAGGGCTCCACCATGCTTCACTTGATCAACAACAAGAAAATGGGGAGAGGAAACACTCTCAACCCAACCAATAATCCAATGAGGAGGAGAATCTATCCTCCTCATTGGCCCTCGAGCCCGAACCACATTGCAATGGAAGATGGATCCAACTCATGGAAACAAAACAAGCTTCCACATCACAATACAAGGATTTCAAAACCATACCAAAACACAATCAACTCAAACAACACAACTACAATCACAAGAAAGGAACCAAAAATATACAAGGCTTCAAAATGCAAAAGCCAAAGGAGCAAGAATCTATGGGGAGGTCACTTATGCCTCCCAATGGGAAATAGGTTCCCACCTTAAAACCCTCCAATATACATCTCAAAACCCCTACACACTCTTATGCCTCCTCAAGAACCTCTTATGCCTCCCACATTCTCTTATGTCTCCCTCATAAAAACAAAGTAAGAAATGCAAGAATTTTCTTGTCCAAGGTGGGGCACCCAACCCAACTCCCTCCAAAATATGAAATAAACTCTTTTTCCTCCCTACATGTAAGATACCCATAGTAATATCCTACACACTTAGGAAATCTACCCAATCACCCAAAAACATACCAAAACACTCAACAACATTCACATATACACAATATAAAAGATTTTTTAGCAAGAGTATAGCTCCTACCTTTCCATGGTAGAGCTTGATCCAAGAGTTACACGCCAAGATCCTTCAAGTCCAACCATAACCAACAATCTCTAACAAACTCCACAATAACCGCAAAATCCTTTAACTCCAAAAATGCAAGAGCCAAAAAGAATGAAGTAACTCCCAAACAAGCAAAAGAAATTCAATAAATAGAAAATGGAGAGAGGAGGGTGAGGTGGCTCCATGTAGGATACCACATCATTCATCCTCATCTCCACCTCACAAGTAAAACCTCAACCCCAATGTCCCCATTTTTTTGTGTGATAAGTTTACTTGAAAAACACATAACACCTCCTTCAAGATCGTGGCTGCATCAAAACATCCAAATAAAATATACAATATACATCCATAATCATCTATATATGAATCAAATCATCATCTAAGAAAGTAATGATGTCATCTAAAATTTCTAGCAACATCTCAATTCTACATTTCATCAATATCTATAGGATCACAAGATTAGTTCAATTGTCAAGTTCTAATCAAAATGACAAAAATATCGCATGTCGTAAATATGTGACTATGTCATCAACATATCAAATTTAATATAAAATGTCTCTAATAATACACACACAACATATTATGAATCGAAACCAACAATAGTCCGAGTGTCTCTATCATCTAACATCCTCGCTAAGTTAAAATACTACAATAATGTCCATAAGTATAGTCAACAATATTGAAATCAACCACAAAAGTGTCGAAGGAATCGGGCACTACTTTTCCCTCCCCTTATACTCAACTTCCTCCTAGAAGTCACTAGAATAGGTGTGGAAATTGGACTCGTAGCAATGTGGCATCCTTCCATGTATCAACATTCTCGTCATACCCGTCCCACTGGACCCAAACCTAGTCAATCTCTCTCGCCTCGAAGGTCCAAGGTCCTCGCGATCTAGAATACGAGGCGAGCTCCACCATCACCGCCCCGATCTTGTACCTGTAATGTGGTCTAATCTAATACATGTGAAGGATCAGCAATGTATCTCCTCATTAAAGAAACATGAAACACATCGTGACGAGAGACAAGCTAGGTGGCAACACTAGGCAATAGGCCAAGGGACCGATACGCTCCAAGATCTCAAATGGGCCCACAAACCTAGGAGAAATCTTATAATGTTTTCTATAATGGATAGGGCTCTTATGCATCCCGACATGAAGAAACACCTTTGTGCCCACCTCAAAACTACGATCCGTCCTATACTTATCCACATATACTTCTTCTATCTATCTTGCACCTCCTGCAATCTCTCGCCCGATCATAAGAACCTCATTACTCCATATCCCGCAATAAGGTTGGCCCAAGAGAAACCATGTCCTTTAACATGTCCCATAAAAGAGGTGTCCTGCACTCTCTACCATATAGTGCCACAAAAGGAGCCATGCTTATACTCGAAAACTAATATTATAGGTAAACTCCACCAAGTACAAATACTCCGCCCATATTGACTAATGATCCATAACATACATCCTAAGCATGTCCTCTAAGATCTGATTCACCTTCTTAGTCTTTCCATCTATCTCAAGGTGATATGCCATGCTAAAATTGATCTTCATCTTGAGAGCATGCTGCATGGTGGTCCAGAAGTGGGAAGTGTACAAAGGATCGCAGTCGCAAATGATCTTCCATGGAATCCCATGCAATCTGACAATCTCATCAAGATATACCCGTGTCACTACACTAGTTGTGTAGGTGGTCTTCACCAAAGAAAAATGAGCCACTTTCATCAATTTATCCACCGTGACTATGATGGCGTCGTGGTGATATATTGATGTAGGTAACCCAACTATGAAGTCCATGGAAATGGTGTCCCATTTCCACTCGGTATAGCGTGAGGAAAGAGAAGGATAGTTGGATGCTCATGCTCACCTTCACCCTCTAACACTCTAAACAGTGTGACACAACCGAGCCACATCTCTCCGAAGTCCTCCAATGGTAAAGTTGTCTCAAGGTGGCATGCATATTCTTCACCCCGGATGGGTTGAATAAGGTGCATGATGAGCCTCTATCAAAATGTCTTGTCTCAAGCCTCCATCTCTAGGAACATATATCCGACCCCCTGTCTAAGAAGGCCATCTATCTCTAGTGAAAATCCATCAAACTTCCCCTCAAGGGGTCTCTGAGACTCAATCTCTTCTCTGGCTACAAGGTAGAAGTTATCATGAGGAAGCTACTGTAAAATCCTGCTCCGTAAATTTGTACCCACTGAAGTGGCCATAGCCACATGTCTTCATCTACTCAGGGCATCTGTAACCACATTCTCCTTCCCCTTCACATGCTCTATCTCCATATCGTACTCACAAAGTAACTCCATCCAACACCACTGATGAGCATTGAGATTGGGATGCGTGAAGAGGTGGAGAAGACTCAAGTGATCGACCCTACCAAGAAGGAAGTATCTCCACCGCACTAAGATGTGCAAAACTACCGCAAGCTCAAGATCATGATTCGGATGATTGATCTCATAGTATTTGATTTTGTGAGACTCAAATGTAACTACTTTACCCTCCCCGCATCAATACACCTCCAAGTCCCGCCAAAGAAGCATCTATGCAAAAAGAACTCACCATGAGGGTCAGTACTACAAGAATAGGTGCTATTATGAGGCATTCCTTTAGTGTCTTGAAGGCTTGCTCACATCTCTCTCGACCGGTCAAAATTCTTCCCTTTCCAATGAAGGAAAGTGATGGGGTGTGTAACCCAAGAAAAGTCCTGTACAAATCTCCTATAGTATCTGCCAAACTAATGAAGCTACGCACCTCGGTCACACTAGTGGGTGCTTTCCAATCCATAATAGCTCGAATCTTGGAAGGATCGGATGTGATACCTTCCTAGAAATGATGTGGCCCAAATCGCACCTCTATCTGAAAGAACACACAATTCTCCAAGTTCTCATAAAGTTATTGCTCACGAAGAAACTCAAGAACCTCGACAAAGGTGTTCCTCGTGCTCCTCACGTGTACGTGAGTATATCAAGATGTCATCAAGGAAAATAATCACGAAGCGATCCAATTTTTTTGGAATACCCCATTCATCTAGCTCATGAACACTACGGGGCAATCATCGGACCAAAAGGTACCACCGTGAACTCGTAGTGGTCATATCTTGTACAAAAAGCGATCTTATGAATATCTACCTTCGTGATCCTCACCGATGGTACCACGAATTAAGATCTATCTTGGAAAATATTGTGGTACCCTTCATCTCGATCAATGTGTGGAAGGGGGTAACGAATCTTGATCGTTACTTTGTTCACTAGTGGTAATCAATACACAACCAAAGAGATCCATCCTTTTTATTCACAAAATCCACCGTGCACCCCAAGGTGATACACTAGGACATATTAGGCCTTTCTCCGTAAGGCCCTTAAGCTTCAACTTGAGCTCATAGAGGTTAGTGGTAGTAATTCGATAAGGTACTCATGAGATATACTCTGCGCCTGAACCAAATCTATGTGGAAATATATCTCACATGGGGGAGGTAACCCCGGTAGCTCCCCTAGAAAAACATCAGAAAACTCTCTCAAGATGTGATGGTCATCAAGGGATGGTCCACTAGACTCATCCTCAGATCTATCACTAACCATAATAGCATACATCTGACAACCTTGTCACACACACCACTTAAGCTGCATAGTGAGGATAGTATGGATGGAAATGGACCTCCTAACTCATGTTATCACTTTGAATCAATTCCTAGATCATCTCAGTATAAGCAATAGTATTATAGTAATAGTCCACTCTAAATATGTATGAAAACAACCACCCATGCCCAAAATGACTCCATATGACCCCAAAGGAAGGATACGAAGATCCGAGGTAGTGGTGAAGGGTCCCAAATCCACTACACACTCCTTAACTAAGGAGTCTACATAAATTTTGGCTCCATAAGCCATTTTAACATCCCAACTAAGACCCTTCCTAACTACCACCAAAGTGTGCAATGATCTACTAAGTATGGTGTAATAAATGAATCAAACGAACTTAATCAAACAATATAGAGGTAGAAATACCACCAATAGTACATGTCGTCTCTATCATGTTACTCGTGTGCTTAGTCCGGCAGTTCTCGACCATTGCATAGATCCGATGGCTATGTCCCATGTCTTCAATAGTAGGCTTTGAGATCTACGTCTTACCCTTGTTACTAGGGTTCTATGGGCACTCTCTCCAATGATCTCTAGTATCGCAATAACCATAAGAGCTACCTAGTCCTCTCTAGTGAGATTCCGCTCAAGCCGATACTCTAGAGGTTTGTGTTGTGGATCCTGATGGCCCAAATATGGATTGCTGAGGTCTCTACTAATGAGCTCCTCCTAATTGAGCTCTCGGTGTACCATGTGTCCTAATGGGACCCCTAGGAGGAGGCCCCATACTCCTTCCCCTTGGTGCGTCTAATCTCCGAGGAGGTGCAGTAAGGTGGGCGGGTCTACTACTGCTGCCGTGAGACCGCATTGAACCCTATCCACCACAAGGAGGAAGAATTGACCCCCTCGACCTACTATCTTACATCTACCTGGATGAAGCTCCATACTCTATTTTTGTCTTGATGCATCTTCCCTCGTGTCTCCTCTACAATATAGGCCTTCTCCATGACCTCTGCTAATGTTTTTGGGTAGTGAATGCACACCACACCACCCAAATCCAAATTCAAGCCCCGATGAACTCCGTGAATATTTACCTACTCATCCTACATATTTTGACATATTGAGTAGGTCCATAAATTGAATATCATACTCACTATAGTCATAGATGTATGACGAGAGGTCGTGGAACTTGTCTATCCTCTACTTGAATAAACCTCTTGGGTAAATACTTGCTCTGAACCACTCCTTAAATAGCTCCTAGATAATTGTCTTTGAGTCGGCATGGAGCTTCGCTCCTCGTCCCGCACCAAAGTCCGGATCCATCCCTCGAGAAGATGGATTGTAACATGAGCTTTCGTGTTGCTAGTACAAGGGAAAAGCTTAAAGCACCCGCTCAAGCTCACCAACCAGCCTCTTCTTGAAAACCACCTATATCTCTAGAATAGTGAGATGGTCGTAGCTTCGAAACTCCCCGATATGGTCTCGCATCGACGAATGATGACACATGCGTCTCTTTGCATGCTCCTCCCTCTTCCTAAGGCTCTGAGATCTATCCTTATGTCCTGAAATATTTTCTCCATGTCCCCTCTCGTGGTGATTCTTTCCTAGCCGACTCCACCGAAGTTCTCTTCCCTATCCTCCTCACTGTGTCGAGGAGGTGCATGAGCCTCCACTGATGGCTCCCTATCATGTCTATCAATTCATCCTCCTAATGACCCTCCGTGTAAAGTTGCATTGACGTCCTGAAGCATCTATAAAATCTAAGGTAGAATGGCCACTAGTGCCTCGATCTAGAGGTGGTACATCTAGATCTATGTGAAAGGACCCTTGTCCAGTCCGCGCATCCTACACAGATCAAGATGAGAGTAATTTCATCACTCTAGGTTTCATTTTAGTTTTCTATGTTTTCTATATTATAAAATTTATCAGAAAGTGTGGTTTTCTAGGTCTACAAAAAAATATATATTTGCGCTAGGTTAAATGTTCACGTCTTGTGTTTTCTAGGTGTTCCCAAGGGCCCAAACTTTGAACCCATGACTCTAATACCAAGTGTAACGCCCACAAAAATGATGTTCCAGAACACATTAAAACCTTAAACACTTAACCCCATAGTGTGCGGTAAATTAATTTTGAACAATAACGTATAATTTACAAGGATGGACTAGGTATACGTTAAATGATTAAATATTCTTAATTTATCTCTAAGGTCAACTAATTAACATTCAACTAGGGAGGTGCCATAATTTAATTTACATGGTTAAATGTTTTTCCCTCCTTAACTAACATTCACACCCTAATAATTTACCTTATACTTAGTTACTTTAGTTCCATTATCTTAATAGCTTAGAAGTCCATTTCATTTATTTTCTTAAAACATACTAGGAACCTAATTAATGACTTTGAACACCAAGGTATTTAAATGGCCCCATTCACCCATCCATGCATACCTTTAATTTTTTATTTAAAACATTTATAATATTCATTCCTACAAAAATTCTAGGGTTGATCCTCAACCCTTGGATCAATTCAATTGTGGCCTCTGATCCTGGGTTCCAAACTAACCCTAAAATTCCTTATGAATTTTTATTTAACCCTTTGATTACCCAAGTCTCCTCATTTGGTCACTTTTCCTTTGTTTAATTTTCAGGTTGGAGAGAAGGAAGCCATATGAGAAAGAAAGGAAGAACTATGGAGGATTCTACAAAGAAATCAAGCTTAGATTAGTTTAGATTGTAGATTTATCATTGTAATTTCTTTCATTCAATGATTGAAGGCATTTCCTTCTCAAATCTGGTTTTATTACAAAACTATTTGTATTTGGAGTTCTCCATTTAATATGTATGAGATTTAGCATTTTAATTTTCCATTTGAAGTTTTACTTGCTTTCGAACAATGAAATTTTACCCTCATTTGCTTCTTGGATGTTTCTTATGCAATTTTACAAGCTTAAAATTTAATTAGACCAAGTTAAAATTTCTACAAGCTCATATATGTGTTTCTCCATCGTAAGTGACAGAACCACCGCCAGAGCAGCCGATGGTGCTTGGACCGCCGCCTTACCCGGGTGTCGATTCATGAAGCACCACCTTGCCGAAGCGGTGGTTCTAAGACCACTTCCTTGCACGAGTGGTGGTTACAAGAATGTCTCTCTACATAGGGGCGGTGGTCCTGGTCCTTATAAACATAACCTACAAATCTGATATTTTTCAAAAAAAAAGTCACTCGGGTATTCTAAAGGTCATTCTATATGCCTAAAGTTTCTAGTTATAATATTTCTTCCATCCATTTATTCCATAGTAAAATTTTACTCATTTTAAAGCATTTTCTATTTTAATAGTAACAACTACAAGATCATTTTCATTTTGTTCAACAAATTTTCTTTCAAGTCCAAAAGTAAAAGGAAGAACTAAATCTACTTCTAATATTGTTATTTATCCTTACTACAAAATGCAACATTTCAACATAACAATATACTTCAAATTTGTTGCCTCTTTCCATTTCCACTACAACCATTCATTCAAATAACTATAACAAATTTATTCTACATTCAAGTTTTCTATGCATACACTATTAACATCTTACAACTTCTATATTTCTTCTTTCTCATTTACCATAATACACTTCACAATGAAAGTAAACTTTCTTTCTCACAATACAACTTTCAACTAAACTTTTACACATGATTTCCATTTTGATTCTTTTCTTTCCATACTACAATTTAAAGAGAAAGGAAATTTTACAACTCTTCAATGAGCTTCCTTCAAATAATATTACAACTTACAATACAACATTTCCTTTAAACAAAATACAATATTACAAGTCTTCCACCTTGAGTGGGAATAACAAGAAGGTTTTCTCACAAGGAAAGATTTCTTTTGGACACAAAAAATGCTCCAAGTTTCACATCACCAACAAGGGCTCCACCATGCTTCACTTGATCAACAACAAAAAAGGGGGGGAGAGGCAACACTCTCCACCCAACCAATAATCCAATGAGGAGGAGAAGTTATCCTCCTCATTGGCCCCCGAGCCCCAACCACATTGCAATGGAAAATGGATCCAACTCATGGCAACAAAACAAGCTTCCATATCACAATACAAGGATTTCACAACCATTCCAAAACACAATCAACTCAAACAACACAACTATAACCACAATAAGGGAACCAACAACATACACAAGGCTTGAAAATGTAAAATCCAAACGAGTAAGAATCTATGGGAGGTCACTTATGCCTCCCAAGGGAAAAAAATGTCCCCACCTTAAAACCCTCCAATATACATCTCAAAACCCCTACACACTCTTATGCCTCCCTCAAGAACCTCTTATTCCTCCCACATTCTCTTATGCTTCCCTACAATCTCTTATGTCTCCTCATAAAAATAAAATAAGAAATGCAAGAATTTTCTTGTCAAAGGTGGAGAACCCAACCCAACTCCTTCCAAAACATGAAATAAACCCTTATGCCTCCCTACATGTAAGGTCCACATAGTCCCATCCTACACCACACTTAGACAATCTACCCAAGACCCCAACAAACATACAAAAACACTAAAAACATACACATATACACAATATAAAATAATAACATTTAACAAGAGCATAGGTCCTACCTTTCCATGGAAGAGATTGATCCAAGAGTCACAAACCAAGCTCCTTCAAGCCCAACTATCACCAAACAGATCCAACAAACTCCACAAGCACTCCAAAATCCTCCAACTCCAAAAATGCAAGAGCCCAAAAGAATGAAGTAACCCCCAAAACAATCAAAAGAACTTGAATAAATAGAAAAGGGAGAGATTAGGGTGAGATGGCTCCATGTAGGATGCCACATCATTCATCCTCATCTCCACCTCACAAGTCAAAACTCAACCCCAATGCATAATAAATTGGTGGGTGAGAGGAATTTCAAACCGCTTACACACACAAAACCAAGCCCACACCCCCTAAGGACAAAATTTAAAACCCACGTAAGAAAATTGCAATAAATGTCACTTTTTGACTTACAAAACACATAATGGGATCTATTTTGCACCCCAAAACCATAGGTAGGGTTTTCATAGTCATTTAAGAGGTGTGGGACAAGTTTAACTTGTCCCACAAGCCTCAAAATTGATCCTTAAGGCCAAATCCGAATTTCCATGAAGGGGTAGATTGTACAACACTCAAGATCACAAACACTCAACTAACAACACATAACCAAAATCCATAAAATCTAATAAATGAAATCTTTTGACCCATCCAATTAGTTTAGAAAAAATAGATTAATTTATTAATCTAGTCACAATCATGTAATTAATGAAAGGGGAATACATCACTATAAAATCACATACCAAAATTAAATAAAGGAAATTAAATAAAAGAAAAACACACAAAACCCTTGGTCACAATTGGAGGTGATCCCCCCATGGGAACCCCTAACAACAATTCAAACATACACACAACAAGATACATGTTGCCATGGTGACCCTTGTTGAATTCATCTAGCATTCCAATGTGGTTGGTCTCCAATCCCCCTGTTGTTTGTTGTGAAATGTTTACCCGAAAAACTTAACACCTTCTTTGGCATTGTGGCCACATAAAAACATCCAAATAAAATATACAATATACATCCATAATCATCTATATATGAATCAAATAATCATCTAGAGAAGTAACGATATCATCTACATTTCTAACAACATCTCGATTCTACATTTCATCAATATCTATAGGATCACAAGATTAGTTCATTTAAGGTCTACTCAAAATGACGAAAATATCGCATGTCAGAAATATGTAACTATGTCAATAACATATCAACATTAATATAAAATGTTTCTAATAATCCACACACAACATGCTATGAATTGAAACCAACAATAGTTTGAGTATCTCTATCATCTAACATCCTGCTAAGTCAAAATGCTACAATAATGTCCATAAGTATAGTCAACAATATCGAAATCAACCACAAAAGTGTCGAAGGGAAGTGGGCACTACAAAATACATTTGAAAACTCCTATAAAATGGGGTGATCATCAAGTAAAGGCCCACTAGACTCATCCTCTGACCTATCACTAACTCTAATAGCATACAACTTACACCCACATTACGCACACCGCTTAAGATGCATAACATAAATAGTGTGAATCGATATGGGTATCCTAAATTGAGGTATCACTAAATCCACTTCCAAATCATCTGCACAAGATATGACCTTATTAACAATCAAATATGTCTCGGTGTCAGATAACTAATCCATGCCCAACATCACTTTGTTGATGTGTAATCATGGCACCCCTAATTTTTGTAAATCGATAGATTGAAATTATTAGTGTGATTGCATAACATGGAGCTTTTCCCAAAGTGTGGGACTTTACAATTAGGAAATATCTTAGGAGAAGGCCAGATTCCTATTCTATCCTAGTGCTAACTACTCCAAAGTGTAGAGAGTTGCAGATCTAACCCTAATCTAATATTTCCAAGGAGACAAAGATAGAGAAAATGCATGAAAATTAAAACCTACTCTAAGGGAATGTGATGCACCAAGAAGGAGTGTTGAACAACTTGCACAATAAACATTGCACAACTAGAATATTGCAATGAAAACAAAACAATAAACAATAACCTTGCATGCAATGAAAGATAAGGAAGATGCGGTAGAACACAGAAGAGGGTTTGAAACATCCACATAACTAATTTTATTGCTCTCAATTTGATACAATACATCAAATTTATGGCCAAACGAACAAATTTTGGATTACAATGTCTACTAGGGAGGTTTTGAATCTCTACAAAATATCTTACAAGCAAGTAGAATAAGGTAGGGGCATATAAAATTTGTCTAACCTTTTGAAATGATCCCCTCCTTACAATAAATAGAAAGTATGAGATAAAGGGAGAGAAAATAATTAAAAATCTTTCTTCAGCCACCCAAAAATGCATTAAAATCACCTACAACAATGATCGGTTCCATTGTAAAATTCACGCCTCCATGTACTTTACATTGTTGGAGAAGAAATGAAACCCATACCTCATCATTTTAGTACATGAGAAAATGGGAAACACCCTCTAAAATGGCAGATCGTATTTATTCATTATTAAAAAGTCCAATTTTGTGCAAATACGAGCTTGCAGTAAAAATTTATGGCCATCTGAAGATGAGGGTGCCATATTGTAATAAATACGAGTGGTTGGCACTATTTTTTCGGACTCCGAACTTGCATTGCAACCTCTGAAATCTGAAATTTCAGACTTTTAGGATTCGAGACTACAGGATTTTTCATTTCGGAGTTCAAGTTAATGTTCATCACTCAAGTCGGCTTGAGAGTTCTGAATTGGGAAACTTCCGAAGTCTAAAATTCGAATTTCAGAGATTGAATTCCAAAACCATGTCATGTGAAATTGTTCATCACTCGAGTGAAAAGTTTTGAAATTCCAAAAATCTGAATTCAGAAATTGGGACTTCGGGTTTCGAACCCTGAATTTTCAGGGATTCGGGTTTTGGGATTTTTGGGTTTCAGGATTTCGGGGTTTCGAGATTTTGGGGTTTCAGATTTTGGTATTTTGAGGGTTTATGGTTTTTGGGATTTTAGGTTTTGGAAATTCATGGGTTCAAAGTTTCATGATTTAAGGGTTTTAGGTTTTGGGATATCGCGATATAAGGGTTTCGGGATTTACGAGTTTTAAGATTTTGAGGTTTTTTCATCCTCTCGACTCTGCTTTGCTAACTCCAAACTCTCGAAAGCCCAAAGTCCAAATTTTAGACTTTGGATTTCTAACTATTCTCCATCCCATGTGGAACTATTCACCGTGAGCTCCCAAGACTTTGAAACTCTGAATTTGACCTATCTTTTCTGCATTGACCTCTGAATTTTGGAGCTTTACGTTCCCCATCTCCGTGGTTTCACTATTTTTCTTAGGCCTACCTCTGAACAACCACACCTCCAAAGTTCAAATTTCGACTTCATAGCTCATTCATTTCCTGAAATCCTCTACAATTTTCTTGTCCTACCTAACTTGTTCATCTAATCCCGAAGTGTTATCTCTGTTTGCTAAATTAATCCCTCATTTTTTTCTCCATAGGGCTTTGGCTTGTCCAATTTTTCCCGAGTGGAAAAAATGGATAACAGTTGGCAACTCACGGGGATCACCTCGCCTACTAGGTGAAATATTTTTTCCTTGAAGTATCCATTAGGCATGGATTTATAAATAATATCCCGATACTTGATCTTACACATGAAAATTACTCCCGACAAACTGCAACCTACTTGATCCTTAACTCCGCTCTACTATACGCACTCTTAATTTGCATAAGAAAGTCTTTAAAATGAGGTTTGTGAGAGTAGAAAATAATGTTGACCTAGATTTTTACTTGGTCATGAAATGGACTATCCCAAAACCTAGTTTTATTTGTCTACATTTTTTTCCTTTGAAATTAACAACTATTCCATAGTGGTACGAGCTTCTTCCTGTTACAACACTCATCTTGGGAGACACACTGAGTGCACAATGACACAACTTTGGAACAACAAAACCTATGTTGAAGCACTTAGTGAAATTGGAACCTAACATACAACAAGATAATGTGCATATGCACATAGAGGAATTAAAATCCTAGGCTAATATTTATACGGGTGAGACTCTTCCTTTTTAGTAGCAATGTTTGAGATAGATCCTGTTCAATGGAATTGGAAGTTATTCTCCATACAAAGTAGATAGTTGGAAGGTATTTATATTCTTACATCCTGTGGCCATGTATGGGCCACTCCAAATGGTATTAAACTTGAAATGCCTACCTATTTTTTCCCGATCTGCATCCCATTTTAGAACTAGGTCCCCCTCTTGAAAGATCCTAGCTCTTGCTTTCTTATCAAATGACCTCTTGACTAAGGCCTGATTTATTTCCATGTTTTAAATTGTATGTTATTTGATTTATTTCAGTTCCATCAATTACACATGCCTGACTTCCATAGGCTCAAATTCTAACAAATTCAATTTCCTCATGAACTCCAATGCGGGTAGCTCCAATGATATAGGTAGCACTGCTTCCTTACCATAGACCAACTTGTAGGGAGAGATGCCATTTGACCTCTTTGGCATTATCCTGTCAGCCCACAAGACTAATTTGAGCTTGGTATGATGTGTTCTTTTATGTTCATCTAGGGTCCTCCTGATGATCTTCAACAAGTTCTTGTTCATGGATTCGCTTGTCCATTACCCCAGGGTAATAATTAGAAGAGGTAATAAAATTGATTATGTTCCTAACATCCCATTCTGCGATCTTGGAAGCTAGGAATGCTAATGCATTATTTGATATGATAGTGGACGGTACACGAATCTTATCACTATTCCTTCATAGAAGTCTAGTATGCTAGAATTATTTTCTTCCTTAGTGTTATCGTCTCAACCCACTTGGTGAAATATTTTTGCTATCGAGATCCACTCGTGACCTTGGCTCGAATTTGTATTGATGACCCCGATGAAGTCCAATCCCCATTGTATGAATGGTTGGTCAACTGAAATTGGGTGTAATGGAAGTGTTGCTAACCTTTCCTTTCCTGTGAAGAACACACACTTTTTACAATTCTTGATCCATGTGCAGATCCTTTGAACATTGTGGGCCAATATTAGTGCACTTTCATTATTTTGAGATTTGTTACCCATGGAGAAAAAAGCGACCTCCAACCTCTCCATTGTGAAATTCATGTAACAATTTTTCAACTTGACCTGTTCCAATGCACCTCAATAGAACTATGTTGATGTCCTTCTTGAACAAGATGCCATCAAAACACACATATGGAATGGCTTGTAATCTGAAATACCTTCTCTTTGTTTTGCTCATTTATGGAGGGCATATTCCTATTTGTAGGAAGTGTATCATGTCTTGAGTCCAAAAAGGACTAGGCATATCAGCATTTTCTTGTTCTCTATCATCATGTAGTACCAAGACAACTTATTTTCCATTACTTGCTTCATCCTATTGACTTAAGGCTAGATGTTCACACAATCCTTTTCCATGGACCATCTTAGTGAATTTAATTTCAATTTCATACTCCATGACACAGTTGATCCATCATGCATGTTTCTCATTCAAATCTTTGTTGAAAAGGAAGTCATTGATTCCCTTTGGGAAACTATCACTTGGATCTTGTTGTTAGAAAATAGGTGTTTGAACTTCTTTAAACTCTTTATTACCACTTCTCGATGAAGGAATATATCACTTCACAGTCCTCCAAACTTTATTTGATAAAGGAAACTAGCTGTTCGGACCCCTCTTTGTTTTGTTGCACTAGGATTGCAGAAATTGTGTCCCCACAACCAAAGGCATAGAGCATTAAGTCTTTGGAGAAGTATAGAATGATGAGAGTTAAGGCGTGAGATATATCCTCAAAACTTACTTCACCCTCAACTTTCCACTTAAATTCCATGCTCTTCTTCAACATCAATGTTATTGGTTTGACAAGAGAGGAAAATTTCAAGTACAAGTCTCAGGATAAAATTAATCCTTCCTAAGAATATTTGAAGAGCCTTCTTATGACTTGGCAATGACAATGCTCGAATTACTTCAACTCTTTTTGGTCAATTTTCAATCCCTCCTTTGACACAATGTGGCCTAGAATATTTCCTTCATGCGTCAAGAATACACATTTTTTTGGGTTTAAAGAAACTCTGAATCTCCAACATCTTTGAAATACCTGTCTCAGATGAAAGAGGTGATCTCAACGTATTGTTTGAGAATAGAGTGATATCATCAAGATATACCGTAACTATTTTATTGATCAACCCCTTGAATTCCATGTTTATTGGCCTTTGGCAAGTGGCTCTAGCATTCAATAGTCCAAATAGCATCTTCTTGTAGGCATAGGTCCACCACTTAGTGGTGAAAGCTGTTTTGAATCGGTAATCTTCTTTCACCATTATTTTATTGTACCTCAAGTAACCATCTAGGAGATAGAATATTTCCGAACTAGCTACTACATGTAAGATTCGTTCCATTGAAGGAATTTGATAGTGGTCTTTGAGAGATGCTTTTTTCAGGTCTTGAAAGTCCACGCACAACCTAATTTCTCCATTATTCTTCCTGATTGGTACCAAGTTTGCAACCCATCTTGAGTGCTTGATTGGAAATATAATACTTGCCTCTATCAGCTTGTTCAGCTCTTTCTTCATTAGAGGCTCAATGTGAGGGTTGACTGGTCTTTGCTTTTGCCTGATGGGCTTAGCATCTGGATCAAGTTTTATGGTATGTTACGCCAACTTTGGATAAAATCCTTTCAATTCCTCATAACTCCAAGTGAAGACGTCTGGAAACTCTTGGAAAAGTTGTATGAACTCATATCTTTCTTTCTCGGTGGTTACTTTTCCAATTTGGAGTGTTTTTCCTTCCCCAACCAAAATTGGATCTGAATCTTCTCCTTGACATTTATGATGGCTTTATCTTTACTGAATTGATCATTCAGTTGAATTTAGAATCCAAGGTAACCAATCCTTTAGGAAGTTTGTTGGTCCACATTTGCATTGTCTAATCCTGTACTTCGATCTAGTTTATCCTAGTTCCTAGTTGAGAATTCAGCCTCTTGTAGCAAGAAATTGACGATATGTTGATCATTTTTGAACTTACGCTTGCTTGTGTTGTTATTTGCAACTATTTGCCTTACAATCACATGGATATGTCATTGTTTTTGTCTCATTTGATACTATTGACTACATAAATTTTTGCCCCAATGGCTGTAATTTTATCTATGACTTCATTTTTATTCCTAGGTATGGACTCAATGTTGAATGCTTCAAAGTCTTCAATTAGGTCCCATACCCTATTTTTGTAGCTCTTGAGTAGGTCATTATTCGTAGCATGTTTTCCTCTAAATTGATTAATGATTATCTTGCTATCCCTAAACATATTTAAGTTCTATATGCCTCTATTCCTTTCCCAATGAAGTCCATGAATCAAATCCTCATATTTAGTTGTGTTGTTTGAATAGGAAAACTGGAAATGAAAAGTTGAATAATACTTGATGTTATATGGTGAAACCAACATTACACCCCCTCTAGCACCTTGTTTGCTTCTTGAACCATCAAAAATAGTTTCCATACTTCATTTCCATCCTTATTTGTCGGCTTGGTGATATTAGGAATGGGTGAATTTTCTTCATGTACATAATATACACCCAATTTTGATTCTTCCATTTCCTTATATGGATCAAACGCATGCCTTTTGTTTTCCCATTCATCCAGAGTCAAATATGGAATACCCTCAACCTTAGTACCAGTTTCTAGATCATTTGAACATTCTTCTTGATTAAAGGACGAGCAATTTGTGTTGACTAGGATCGGTACATGAGGTCAACGTGGAAATTGGCAATTGGTTCTAACCCCCTTGTGGATTTAGCTCCATATCTTGTTCTGAATAGCATGTGTGACTAGTCCACAGATAGATATCCACCAATTTTGGAAGTGAAATCCCTTGATAAACATAGTGCAAAGAGTGGCGGAAGGTCAATCGAGACGCATACTACAAGATAATTACATTTGGGCAAGCATATAGTGTAAGAATTAACCCCTTGATGATCCCAACTGTTCCTAATGTCGTTCCATCTAGCTACACCACTCCTTTCAAGATTAGCTAATACTTTAGACCCAATTGATATGTTATTTGCTTAGGCATTACAAAGCTACTTTCCCTGAAATGATCATGCGATTGTGTACCAAGTGGTTTCGACAATCAATGAAGCATAGAAACAGTTGAGGGATTCAAATTATTTCTTGGTTGACCCCCATCTTGTTGCACTGCATTAGTGAGAAATTTCTCATGTCTTTGGTTTGATTCATTTGAGGTAGACCAATTGGCCATTACAGCTTGCAACAAATCTTATTGTCTTAGGATTGCTAGTGACTCCCACATGGAAATGCTCACATCTGTTTTCTTCATCTGATCTATGATGTTGAAAGGGGATGGATTATATTTTTTCTTCCCCTTACTTGCACAACCTTTTTGGGATCCTTAAAAGGCACATGTACTGCTGCAATAGGTGCCTTAGGTTGATTTGATACATTTAGAGCTACATTTGGTCTACTAACTCCTTGTTGTGTAAGAGTGGGCTAAGAAGCAACTAGATTAGATGGTTTCCCCTCCTCTATGATCCTATTCTTAGACTGTGTATTAGCGGCAAAACCTTGGAAAGGAGGTTAATTAACTCCAAAAAAGTCTTATGTTTTCCAATTGACCAGCGTGGTTTCCATTAGAGGTACCTCTTGATGGGTTCCTTGTTACTGCCGATTTCCTCCTCACTTGGTTCTTGGGACACACCGACGGTCTACACCATTAGAGACTAATTCAATGCACCATTGAAACACATTGATTTATTATGAGGTAGATTGTAGGGTTAACACCACACGTACTCATGTACCATGTTGTTTTGAGTTGGAACCAAGGATCTTGGTGTTCAAGCTACGTTTGGATCAAATGGTCGGAATGGCATGACAACTTGAGGTTGTCCTTGGTTAAGATTTTGATTTGTAGCATGTGTTGTTGGTCTATTTTGTTGATATGGGCGTAGCTTAATACTAAGCTTGAGGTGATACGGTCTAGAACTCGAGCTTATTGTCTCTTGATATTCACTAGCTCATTTCCTAGGTTCTGTAGTTGTTTCATAACCTCATGTAGTTCCTTAGAAGTACTTGAAGAAGTAGAAGCCTCATTGCTACTTTGATTTCTCACAAATGGAATAGGATTCAAATACGGTGTTTGACTAGTTGTATGAGTTCCCATGTCCAAATATAGAGGCATTGGTGGCCTTTGTTGAAGCTTACCAGCTTGAATCAAGCAATTTTCCACCTTGATAGCTATTTCATAGGCCCCTGAAAACATTGTTCCTCCCATTGATTGGATCATCATAGCAATATCTAAATTTATAGCCTTCAAGAAGTAAAGGAACGCTCCTTCGGTAGTTAGCTTTGAAAACTATCGGAATCCTATCCCATGTCTGTTGGAAATAGAAATTAAAATTTTTCATTTTCTCATTAGGATCCCTTTTGATTATTTTTAATTGTTCTAATAAAGACAAATTATATGCCCTCTCTCCGAACTAGTTACAAAGAGCTGAACACAATTGATTCCAATTCTGAATAGACCATATTGTTAGGCTCCTAAACCATTATAAGGCCTTACCTTTGAAAGATGAAGCCAACAATTTGACCGCAACATCCATTTCATTAATTTCGTGAATCACACAGACATTTGCAATGTCTTGGATGTGGTCAATAGGAGTAGTATGATTTTCTCCTGTGAAATAGGGAATGTTCTTTAGTGCTACAACTAGAATTAGATTTTGAGAATTTAGGGAAAGTGGACTACTGCTCATGAAATTTACAAATGGATTCGTGGTGGTTGTTGTTTTAGATGTGCCATTATGATTGAACTTAGAACCCTACTTGATTGGAGAAATATTCTATGAGGTGGAGGTGTAGAAAAAGTCCTGTTAGGTTGAGATGGTGATCTTTCCGATCTTTTTCCTCTCCCCGGTGATAATTGCGGGTAGACAAATAGTCATTTTTCTCTAGTATCATACCTTGTTTGGATTATTCTCATGTAATCGGGAAACCTATGCTTTGATACACCATTGAATTCTATCCCTTTGGAGTCACCAAATGTGTTAGGAATTAGCCTCAAAAGGCCAGGGTTTTTCCAAGTCACACACTGAACTTGACAAAATTAGAATGGAAAATTTGAAGGACCTGTATATTTGATATTTTGGAGGTTGAAAATTGTTTTGAAATGAAAGTCCCAAAACCCAAAAATGCAAGACCTCAAATGTCCGAAACCTCAAAATCCAAAGTTTGGAGAACCACAAATTCCCAAAATCCAAAATTCAAAATCTCAAAATGTCCAAATTCTCAAATTCAAAAAACTCCAAAATTTCATAAAGCTAAAAATATCCTTTTAAATATTATCCTCCAATTTATGAATTGGTGAAATTTGGACTTTTTTTGACCAAGTTAAGCCCTTGAAAATTGATTTTGGAGTTCAGCCTGAGAGGTGAAAAGTCCAAAATTGGAAATTTGTAGTTTTCTAAGTCCGAATTTCTTGAAAATGCCTTCAAATCTTATGGAATGAATTATTGGTCCCACCCGGCGTGCCAAAAATATTGATGCTTAATCACAACATCCCTGATTGTTTGTAAATCGATAGATTGAAACTATCAGTGTGATTTCATAATGTGGAGCTTTTCCCAAAGTGTGGAACTTTGCAATCGGAAAGCTCTCCAATGAAGGATGGATTCCTATCCTATCCTAGTGTCAACTACTCCAAAGTGCATAGAGTTGTATATCTAACCCTAATCTAATATTTCCAAGGAGACAAAGATAGAGAAAATGCATAAAAATTAAAACCTACTCTAAGGGAAGGTGATGCACTAAGAAGGAGTGTTGAACAACTTACACAATAAACATAAGCCACCTAGAATCTTGCAATGAAAACACAACAATAAAAATAACCTAGCATGGAATGAAAGATTAGGAAGATGTAGTAGAACATAGAAGAGGGTTTGAAACATCCACAGAATTTATTGTATTGCTCTCAAGTTAATAGAATACATCACATTTATGGCCAAACGAATAGATTTTGGATTCTGATGTCTACTTAGAGGTTTGGAATCTCCACAAAATATCTTATAGACAAGAAGAAGAAGGGAGGGGCATATAAAACGTGTCTAACCTTTTGAAATGAGCCCCTCCTTACAGTAAATAGAAAGAATGAGAGAAAGGGAGAGAGAAGAATTAAAATCTTGCTTGACCACTTAAAAATGCGTTAAACTCACCTACAAAATTATCGGTTCCATGTAAAACCCACGCCTCCATGTAATTTACATTGTTGGAGAAGAAATGAAACCCATACCTCATCATTTTAGTAGGTGAGAAACCCGAAACAACGTCTAAAGTTGCGGACTGTATTTCTTCATTTTTAAAAGTCTAATTTTGTGCAAATCAAGCTTAAAGTAAAATTTATGGCCATCTGAAGATGAGGGTGCCATATTGTAATAAATGTGAATAGTTGAATCTATTTTTTTGGACTCTGAACTCACATTATAACCTCTTAAATCTAAAATTTCAAACTTTTGGGATTCAAGAAGTCGGGCTTTTTGATTTCATATTTGAGGTTATTGTTCATTGCTCAAGTTAGCTTGAGAGTTATGAAATGTTGAACCTTGAAGTCCAAAATTTAGACTTCAAAGTTTGGAATAATAAACCATGTTACGTGACATGGTTCATTGCTCAAGCAAAGAGATCTAAAATTACAAAACTCAAGTCCAAAATTTGGACTTCGGGTTTTATACCATTTCCTTTTTTGAGGATTTGGGTTTCATGATTTTGGAGTTACGATATTTTAGGATTTCGGGGTTTCGGGTTTTCGGGGTTTTGCGTTTTGGTATTTTGGGGTTCGAGTTTTAGGATTTTGGGGTTCAGGTTTGGGATTTCGAGTTGCGGGGTTTCGAGGATTTCGGGGTTTGTTCATCCGCTCGACCCTACTGCCCGACTCCGATGTCCCAAAATCCCGAAGTCCAAATTTCGGACTTCGAGTTTGAAATTTTATCACTCCCACGTGGCACTATTCACTTTGTGAGCTCCCAAGCCTATGAAATTCTGAATTTTACCTACCTTTTTATGTTGACCTCCAAATTTCGGAGCTTTGCGCTCCCTGTCTCTAGGTTTCACCATTTTCACTTATGCCTACCTCTAAATAACCACACCTACGAAGTTTGAATTTTAAACTTTAGAGCTCCATCATTTCCCAAACTCCCGAGAAATGTGCACGACCGCCTAACCTATTTGGCCAATCCCTAAGTGTGATCTCCCTTGGCCGAATCAATCCCTCATTTTTTCTCCATGGGGCTTGTTTTCCAATTTCTCCCGAGGATCCAAATTGGATAAAAATCACTCCATAAGAACCAAGGAAAGGATATGAAGATCTCGAGGTAACGGTGAAGGGTCTTAGTTCCACTACGCACTCCTTGTTAAGGATTCTATTGAGATATTAGCTCTAGAAGACATCTCAACATCCAAACTAAGTCCCTGCCTACTGCGCCACCCTCTATCGCTCTACTAAATATGGTGCAATAAAAGAATCGAGATAAGCAAAAATCAAAGAGAATAGGGGTAGGTATGCCACCAATGCTACTGCAGGTCTCAATCATTATGCCTGATGCTCTTCATGGTGGTTCTCAACCACTTCATAGATCTAATGGCTACATCCCATGTTGCCAACTATAGGATCTTAAGTCAGTCTCTTACCCTTGTTATTATTTTTCTAAGGGCACTCTCTCTAATGATGTCAAATTACACCACATCCATAACAACTACCGTGTCCCCTCCAATGAGATATGGCTCCAACAAGTACTCTAGTGGTTTGTGTCGTGGATCCTGATGATCCTTCTATTGCACGATGTGGTCACTGCTTTATCGAGATTCTCTTGGCCGACCGAGCTCTAGGTAATCAATGTGTCTTGATGGGACACCCAAGGAGGTCACATTATCGGTCCCTGTACGTACCCAAAAATGTAGGTATTGTACTACCGAAAAGAGGTTATGGAAACCCCAATGATGATACAGGTCTCCTCGCAAGGTGTTCGGAATCCAGAAAAGCTCGCCAAGTATACGTTTGCATCCCATGTGCCTCATCCGGCCTCTACGTGCTTTGTTATGCCCTCTTCCCCCTTTTTCTTTACATTTTGGTCTTAAGTGATGAGACCATCGCCTGCCTGGCAGGCGGTGGTCACATGACCGCCACCCAAGATAGGGTGGCATTCTGTAACCACCACCCTACACAGGCGGAAATCCTATGCGTGTTTTCTAGAATGTTCTAATGATTTCGTCAAACGTAAAATTAAAATTTCTACCCGCATTCTTCAACCACTTTGGCTTGCATTTATGTTTTGGCCACCCTGTAAATAGTGTTTTCCCTTTGTTTATAGTAAAAGAGATCAATTGGGAGTTACCCTCTGGTAAATGCAATTGCTATAAATAGCCAGCTTGTTCTCAAGAAAAAGGCCCCTCTCCTTCTCTGTTTAATTATTCAGTTTGTTTGAAGTTCTTGCTTAGAGTTCCAATAGTTTCATGCTTTGCATCAATTATCAACCTTCCTTTGTTGTTTAGAGATCATTTGATCTTCTTGTTTCATCTTACTTCATTGTTGTTCCATGCAATCAGTTTAGAATAAGCTAGTTTCATTTTAGAATTGGAATCCATTTAGAGTTGCAGGTTTTGCTTTGTCATAAAAGATAGTTTCCAGAATTCTCGGCGTATTTGTGTAGTATTGCCACAATAAATCTTGCTAGCAATTACATAGTCAAGCTCTGTTCGGTTGCACTATCCTGTCTTACTTGCATTATATTTGTTCTATATCCAAAAACTGCCATTGTTCGAATATCTTCTTCTACTGACGCTATCATATACATGCTTTTAAGTTCACGAGAACACAAAGGAACGAGGAGATCACACTGAGGGGACAAATTCACACACACAACTAGATTTACCACCATTCTGTAAACTCCAAGTTTTAGCTATCAAAGTTCTATTTACAATATATCAAATAAAGTAGTGAATCATTTTATTTCAGATTAAAGCTCGCTTTCAATATTGCAGGGAAGGCGTGGGAATGATAGTATCTAAGAAGCTATGATTTTTCCTCACTTCTAGAGGTAAGATTGAAGGTTTTCAATTAATTTAATTAGCTGTCTTTCATCTAGATTCACACATTTGCATAGGTGAATAACCACACCGGGTTATCTCGCTTGTTTAGTTTTAGTATAAAAGTATTTTAAATAAGTTGTTTGTAATTATAATATTTCAATTGTGTATTTTGTTTAGATTAGTTTTCCTTTCAGCAGTAGTATAAATTGTTATTTTTAGTATAATTTAATTCAGAGTTTTCAAACTAGATTAAACACTTAAATTCTAGTTAAGAGAACAAACCATAGGGAATTTACGCTACCCGTTCATAGCCTCTAAATCTCCCATTTGTCAATTCAGGCTTACTACGAGATCACATTACAGGATCATAATCATTGATCCTCCTATAGTTAGCTATAGGAAAGTTACTTGTCGATTCTCATCCTCACTGTTGCTTCTCTATCACAGAAAATTGACCATAATCCCAGTGTGGCTTCATCTAAGTCACCCACATTTCAAACCACCGGCTCTCTTAAGCACAACCACGGGAGGTCGGGTATGAAGAAGAGATGCTTGCGATTCTCATGCTCGTATGTCACTTTTCTATCATACAAAATTTGTGAACCCAACGTTAACACACATAATATTCCAATTCGGATTTAGATTCCTACTTGTTCTTCCAATTGATTCACTTTTCATCTTCTCTACCTCATTAGCCTTCACATCAACTTCACCAAAAAATTGGTGAACCCAACGTGAAACAAACATTTGTTCCCCTTTTATTTTCATTTCTTTCATCCACCTTCGCTCTTTCCCATTATTCTGTGGGTATTCATATACCCCCCGAATATGTCGGGATACAACGCATATGGTAGACCTCTCTCAGGTCTTAAAGAAAATTATGGTCAAACAAATAGACAACCGTCACCCTCGTTTTCTACATGGGTTGACAACTATTCAAGTAATTACTTTTCATCTCAAACTCCCCCTCAAAGAACTAGCTCTAGTTCTTCATTCTGAATTGAGGAGTTAGATCAACTTGCACAAACAAAACCAGAGCCCTCAGGCTCTAACAATATGATGTTTACTAGAGAATCCATTTCATCTCCTCAAGTTTTGTTCAGACCAAAAATCAGTAGACAGTCAGATCCACTCCCATTTTTAGATGAGGAGTATTTAGCGCTACGCTAGAAGCAAAAATGCTTCCAAAACATGTACCCACCTATAGGGAGTTTGCAACACAACCCAATACCCTACTCCAAGAAATCACCCCCATTCCTTCACCTATGGGAAATACTCTTGGTAAATTTTGGCGGGTAATGATCAATTCATAGTAGGGTATCATACCCCTTTACAACCTCAAGGTGTACAACAAATTCCATTAAGGAAAAACACCGTGTCTTCGCCAATCGAGGTCATTTCAGCCTTAGTTGAGAAAGTTAGAGGATTGGAACTTTCTCAAGCAAATCAAAATTCATATTTCGGGAAAAAAGGAATCCCCAACCCTCCACATCATCCCATCCAGGTTGACCTCCTTACAGGAATAAGCACATTAGGCATGCCTCCTCAACATTCGTATAACTATCCATAGCAAACACCAACTAGAACCACATTTTCAAACACTGCTCTAGTTGAAAATATGATACCTCCCGACTTAGCACCAAACAACCCATACCAGAGTAATGCTCCTCCCTAATTAAAATTTATTCAAAATCACCACAAGGAGACATGTTCTCCTCTCCTGGGATGTTCACTCAACCACAGGGATTCCCTTATGTCCTTGCAAATACATATGTTATGTCGTATCAACAAACCATGCCATCCCCACCCCCTCAAAGAAGAACCATTGATGGTTGAAGCCTATGCGGTAGGGACTTATTCATAATATTTAAAAGAGCCCCTAGAATTCACCACATGAAGTGTTATGCTTCCAAGACCTCTTCCCAATTTACCCAAATACAAAGGGAGGGAGATCCAAATCCACACATTAAGTTCTATGCCATGGCCATACGGGAATTACTCCTTGGGATGGGGTTGTTGCCAAGATATTCCTAAAACCCTAGAGGGTATTTCCCTTGATTGGTACTCTGAGAATACACCGAAGCCTTGATACATTAATTTAAACAAATCCTGTCAGATTTCATCAAAGCTTTAGACATGAACAAATTGTTAAGAACAGAATCGGGGAATTTTTGCATATTAAACAAACACATAATGAATCCACTACTCATTTTATTCAAAGATGGCATACGGTTCTCTACTCATCGTGAAGTGCTCCAAACATGGATTAGATGGAACTATGTGATTTATTCCTTCATTCCCTCAATAGAGAGATAAAGGAAAAAGTCCGAAAGTTCGCACTAAGAACTTATGATGAATTACTCGAGGCTCTCTCTCGAATCAGCCAAGCGACCATAGATAGTGGTCATAAGACATAAGGAACAAACGGGAAATTAATCTCTCCCGGTCAAAACACTACGGCCTATCCTAACACCGAGAATACCAATTAAGGACCCAAAAGCCTTAACAAAAATTGTGGGGTTACAACGGATGGAGTAACAAACCAAGTTAAAAGAACAAATGTTGTAAAGATTTCACCACCCATTAACAATGAGTGAAATAACAATTTTACTCCAGCAATAAATGCGGTGGATTTTAATCGTCCACCACGACCATAATAACAACAATGGCGACCACAATAACAAAAACGCGGCGACGAAAACGACAAATCCAAACAAAAGTTCAAAATCAAAACCCAACTGGATATCGAGTCAAAACCGGAGGTAACAACCTCAAAATTTTAACTCTAACAACCAGCAACCTTATCAGAATTTTGGGCAACAACGGGTTTCAAATCAGCAACCTTGAAATTATAATCCCAATTTATGTTGTGGTTTCCACAAGATTCAAGGCCATGATCTAGGACTTGTCGGGACTACAATAAATTCATGCGGCGTTTTCTGAATACCAAAGAAAACTCTTTATAGATATCTTATTAGAGAATTCTTTAGTACCTTTTAAACACTTACACGAGCGGTTTCCCTCAAAATGCACCCTCAAGATATTTAACGATCCTCTCTCAAATCATACTAACAATAACGAGGTTGGATCCAATTGGAATGAACAAGGGTGTTATGACAGGAAATAATAACAATCATGAAGCTTCACTTCATTAAATCCACCTGGTCGCACCCCAATTACGAACTTGACCACAAACCAAGATAGTTGGTCTAGTAGAGTTAGACACCGAGCTACTGTAGAAACCATAACAAGAACACGAGATTATTCTTCTTAACCGGTTCAAGTTATCATTAAAACTAGACAACATTCACAAACGTTGGTAAAACCCATAGCGCTTATGATTTAATTAATGACCTAATGAAGACCTTCTCTCACATCTCCTTTTTGGATTTGTTAAAAAATCTCCTACCCATAGGGCTGCTCTCTTAGAAGAATCAGGCCTTTTCCATTTAATTAATATTACTTCACCTCCGAAAATACAAGTAAACCATGTAGACTTTGATGTCTACCCTCCGTGGAAGCCAAATAGGGATACTCGGTTTATATTTGATATAAACAAAATGCCAACGAATGTTGTAATTGCACATAGAGGTGACCCAAATTTACACTTACAAGTATGGATCTATGATAATTATGTTAAACATGCAATGATTGATGATGGGGTAGCGATTAACATAGCCCCCTTCGCTTTCCTTCAAAAGCTAGGATATGGAGAAACAAATTGTTTTGACAACACGAAATATGCTAAGAGGTTATGTTAGCCTCAAAGTCACTTCAATTGGAGCCATAGTTTTACCGATCACCTTAGGACCCAAGACGGTCCTCACCAAATTTTATATTATAGATCAAGAAACCAACTAGAATATGATCCTCGGTTGACCATGGATACACCACATGAAGGCAATCCCTTACACGTTATTCCAAGAAATAAGATTTTTACACTTAGGGAAAATATTTGTAGCACAAGGTGACCCAAAACCCTTTGATATACACTTAGCTGACTTGAAGAAAATACCAGGCGTTCACTCTGAGTTTGAACTCCCAACGAATCAACTTAGCAAACCAATTAATTCAAAACCAAAAGAGAAGTTGATACCTACCACAGAATTGGAAATTACAAATCTAGTCGAGGGCATTCTAGCACTCAAAAATGAGGCTAACGTCATAGAAATAGTGTCATTAGGGACTACCACAAAAATTTTCAAGTTGCTAGAGAAATATCTACCCATTCTCCTACCATTTGATTCTATGGGTATGGGATACACCCTAGGAATTGGTTCCCTTCCATCAAATGAAGTTTGTATGGTAGAAGTAACCGAGGCAGAAGAAACAAATATGACGAATATCCCAACATCCATTTTCCCAAGAAAATATTGGACTCTCCACTTCAATGGAGCTAGATGTCACTTTGGAGCTGGGGCAGGAGTGATCTTTACTTCTCCTAAGGGAAAAATCCTACCTCTTACCTTTAAATTAAACTTTGAGTGTACAAACAATGGGGCGGAATACGAAGCCCTCCTCCTTGGCCTCATCCTAGCCAAAAGAATGGGTGTCGATAACATTAGAGTACTAGGAGACTCACAACTAGTTGTAAACCAAGTCTCTAAGGTATATGAGACTAGAGTTGAACATTTACAACTCTACAAAATAGCGGTACTAGATCTAAGCAAAGGATTCAACTTCATATCAATTGAAGAAATCCCACGAGAGCAGAACCTTCTCACAGATTCAATAGCAACCTCAGCTTCCCGTTTCACTCCAAACAGTGAGTTGGAAGATACAAGTTTCACAATATCACTTCGTACTAAACCATTAGTGCATAAAATACCAACAAACCCACTCCTAACTCATAGAGAAGCTGAGAATGATTTTTCTATCCTGGATCACTTTGACAGTGATAGAGTCACCCATTGAATATCTAAATGCCTATGCAGAGTTACATCTTGCTCACCGCATAGTAGATCTTTCCCTAATACCACATTCCTCTTCCTATTTTGGAAATCCCATGGTAGAGTCTCCCCACGAAGGCTATCGATATCTACGAGGTAGAGAATGGAGAAAGTTTGGAACTACCTCCACCCCGCCTAAATTTGAAGAAGGTAATGCTTCTTTAATTGAAGAAACCATTGACATAAACATTGGAACGGAGGAAGAACCAAAAATTTTGAAGTTGGGATCCTCATTAACTCCAGAGGAGATAGAAATACACACCAAAATCCTCAAAGAGCATCAAAAGGCTTTCACGTTTAACTATAAAGAAATGATAGGAATTGCACCACATATCGCGGTACATAATCTTATCACTAAACCAGATGCAAAACCAATTAAACAAAAGTCAAGACCAATGAAGCCAAAAGTGGCTCTCATGGTAAAAGAAGAAGTAATGAAACTTCTCCAAGTAGGATTCATCAAACCCGTTGACTATTCACAATGGGTATCTAATATTGTCCTTGTTCTAAAAAAGAATGGGAAGATACACATTTGCATAGACTTTTGAGATATTAACAAAGCTTGTCCCAAGGATGACTTCCCATTACCATCCATTAACGTCATTGTTGATGCAACAACTAGATTTGAACTGTTGTCCCTCATGGATGGGTTCTCAGGGTATAATCAGATTAAAATATTTGAATAGGATCAAGCCAAAACCACGTTTATAACTCCCTAGGGAACTTATTGTTACGTTGTCATGTTGTTCGGTCTTAAGAATGCCGTAGCTACGTACAGTGAAATGACATAAATATTCCACATTTTTATCCATAAAATTGTGGAATCCTATGTGCATGAGTTGTTTGCCAAGGCCAAAAGCAACGTGATCACCCGGAAGTACTCTGTATCATCCTCTCACGATTAATTAAATATGGTGTCACATTGAACCCGAGAGAAATGTGTATTTGGAGTGACATGTGGCAAGCTTACAGGTTGCATTGTAACCTCACGTGGGATTGATGTTGATCCAACCAAAATTCGGGTTGTTCTTGAAATGATTCCACCATCAGATGAGTTTGGTATCAAATCATTTCTTGGGAAACTTGGTGCAATCCAAAGGTTCATCCCGGATTTAAGTTTTTCTATTCATCCAATCAACAATCTATTAAAGAAATATTATAGCATTGATTGTACGAGAGGAATGCAACGAGGCCTTTGAAGTAGTTAAACACTTCTTGTTGTCTCCACCCACGCTAATGCCTCCCAGACTAGATCATCCTTTGATCCTATACTCATGGGCTACTGATGTTTCGCTAGCCTACATGTTGGCTCAAGAAGACAATGATAAATAAGAACGTGCAATCTATTTCATTAGTCGAATGTTTCTCGATTATGAAACACATTATACACAAGCGGAAAGATAATGTCTTGCCATAGTCTTTGCAACAAAACATTTGAGACATTACATGTTAAATCAAGAAACAAGGGTCATTGTAAAGACAGATCATTTACGAACATTCCTCATGCAAGGGTATTTATCTAAAAAGGCTGGACGTTTCATAACCTTAATGGGTGAATTTGAATTAACATTTGTAAACCATAAATCCGTTAAGGGAAAAATAATTATAGTGGTTAGCTTTGAATATCCATTAGATGGAGGTGATCTAGTAAATCTAGATTTTCATGATGAGTGTATATACTTTATCGAAACTAGGCCCCCATCTCTACATGTCCTTGGTACACTGACATCATCAATTTTATTATGGACCATACGTACCCGAAGGTGCCACATTGCAACAAAGAAGGCGGTTACGCATTATCGCTGCTAAATATGTTATTTTAGAAAAAGTACTCTATTGTAAAGCCTTTGATGGCATGCTTCTAAGATGCATCGACACAAAAGAATCCAAGAAGATTCTTTATGAATCCCATAGTGGGATATGTGGAGGTCACTTCGGTGGTCACACCACTACTCACAAAATACATCGGATGGGCTATTTTTTGCCCACTCTTGAACATGACGCAGTAGAATTTGTACGTAAGTGCCAAAAATGCCAAGAATTCTCCCACGAGATTCACATGCCAGCACAATCTCTGCAACCAATAGCAACCTCGTGGCCTTTCTCCACATGGGGTCTAGATTTGATAGGGAAATTCTCTCCCTCATCAATAGATGGCCATAACTTTATAATTATGGCCACAAAATATTTTACCAAATGGGTAGAGGCCATGCCTCTCACCACCGTACCAGGTTCGGTAATCACCAAGTTCATTTTGAACCAAATCATTTACAGGTACGGTGTCCCACAAGTCATTATCTCAGATAATGGTACATCCTTTAAGAATGATGAGGTCTGTGAGCTATGCAGCAAATTCAAAATAAACCATCATACGACCTCTCTTTACTATCCTCAAGCCAATGGACAAGCCAAAGAAATGAACAAAACATTAAAATCTATTCTCCTCAAAACAGTTAAGGAGAACAAACGAGATTGGAATTTAAAATTATATCTGGCCTTGTGGGCCCACCCAACCTCAATAAGTTCTCATAAGTATTTGGGGCGAGAAGCGGTTCTACCGCTTGAGGTCGAAATACCTAGCCTCCGCATCTCATTACAAGGGATTATGGGAGAAGACGCCTATAGAGAGGCACGCCTCTCTCAACTAGAAATCCTTGATGAGGCCAGGCTAAACGTCGAACAATGGAATAGAGCCTATGCTGACCAGATGTGCTGGAAATATAACAAAAATGTCTATGAGTGAGAAATATATGAGGGAGATCTAGTTTTAAGACTAGACAGCCGGATTGATAAGAAAACCGGTGAAGGAAGGAAATTCCGGCCCAAGTGGTTGGGCCCATACCGAGTCATGAAAGACTACGGAAACGGTGCATATCTCTTGTGTACATTAGAAGGTGAGGAGTTCAATGAAACAGTCAATTCCTTGCATCTTAAATGGTTTTACGCATGAGACGTCAGTGTCACCATTTGTATATTATATCTACCTACATTGCATTAGTCACTTAGTTGTTTCATTTTGTCCACTCGTTTCGTAAAATTGTAGTCAAGGAACTTACTCTTAAGCAATCTATTATAAATTTCTGAAAATATTGGCAAAAGCATTCAAATCACATCTCTTCAAACATCATCAAGTAGTTTCAAAATATTTTCATCAAGTTTGATAGACAAATGTTGACGAAAACCATACCAAGGCCTGCATACTTGGTTTTGCTCTTTCTTTCTACTAGGTGAAGTTGTTCTTACCTATGGTTTGTTCTAGAAGCTTCTTGGTGTCACATCTATCCCTCTTATGTCTCTTTGAAACAAGGATATCCCAAAATCACAGATTAGAAGTGTCAAAATAAAATAGAATAAAAATACCAAGCAAACAGAATATTTTATTTTACACACTTCTTTACCCCACCAACCTTCGGTAGTAAGCCCACATCTCTTCTTGGTGGTGCCAGGTTGGGAAAGGAAATAAATGCCCTTACTCACATATATCTTGCCTTTGGTGGTAAACCCATGCTTCTTAATAGTGGCATGGGGCATGGTGTGGGGGTCCATTCATTCAAATTAAAAAATCTTGGTATTTTACAAATACAACTCAAATTATATTAAGTGAAAATAAGTGTCCAAATTCTAAAGAGATCAAATTCTCAAACCTAGATTTTGTCAACCAGGTTGCCATTTATAGATCTAAGTCTAGATAAACTGAAAAGTACATTTCTTTACGAGCTTGGTGGTAGTTATGAGTAGAGTAAGTGTGTAGGTCTAAGTTTGGTTTACATCCTTTGGTTTGTCTATCTCTCATCGTTCCATTCAGTCAAACTCATACAATTTGTGCCCTTCCCAACTCTTGGTGTTGAGCCCTTGCATCTTACTAGTTGCGTGGAGTTTGGGAATGGGGCAAGTTCATCTCTTTATCTCTATACATTCATCACATTTTGCCAACATAAGAAGAAACAATAGACATTGCCCAAAGAAGCCAAAATTTCAGTACTACAAAATGTTCTACATCATCACATATCAGTATTACAAAAGCAAATAAAAGTAAAACATTATATTCAGTATTTGTTATCATTTGTCATCCATTGCATACATTCTAAAAGAATATAAGCAAGAATACTCTAAAAACATCTAGTGTACACATGAGAAGTAAATCACAAAATTCTAGACACAAGAAGATCTAGATCCAAAAAGATATATATATATATGGTGTTTTATGTACAATGCCATCATGCACTAAGGCATGGTCAAAACACTCAATGAGCCTAAAAAATTAAAAAATACTCGTATAAGTATCCGACCAAAAATCACTACAAAAAGGAACCATGATCTCTCAATCCCTGTGAGATCCCTCAGAAGGTGCACGACCTCATCTAGGACTCCTATGGCAATGATGCTCAAATGAACCGAGGGCTCATGATCACGACCAACAGTTGTGGTCTCACTATGAGAGTGACTCCTCCTCATCAAATGCTCAACAATCCTATATCCAAATTTCTCGAAATGCATGAAGGAGGTAATGATCTTTTCCGCCTTCTAGATAGGGGAAAAGACATCAGTATGTCGGCTAGCTGCTAAGGGCTCTCCAACATCCTCTGTCCACACACACAGAAAATCCAGGTCTTGCCATCCCTCGGCAGTCATTGCTGAATAAAAGAGGAGAAATGAACAAATTTAGAAATTTGTCCAAAATAAGATCAAAGACAAATGAAACAACGAAAGGGAAATATCAACTAAGCATTTCTAACTAAAACAAAATTCAAGAAAAGAGTAGTAACTCACTCGGATCTCTAGGCATCCAGGTAGGATCTCTAGGATCTGCGCCTGCTACTAACATTGCCACCGACTATCGTGCCTCTCCCACATCTGGAACAAAGTGATAGCCTGCCACGGACTCATCATCTCCCCCTAAATCTTGAGAAGGAAACTCCTCTAAAATCAAGGTCACCTTCTCTACGCTCTCCTCTACCCTCTCGGCCCATGAAGATATCCTGAGTGTCATGCCACTCAGTATCGCTGTCATCCTCCTCATCTACCCCACCAGCTCTAGTCTCACCCTCCTTTGTCTCCCCAGGTGAACTCCTCAGACTCAAAGTCCACGTCAATGGGCTCATCTCCACTATGAGCAGGACTGGCACCAATATGAATTAAAGGTGCTCGAGGAGTGCTAGCTACCCCTCGGGCATGAACCACCCTCCTAGCTGTAATGGGAGCGATAGGAGTGATCGTGGTCCAACCTCGGCCTCTAGGACCTCCCCTGGCCTCGTAAACAGATCGTATACTAGCCTCGTGGGAGGAAACATATCAATATAAGGGAGGTTAAACTGTTGTGGTACTCTATTAAAGGGGTGGGTCTCTAGCTTCTCTGTCTTGTCTACCAGCTGACCCGTGGAAGAGTAGGAAATCGGTGTAAGTGTCTCATCCTGCATAGCCTGCCATGTCATGATAAGGAGTGGCATCCATGACTGCAATAGTTAGGGAAGCCATTGGCTAGTGTGGCACCCTAAGTATAGTAATCCCTATCCACCTCGCTGCCACGATAGCTCTCGGATCCTCCATCTGTATACCTCTCCCTGTAAGGAATGATGCGCTCATACACCTAACTCATAACTAGAGTGGGGTGGCTCAGTGACTATCCCTGTAGTCTGACCACCCTATATAATTGTGATAGGTGGTCCCGAGGATGTCTACTCCCCAAGTGTAAATACAGCCATGGGCCTCAATCTGTGTAATGATGGGAGCCCAACAATATAGAAGAGTATCCCCTCCCTTGTCCCCAATCAACCATGAGGAAAGGATACCCATAATCGCCTTGTGGATCATAGGGATAGGAGAGGCAACAATAGAACGGACCTTCACCCCCTTCTTCGACCCCATGGAAACAATGAAATCTCCCATATATGTGGCCCACTGAACCAACGAGATCTGGATACTGTGTCTTGAGAGACAACCGCCTCCCAAGGATCGGAACCCCCAATATATGGTAAACATCCTCTAGGGTGATGGTCCACTCACCCCTAACTCCTGGAAATTAGAAAGTGTTTTGATCTGCATCCCAATATGAAAATAAGTCACATAGTATGTGACTGGAAGGAGCAACATGAGCAACCCGAGAGATCTCGCAAGATCCAGCCCTCTACAAAGTGTCCCTCTCATCCTGGGACAATGCATCCAACACTGCCGGAGCCAATCACACTCCCTCTCTCTACTCCATCTGATGTACTCCTCCTTCTTCTGCATCCACCCAAAACATAGGAAAAAGAGTAAGTTAGTAACATAATCCAACTGGGAAAATCATCAGGAACATATAAAAATGCTAAAAATGCAAAAACAACAAGGTAAAACGTCTCCTTTTGCATTACATTTCGCTTCTTTGCCTTGTGTAGAACGGCGGTTTTACTGACCACCGCCTTAGGTGGTAATATTCCTATAACCACCGCCTTATAGGGTGGCGGTTTTGCAACCGCCACCCTCATGGGCGACAAATGGTCCCATGACCGCCACCCCGTGCTTGGGCGACAATCCTATCTCAAATCACCAAACGACTCAAAATCCCTAAAACACTTAAAAAATGCAAAAATGCATCATTTTAGACGAAATAAAAACCTACCCTATGGGCACCCCCTAGAGACTCATTTAAAACTAGAATTTTCAAAATAACCCCCAAGACAAAGATTTCTACATTTCTATCTTTTAGGTTTAAAAACGATAAATTGAGAAGAACTAACCTGAGACTTCATGGGCCGATGTCCTGCTCTCGGAGGCATGATCACGATCTCATAACGGATGTTTTGACTATACTCTCGTCGAAAATGGTCACCGTGGGTCCCAGAGCTCAAAAATCACCAAATCAACACATGCAAATGAATAGTAAAATGAGCTAGTTTTAAATATATATAGTATTCTAATTTGGTTTTGAATGTTTTTCTTCGCAGAAATGGAGCGCCGACGGAGGTAAGTTCTAAATCCCCATGCAAATGGTAAGTCCTCATTTCATATTAACTTAATTTAGTTTTATCTCTCAATTTATTTTATCTATCTGCACTTGAGTCCTCTTTTCATTTTGCAGGTAGCGGGAATTTGGATGGCGACGTTTCGACACACGGGTGTGTCGGTATAACTTCTAACTCCCCATTTTGGGACCGCCATACTCAGACCCACCATTTTATGCCTCTCCATGGCTAAAATGCTTCTCCGAGGGGGCAATATGTATGTACCCAAAAATGTAGGTACTGTACTACGGAAAGAGGTTACGGAAACCCCAATGATGATACAAGTCTCCTCGCAAGGTGTTCGAAATCCAGAAAAGCTCACCAAGTATATGTTTGCATCCCATGTGCCTCATCCGGCCTCCACGTGCTTTTTTCTACTCTCTCCCCCTTTTTCCTTGCATTTTGGTCTTAAGTGACGAGACCGCCGCCCTACCTAGGTGGTCAGTCTGTCATGCGCGTTTTCCAGAATGTTCGGATGATTTCGTCAAACATAAAATTCAAATTTCTACCCAAAATCTTCAACCAATTTCACTTGCATTTATGTTTTGGCCACCCCAGTAAATAGTGTTTTCCCTTTGTTTATAGTAAAAGAGATCAATTGGGAGTTACCCTCTGGTAAATGCAATTGCTATAAATAGCCAGCTTGTTCTCAAGCAAAAGGCCCCTCTCCTTCTCTGTTTAATTATTCAGTTTGTTTGAAGTTCTTGCTTAGAGTTCCAATAGTTTCATGTTTTGCATCAATTATCAGCCTTCCTTTGTTGTTTAGAGATCATTTGATCTTCTTGTTTCATCTTACTTCATTGTTGTTCCATACAATCAGTTTAGAATAAGGTAGTTTCATTTTAGGATTGGAATCCATTTAGAGTTGCAGGTTTTGTTTTGTCACAAAAGATAGTTTCCAGAATTCTCGGTGTATTTGTGTTGTATTCTGCAATAAATCCTACTAGGAATTACATAGTCAAGCTCTATTCACTTGCACTATCCCTCTCTTACTTGCATTATATTCAGTCTATATCCAAAGCTTCCATTGTTCAAATATCTTCTTCTACTGATGCTATCATATACACACTTTTCTGGATTCACGAGAACACAAAGGAATGAGGAGATCACACTGAGGGGACAAAGTCACACACACAACTGGATTTACCACTATTTTGTAAACTCCAGGTTTGAGCTATCAAATTTCTAATTACAATATATCAAATAGAGTAGTGAATCATTTTATTTCAGTTAAAGCTCACTTTCAATATTGCCAGGAAGCTATGGGAATGATAATATCTGAGAAGCTATGATTTGTTCCTCACTTTTGAGGTAAGATTGAAGGTTTTAAATTAAGTTAATTAGTTTTCTTTCATCTAGATTCACACATTTTCACAGGTGAATAAACACACCGGGTTATCTCGCTTGTTTAGTTTTAGTATAAAAAGTATTTTAAATAAGTTATTTGTAATTATAATATTTCAATCGTGTATTTTGTTTAGATTAGTTTTCCTTTCAGCAGTAGTATAAATTGTTATTTTCGGTATAATTTAATTCGAGTTTTCAAACTAGGTTAAACACCTAAATTCTAGTTAAGATAACAAACCATAGGGAATTTACGCTACCCGTTCATAGCCTCTAAATCTCCCATTTTTCAATTCATATACCAGGAGAGATCACACTACCGAGCATAGTCACGATCCTCCTATAGTTAGTTATAGGAAAGTTACTTGTTGATTCTCATCCTCGCCTATCGCTTCTCTATCGTAGAAAATTGAGCATAATCTTAGTTGTGGCTTCATCTAAGTCACCCGCATTTCAAACCACCGGTTGTCTCAAACAACCTCGGGAGGTCGGGTATGAAGAAGATCTGCTTGTAGATTCGCATGCTCGCATGTCACTTTTCTATCGTATAGTCCCCTCTCGAGTGTTAATTCTCTATGGAGGTTTAAGCGATGGACAAGTATGTAGTTGTTACTAACGTTGAGGTGTCTTTTGTGGTGGCTTGGATGAAGATTTTCTAGAACCATCTCCACCACGAGTAAGAGATGACCCCCTCAACTCCGCTTTCCATCATCGGCTGAATACAAATCCGCACTTTATCCACCGGCTGTTATGTCTACCCCTAGTCTCCTATGTAATGTAGGCCTTCTCAATAACCTCATCAAAGGTCTGTGGGGACAATGAATGTGTATCGCACGTCCTAAATCTAAGTTCGGGCCCCTCGATGAACTCCGTGGATCCTAACTTGTTCATCTGCGCATGTAGTTGACATATCTTGAAGCAAGTCCAAAACTAAATCTCATACTCTACTACACATGGATGCCTAATTCAGGTCATGGAACTCATCTATCCTCTACTAAATAAACCTCTTGGATAAGTATCTTCTCCTAAACCACTCCTCAAAGAGCTCTAAGTGACTTTCGGTAAGTCCAAACAGAGATTCTACTCTTTAGTCCTCCACCGGGCGCTGCTCCATCCCTCAGAATATGAATCACAACACGAGCCTTCGTGTTGCTAGTACATGGGAAAATCTTGAAGCACCCGATCAAGCTCACTAACCAAGCCTCTACCTAAAAAAATATTGTATCATCGAATAGTGAGACGAGCGTAGCTTCATGATCTCGCTTGATTTGATCTACAACTAATGACTCACAACCCCTGGTATCTCTACACACTCATCCCTCAGCCTAGGGATCCTAGATCCATCTTTGTGTACTGAAACCCTATCTCCATGTCCCCTCTCACGGTGAATCGATCTAGCTGACTCCACACGAGAGTTATTTTCCCTATGCTCATTGATGTACCTCAAAGGGTGTTGAGCCTCATGTGGTGGCTCTCTATCACGCCCGACTCAAAGCGTGCCCCAATGCTCTCCACCTCATATAACTACATTGACATCCTGTAATGTCGTAGTTTCTGCGGCATTATAGTGGACACTAATTGCTCCGGTGGTGGTAAATATAACTCCATGCGGAAATCCCTAGTTTGATTTGTGCCTCCCGCAAAAATCAAGATGAGAGTTAGTTTACCATTCTAGGTTTTGTTTCAATTTTCTAGGTTTTCTACGTTTTAAAATGTTATGGAAAGTTTTGTGATCTGGTTGTAGGTTGTACTAGGTTAAATATTTGAGTTTTCAAGTGTGCCTAGGGTTCCAATCATTGAACCCACGACTATGATACTAAGTGTAACGACCACAAACTTCTTTCACAAAAAATATAAAACTTAATAGCTAGATTGGATGATTTACGAATAATATTTTTTTTGTTTAAACCAGGTTATAACTGGAATACCTTCAACTAGGTTTAATTTAATTCACGATTAATATTTTATTCATTTTAATTAACATTTAATTAATATTATTTAATTTCCTAGATCAACATAAAAATCCCCTTGAACAATATTTATTTAGTTTAGTAACATAGTTCTAATGTCATTTATTAATTTATTACTCTAGGGCTGAGTCTAAACTTACCCTCCCATTAAGTTAAATACAATTAAATTTAATCCCTAAATTAAATGTTGTCTAGTTACCCTTGAGTAAATTTGATTTAATTAATTACAAGAGTCAAGGGCTCCTTAATTTTAAAATTCACTAACTAAACATTACGGTCACAAGTTAACATTTCTCCTAACACCCCTCAAGTGGCCCCATTAAAAATTTACACATGCATTTCATTTAAGACATATTTCCACCTAATTCTCAGCTAATTTTTATAGGGTTTATCCAAAACCCTTGGATGGATTCAATGCGAGGCCCTTGGATTTTAGGGATTTTACACTAACGCTAAACATCTCTATGGAGTGTTCTTATTCATTCCTTTGACTTATTTTCTCATTTTTGTTTTACAAGTTTTAAGGAGAGGAGAAAGAGGAAGAGACAAGAGGCGTGAGAGCAACCATGGAAAAAAATTTCATGGCTTTAGTTGTAAAGTTTTCACTATTATAATGTTTCCCATAAATTTTATGTAGAGATCCTACAATGGATTTGTTTTGTATTTTAATAAAAACATTTTCTTGTTTTGAGTTCAACAATTGGGGAAAAAAAATTCCATCACATTTAATCTAACAATTTTACACATTTGGGTGCCATAAAACAAGATTTGAGAGCTTTAACATTTAATTTCAACTCATTTTAAGTTGTTGGAAGTTACCTTTTAGTGGTTTTAGGCTTAGATTTTATTAAATTTCAAAGTTGGGTTTTTAACAGATGGATTTTATTTTTCCGTCGAAAGTGCCAAAACCATCACCTGCACGCTAGGGCGCTTCATCGACCGCAGCTCTGTGTTTGGCGGTGGTTCTAAAACCGCCTCTCCGCACGGGGCGGTTGTTACTGTTCTCTAAAAACAGAACCTTCCAACATGTATTTTTTTAACAATTCTTCTACTTAAGTTGGTTTTTAAAACAATAATAAATTACACTAAGGTGTCTTCCATTCATGAGTTGCTATATTTATAACATTTCTAGTTTCATACTCAAATTTCATAACAACTCATTCTCTATTCTTTCCTTCAACCTAATAAGAAATGTAACCAAAATTTCACTATTTTCACTATGTTTTCTTTTTAATAGAAACAAGCAACCATTTACTTTCATTCACAATAACTAAATGGCAATCCATTTTTTAAAACTCGTATAAGTTCAACATGATCATCAATCTTTTTGAAGTGAAACATCTCACACTTTGGAGACAATAAAATAACTTAGGTTGGAAGAACTTTATTTTCATTTCAATCTCATTTCAAAGTTTCTACTTCATTTAACAATGCAAGATTTGGTGATTTTCCTTTACAATATCTAATACATTAAAACGCAAAATTTTCATTCAAAACAATCTTAGTAGATTTGCAAGTTGAAGGGATTTTCAAGTATAAAAGCAACTTTCCTTGGCCTATTTTCCCACATACATAAATTTTAGAACTTCATATAACCCAACCATTTTACAACACATTTACAAGATATTGAAATTCTTTAGCAAGCAAGTTACAAGCCCTTCATTCAAATGGATATAATATTGTAAAGTTTTCTTTTACAAGGAGGAATCTCATCTCCATTTCTTTAAGGTGCTTCTGAGGATCAAATCTTCACTTGAGCTCCACCATCTTCCAAAATTTCGAACAAAACAACCAAAATAGGGAGTACGCAACACTCTCCACCCAACTAATAATCTAATGAGGAAGAGAAGCCTTCTTCCGCATTGGCCCTCGAGCCCTAACAATGAAGCAATGAGGGGTATAAGACAACCTTCAAGCAACTTAACAAGGCTTTGACACTCACATTCAAACCAAACATTTAACATAACAAGAACAATAACAAAATCACCTCATCACACATAAATATCCCAACACAGGAGCTCTAAACTCAAGCCAACAAAAAGAAAGTAACATGGGGATCTACTTATGCCTCCCGAGGGTTTGGATGCCCACCTTAAAACCTCCAAGAACCCAATCAAAACCTACAAAACTCCTATACCTCCCTCAAAGAACAAGAAATCTTATGCCTTCCTCAAAGAAAAAAAACTCTTATGCTTCCTCAAAGAAAAACAACTCTTATGCCTCCCTCAAAGAAAAACAACTCTTATGCCTCCCACAATAAGACAACAAGATAAGCACAAATTTAATTTATCACAAGGTGGGGCACCCCAACCCAACTCCCTCTAAAATACCCAATAAACTCTTATGCCTCCCTACAAAATATCCCCATTTCCATTTTCTCTAACGCAACCTAATGACCATTTTACTCCCAAAAAAAAACATGCAATAATAATTCATTCACAACCATATGCACAACAAATTAACAAAAGAAACCATGGGTTGATACCCTACCTTTCCAATGCAATGGTTTCAAATCCACAAGCAAGTTCCAAGCCCTTTTCCAAGTCCAAAAATCACAATCCAACTCCAAGATACAAACAACACTCTCAAAGCAAGCTCCTCCCAAAATCAAAAGTCTCCAAAAATAAAACAAGTAATCCCTATTTATCCTCAAACAAATTAGAATAAATAGAAAAGAGAGGAGAGACGGGTGATGTGGCTCTATGTATAATGCCTCATCATTTCTCCTTCACTCCACATCACAAGGTCTAACCCAATCTCCAATGCACAATAAATTGGTGGTTGAGGAATGAAAACCCTTTTACACACTCAAACCCACACCCACACCCCTCAAGGATAGAATTAAAGACTCTTACAAGAAAGGTGCAATTAATTTCTCTGTTTCTCCATTAAAACACACAAAAAGGCCTAAAATAAGCCCCTCACATCATAGGTATATAGGGTGGGTGACTTTAAGAGGTGTGGGACAAGCTTAACTTGTCCCACAAGCCTCCAAAATGGGCTAGAAAGTCAAAATCCGAAATTTGAATCCAAGGTTGAGTGCTCAACACTCAAAAGTATTTAAATTCTTTTAAATCCAACACAAACCAAGACTACCAACTCACATTAATTACCCCCTTTTGTCACATCCTAAATTACACTAATTAATCAAGTTCAATTTACTTAAAAAGGAGTACTTAACAACAATAATAAAAGTGACTCACAATACTAACAAAATACAATTACTTACAAATAAATAAAATAAAAAAGGGAACACCACAATTACCCAAGGTCACATTTGAGGTCACCCCCCAATGGGGACCTCCTAACAAACTAACAACAATAACATCATACATTTACACTAGTTGTCATGGTGACATGTTGCCAATACCCCAAATTCCTTCAATCTCGTTTGTCTCATATCCCTTTTTTGTTGTGTTACAATCCTGCAAAAATCAAAACAATACCTTTACGGCCTCATGACCATATTAACAACATCGAGATAATAAAATGCACACATATACATATCAATTCACATCATCAATATCATAACTAAACCATCGCTAAAATTAAGTAATTCACCAATTGTTCACAATTCTAAATATTTCGATTTTATAAATTTATCAATTAGGAATAAGATCATAAAACCAATTAAATCATTTAGCAAAATTTATATATCAAATCCAATGTGTCAATACAACAATAGCTTGAAATTGTGAAATACTAATATGTCGATCCATGCATATAATCCATCCTCGTAAATCTCATCTTGTCATAAATCTAAAACATCTATATTGTCTATCAAATAAACAAATCAAATATAAAAATTTCCATCTATCAAAGTCTAAAGATCAATATGATAATAATGTCTATGGCTCTAATCCAAAATATGCAAAATCCAATTAATATCAATGTCGAAGAGGAGTGGGCACTACAAAGTAGTTGAAGCACCACCATGACCTACGAAACAAGGGCCTCATTTGGATTGGAGCAGGGTGACCGAAACCCCCATGCCTCCCGAGCTCTAAGACGAGCCTCTAATGAAATGAACAAGGGTGGAGCCACCATGAAGCTCACCTCCATCGCACCAACGCAAGCATGGGATAGGGAGGGTATCGCCATAACCGTGTCTCCCATAGAAAGATCCCACTTTGCTTGCACATGCTACGAGACCGCTGTCAAGGTGCTCGGATGCCTCTCCCACCCGACCACTAATGTCGTCATTTGCCTTGACCCCTGCCAAATCCAGGGACACCGAAATGATTAGGGTTCTCCATGATGTATATGATGAGTTTTATTTATTAGATAAACATTTATTTCATAACTCATGTCATGAATTAAAATGACGACATCATAATAAACTATCACCCAACGTCACATTTAAGATTCTTGTTAATGATAGTAATGAATATCTTGAGCCACTTCTTTACACCTCCCACACCATTTCTTGATTAATCACAAAGAACAAAATTTTCTTGATCGTTATTTCCATGAAGCCTGAAGGATTATGCCATACATTTTATTTATAACATCCCTCTTCAATCATTCAGGCCTTTAGTCAATTGGTTCATCAATTTGTACTCAACCAATTAATTTATATTGGTAAGAATGTAAATTACACATATTGATCAAATATTCAATAATAATATAATGTTATTATTAGTCTTTGTGTATTACAATATAATACCATAAAAATTAAGATGAAATATTAACTTTCATATGATGATTTTCAATATCGACCCACACGAGTTTACTAACTCTTTTACAAAAATATATTATGTTTTGGAAAAAAAAAAAAAAGTAACTTTCCATGAGCTATGCCATACCCTTAAGAAAACGGAAGTAAATATTTTAGTGTTAAACAAGCTTAAATAATAGTACAACATACAACCAACACACGATCTCAAATTTGAAAGAAAAAAATATTTGAAATTCAAATCTAAATACAACAAGAATTAAGAAAATATAAGCATCGATAATATATCTAATCTAACCGGCATTAAATAACAAGACCATCCTAGGAATAAATTCATATAATGACCCTAATTACATTATGTTATAGTTGAAAACTTACTTGACTATATGTTTGTGTCATCCCTCCAGCTATGGAGGTTGGTACAAGCAATCCACAATCTTTATTATTTGTGTTCTAATGTAAATCATGACTATCATCGGTTTATTGGTTGTTTTGAAAATTGAATCGCCAAGATATATCAATCCATTCATGATATTATCAAGTATGGACCTCAATTTTATGGGAACCCCAAGATTTATATATTCAATGACCTATTACTTTAGCATATGACTGGTACTACAAGAGGTTCTTCAATACGTCATGTGTACATTCCACTTAGCCATCTATCTTATTATAGCCATAAATTGGATTACAAATTTTAAACTCTCACTGCAAATCGCCCCCATGACCTACTATTACATTCAATATAAGTCGAGGATAATGTTTAATATAGAAATGCTTTATTTATTTAATCTTATATCGATTAACGGTCAATCTACAATGTTGTGGTAAAAAGATAGTTCAAGTGATACAACATTATTTGTACTTTGAAATTACGCAAGTCTTGATATAATGAGACATATTTAGAACATGTATCACAATCTATTTTGAACTCTGTAAGATGTATGACATTATTCCGTCAACTGCACATATGAATTTAATATACCCTTTTCTGACTCGTTGAGGCTGTTGAAATATTCATGAACTAATCCAAACCTTGATGTAATACCCTTTGTCCAATTAAAATAATCCAACAACTTGGAAAAATGTCTAACCCCATTTTTCATTTCATTTAACGGATTCTATATTTAAATTCTACATTATTTTATCCTTCGTGTCATGGATCATATTATGTACTTATTATTAAAAAATCGAAGAAAAACATGATTATTCAAAAAGTTCAAGTATTATATGATATTGAAATGTTGTAGTTTCTAAGCCAATGAGTGGGTCAGGGTGGAAGATTTTCTATATTAATACGGTAATATGTGGCAAATTAAAAGGTTACGTTACAGCAAAATAATACCGTTTGAAGAATTACAGAGGGATGAGATATTCTTGATAGTTTCTTAGAAATTTCCATGTATTGATAGAGAACCAATTATTATTCAATCCTAAAATTGAATTACCTCTTACAATATCAACATCATATTAACATGAAATGGGGTTGTACCTGAGGAAATCATACTTATATTATTTTCTTATAAGCATTTCATTTTCATCTATAATTTCATAACAAAAATAAAAATAAAAAAAAAGAATTTGAAATATGCAATGTATTTGTTGTAATGAAATATAATATCCATAAAAAATGATCTCATCTAATAGCCACTTCATTTAACTTATGGGTAAAATATGTAAGCAAAAAAGAGATAGTGGAAATTAAATGGGTTGTGTGCAAGTTGGCAACATAGAATCTAGGGAGTCAATCCTAATTTATATAATTGTAAGGAACTACTTTTTTAAAAAACTTAATATTTATATTTAAACTAACCATAAGACATTTTAAAGATGATACGTAAGATTATTTATTTACCAATATTTGTTCAACTTCTTTATTATCTAAAGATATAATTTTCGAGAGATTGTTTTGCATACATTTTCTAATACAACTTATTTATGTTAGTTTGAAGACTTAATTCATTTAAGATCATTTTGCTACAAGATGTTTGTTAGTTATTATTCTCTAATATTAACAAATTATAATAGAAAAACCATCAACTATGAGTGTTTTTCCATTCACTATCATATATGTCACGGTCATTTGTTTATGAATTATAGTTTTGCTAAATAGAATAAAGTGAATTCTTGGTGGAAAGAATAATTACTTGAGCACCTTTTATTAATGAAGACCAATAAGTGAGTATGATAGATCTAGAAATGAGGATACAAGGTTGGAATATTCGGGAAAATGTTTAGAAGAAAAGGGAATAGAGTTTCATGAATGGTTACCAACTCTTTGGTAGGAGGTTGAGGAACAAAACATACATACCCTAAAGATTACGAAGAGATCCGGAATATTCAAGAATTTGAAAGTTGTTAAGATTTTTACCGAAAATAGGGATCCAAATATGGACAAGCCTTAGACAACGGTGAATGAAAAGAAAAAAATATTAATAAACAATGAAATAGAAACTCTCAAAATGAACTGCGCTCTCATTCGAGGGGTTAGTTTACTTTTAGGTTGTTTGGCTTTTATTGTTGCGATTGGTGGGAGTCAAACTCTTTTTATTCTTCATAATGTTTAGCTTACGTGATGTTCTATGTAATTTGTTTTTCTTATCTTTTAATGGTTGTATCGGGTTTTTTTTTTTGGAATTCTTCAAAATAACAAATTTAACAAAAAATAAATAATTTAATAAATTTTAATAAAATTGAGATATATTTTCATTTAAAATAATTATTGAAATTACTTAACGTAATATATAAATTAAAAAAACATTACATGAATTTATCTTACAATTAGAATTGCATCTTTATAAACAAAATGAAAAGCATTAGTGTAGTATACATATAAAATAGTGTTGAATGAAGAAAATATAGGCACAAAAACTCGGTCTCAAAGTAAGCTCGGCCCTTTTCTTTCTAAGTAACTTATTATAAGTGCTTAGGTAAAGGTACTTTATTACAAATATTTTATGGAATTTATTTTTTATTAATATTATCTAATGGAAAATGGTTTAAAATAATAATGTCCTTTTTTATTTAAGGGTAAAGGTTTATTGAATGGGGACCCTACCTTGGTATAAAAAGGCTAAAATCTTATATAATGCATTGAACCATCCGTAGAAATAAAAATAAATAGTTTTCCAACAAGTAAAGATACAATTAGGTAAGAGAAACAACTTTTTGAGTTTTTATTATTGTGTGTTATTTTCCACTGTAATGCCTAGTCATCTTGAACACTATTTGAACCATGTTTTCAATTTTGAATTGATTATATTCTTGAACTTGCTACTATATTCTAGTTAGCATACCAAGATCACGATGCGTAGGACATCATGATTACTATCGTGTTTGATTGTTATTTTGACTATATGGTTGTATTGTGGAGCTTGATGGGAATCTAAGGATATGATGATGATTTAGAATGGTTGCCTCGTTACTTATTTTTATATTGTTATGTCTCTTCTCACTCTGTATTGGATCCCTAGACCTTGATATTGTACTAGATATTAGACATTTCTAGATGGGCATTGATACACTTGTCTTACTTATTTGATAGACAATACAGATGTGTTAGACTTGTGTCATGATGCAACTATTGCGATGAATTTTATATGCTTGATTCATATATCAGTATTCGATGTTCTAACTGTTACTACTATATTGACATATTGGACGTGATTTACGGATATTTCTTTATGATTGTTGATGTTGTGATCTTAGTACAAATTGATGGATTGGTAGAATCGAAATGTTAGAAAATTGAACGATTGGGGAATTACTTGATTCTAACACTGGTTTAATTATGATATTCGATGATGTAAATTGTTATGTATACATGCACGTGTTTTATGATTTTGATGTAAATTGTTATGTATAATGGTATTGTGAGTATGTGATTTTTGTGATGTAATTTATTTAATCATTGTTGATTAATGTGTCTTTATTAAGTGAATTAATCATGTTATTAATTTATTTGTGGATGTGAAAAAAAGGGTCATTTATTAGAGTTGTTGGTCTTTTGGACTATGTGATTTTGATTGAGTGTAAGTGACTTTGAGTGTTGTACACTCTACCTTGCCTTAGAATTTCGGATTTGGACTTAAAGGCCCTTTTTGGAGGCTTGTGGACAAGCTAAGCTTGTCCCACACCTCTTAATTTATTATACCCCCCATACCTATGGATTGGGGGTAAAAAATAGACCTCATTATGTGTTTTGTAAGACAAAAAGTGACATTTATTACACTTTTCTTACATGGTTTTAATTTTGTCCTTAGAGGGTGTGGGTTTGGATTATGTGTGTAAGAGGCTTGTCATTCCTCTCAACCACCAATTTATTGTGCATTGGGTTGAGGTTTGACTTGTGATGTGGAGTTAAGGATGAGTGATGTGGCATCCTACATGGAGCCACCTCACCCTCCTCTCTCCTTTTTCTATTTATGCAAGTTTATTTTTTTGTTTGGGGGTTACTTCATTTCATTTGTGCTCTTGTATTTTTGGAGTTGGAGGATTTTTGAGTGCTTGTTGAATTTTGGAGCTTGTTGGAGTTGGATTGAGCTTGAAGGAGCTTGGAGTTTGATTCCTTGATCAAGTTCTACCATGGAAAGGTAGGAACACCCTATTTTACTTGTTTGTTTTTATATGTGTGTTTTCATGTATGTGAATGGTTTATGTGCTTGTTGGGATCTTGGGTAGAATGCCTAAGTATGGTGTAGGAGAAGGATATGGGGATTTTATATGTAGGGAGGCATAAGAGTTTATTTCATGTTTTGGGAGGGATTGGGTTGGGTGCCCCACCTTGGATAAGAAAATGCTTACATTTCTTACTTGGTTCTTTTGAGGGAGACATAAGAGATTGTAGGGAGGCATAAGAGAATGTGGAGGGAGGATCTTGAGGAGGTAAGAGTTGCGTAGGGTTTTGAGGTGGTATACCTGGAGGGTTTTAAGGTATAATTCCATTGGGAGGCATAAGTGATCTCCCCTTCCTGCTATTTTGCATTTCAAGCCTTGTGTATTTGAAAAGTTGTATTATTGTGATTTTTTTTTGTGTTGAATGTGTGTTATATTGTTGTGAAATTTTTATTGTGATGTGGAAGCATTTGTGATAGTTTTCATGAGTTGGATCCATCCTTTATTGCATTTTGGTTGGGGCTCGGGGGCCAATGAGGAGGATAGCTTCTTCTCCTCATTGGATTATTGGTTGGGTGGAGAGTGTTGCCTCTCCCCATTTTTGTTGTTGTGATTAAAGTGAAGGAACAATGGAGCTCTTGTTGGATACTTTGGGACTTGGAGTATTTGTTGAAATCAAAAGAAATCCTTCATTGTAGAAATTTTATTGTAATTCCCACTTAAGGTGAAGACTAGTAGATTGTATTTGAAAGAAAAGTTATATTGTATATTTTGTTATTAAGTTGTAATATCATATTTGAAGAAATATCATTAAAGAATGTATATTTTCCTTTCTCTTCAAATTATTGTATGTAAAGGAATGAATTAGAATGGATATCATGTTTAAATTTTACCTTGTGTTGAAAGAAAAGAAAGTTGTAAATTTTAATGTTTGATCAAAAATGAATTGGAAATGTTGTCATAGATTTATTTTTGTTTGAAACAGTTAAACACTCTTTGGTTTTGATATATTTAAAGTTAAATTTATCTCTTGATATAATTTTATTCAAACATTCATTTTTAGAGTTCTTGTCCTAAAAATTGCCAATTTGGTCGGTGTCAAAAGGAAAACAATTAATACTAGAAATACATCCGTCATTCATTACATATTTAATTTGAATTTGTAAGACTAAAATGATCTTGTAGTTATGTAATTTAAATGATATCATTAATTTCTCATAAACATTAAATTAAATGAATAAATAAATGGTAAACCCTTATAAGTTTGAACCAAAAAATCATAAATAATATGCTAAAATTCATAAAATAGTCTCAATTGATAAAACACTTGGGAAAACTATATTTAGCATTCCTGTGACCGACATCGGTCACTATATATTGTATAAATTGTAATTTTTCAAACTTGAAAGACATTTGTGGTGCTTTTTTTGAATCGAACATTTGAGGCGTTATATCATCATGAATTTGAATAATAAGTCACTCCTGGTACAAATCCAATATCATTTGCATTTGAAATAATAATCTAAAATATACTAAGGGTGGCGGTCGGCAAGGTGGTAGTGGAAATGACGTCGATTGTAAAAGTGGTTACCATGGTCGGTCAAAAATAAAAATCGGTGACTTGTGCATGGACTAAACTTTTTAATAAAAATCGAAGCCTGTTTCGGCCAAACCATTGACTCTTATGGATCTAAACTTCATTAAATGTAGAAATCTTGTGAGGCCATGTATTCTTGTTTGGACCCTACTTTAACCTACATATGGATCTTAAATTCATTTAAATTCTTCATCTTGATTAAATGGAAAATGGGTTTTCTTCCCCATCAATGAAAAAAAAAAAAAAAAACTAATAAACAATAGATCCCAAACAAGATCTAGGATAGTTTGCATTGAAAAACTAACTAAGAATGCATGATTGATAATAAATTCAAATAATCTAAAGGAAAGCTTGATTTGGATGGAATCCTTCTTCTTGCACATTCTTCCTTCCTCTCCATGATTTCCCTTTCCATGACATCCAAATTTAACACCAAAGAAAAGAGAAACCAAATGAATGAGCTAGGGTAAAGAAAATGTTTAAGAACACTCCCTAAGGATGATTAGGTTCTTCCTTGGGTAGATCTAATCTTGTGGTCCCTATTGATTTGATCCAAGGGTTGAGAATCAACCCTACAATTTTAGGTGAGAATATTCATATTATGGTTTTTTAAATAAATCAAATGTATGTGTAAATGGGTGAATGGGGCCACTTAGGGCTCTAGTGTATTAAGTTAAAAATGTAACCCTTCTAGTTAGTTTTTAGTGAATGATTCTATGGTCATTAAAGAAAATAATTTAAGAGAACTAAGGTAACTAAGGATAAGGGTTTATTAAATGTGGTTGAATGTTAATTCCCAAGAGGGAAACTATTTAACCTAGTAAGAGAAATTAATGGACACTTATCTAGTGATGATAATTAAATTGACATTAGATATAGATTAAGAATATTTAATTAATAATCTAGACCGATCTATCCTATGAAACATAACATTGTTGGTAGGAATTAATTAAATGTATATTAGGGTTTGACACCCTTTTAACTATAATATATATAAAAAAATATATATATTATAACCTCCCGACAATTGTTTAAGATTAATGTAGTTTTGGAATTCAAAATTTTGGGTAAAGTTACACTTGGTATCGAGCGTGGGTTCAAAGCTTGGACCTTACCCACATGGGAACTCATGAGATCAACTAGTTAGTAAAACTAGAACCTCTTGATTAAAATAAAAATAAAATAATAAAGTTTTTGGATTGTTGCACTCACCTAGTGGCATTTTTTGAACCCAATTAATGGTAAAATGTTAAATTAAATTGATATTTTGTGAATCCTAAGTGGTATCAGAACTTATGTTCCCTTTTTCAAGGGGTGTCCTGGGATAGTTAGCTCTTAAATTTTAATCGTGTGTGTGATGACCCCATTGAGACTCCTCCTTGTTTTGAATGTTAGTTTTTGTGGTGTGAATCTTGTGGATTAGTGCTTGTGTTTGCGTTAGGTAGTCAAGAGTTGAGAGAATTAGAGGTTGATTAGTTGTTTAGAGCTCCCTTCATTTAGTGGTTAGGAAAGATGGTTTGGTTTCACTTTTTTGATTTGATACCCATATGGGAGAGTGAAATCAGGTCTTGGTGTCATATTTGATCCAAAACAAAACAATGTTCTTAGATCTAAAATAGATGTATAGTACCCTACTAATGAGCCTAACTCAAGAAGGGGCTGAAGTGGATGTGATGTATCACTTTAAATATTTTACATTCGTAAACTTATGTTATTTTATTATGGACCAACATTTTATTTATAATTCGATTGATAATCTCTTTTAGGATTTTTTTTATTTATATTTTTAAAAATTGAATATTTTTTTGTGGATTGCAATGCGGCTATTAGCCATTTCCCTTGATTTTCGATATTTATTGGATTTTATTTTGATTGGTGACTATAAAGCTTGTTTATCTTACATGGCTACTTAGCTAAAAATTACATGATTCTTTCTTATCATGTTGATGAGTGGTTACTTTATTTTATTTTTGATATTTTTCATATGGGGGTACACCCAGGTGCCTTCAATGTTTTATTATTTTTAAGTTATGCCTTGGTTTTGGAAGGATGGAACCTTGGGTGTGTCTAAGACCTTAGAGTGTCTTTTCATTACTCAACCTTTTAGAGAGAGTTCTTTGTGTCATTCATTCTAGTTGGAAGTTTGATGTAAAAATTACTGGTGGTGATTCGCCCATTCACATGAATTTGGTAAGGGTTTGATCCTTTATCAAGTAGAGTGTGTTGATGATGGGTTATGGATTGTGTTAGGATCGGATTAAATCTTGGGTTATGTATTTTAGTGGATAAGTGTTTTTTTGGATATGATGTTCCATCATGATGGTAAGATGCTAAGTTTTATCATATGTTTCCTTGTTTCATTATAACTTCCTAAACCATTTATTGGAAATGGATCATGTATCTTGGTAATTATGACTAGATTTAAGTCCATTCGAGAAATTTGTGTGCTTAATTAAGTGTACTTGTTTTTTCTTCTCAATGACCCATAAATAGATATGTCAATTCCTTAACATTTTAAATTGTTATGTATACCAATCTATGACCTAATAGTACAGGGAAATGTTGAGACACTTATGGATTTTTTTTGGATCTTTTCTCGGACCTTGCTCTTAGAGATGTTAGTTTGGTAGATATTAATATTTTAATCTCAGTTGTGCTTATGTTGTGCCCCTTCTTTTAAAAATAAAACTCTTGGTCATAGAGTCTATGTTTGGGTAGATTAGTTGATTGTCCTCTTGCATTTGATGTCTTCTAATGGGAAATGTGGTGTTCTTGAAGTAAAAATTTTCCTTGTCATCTTGTTGCTTAGTTGGTGGTATCTTGTGGAAATATGAGTGTTGATTGTAAATTTTCCTTGTCTTATTATGTGAACAAAATTTTGAGACTAAACAACAAACATTATTTTCTTCCCAAACTGATGTAAACCTCTTAAACTCATAAAAAAATTGTTTCTATAATGGGATTTTTCGTCGTAGCTTCTTTGATACTTGTGGAGACCCACTTGGAGTGTTTAGTGATGCTTGTAATTATTTGGTAAACCCTTGAAATATTGGTGTGGCACATGTTGTTGATTAAATTCTAGTTCTTACAAAATTAATGATGTGTTTGTTATGTTGAATGGTCTCTTGTTCCTTTAGAATTAAAAATGTGATATGTTGATTTATCTCTTATTCCCATAAAAGTAATAATGTGATATGTTTGACTCTTCCTTCTCATTAAAATTTAATTAATAAGATGATTCACCTGAACATAATAAAACTCTAATTGAGGGTTTGGATTTTTGAAAACTTATAAGTAAACTTCAAAATTATTTAATTAAAAATGGTCCTTGTTATAATCTTGGTAAATTTAATATTAATTTAAATAAAACTATGTGAAAAATAGAAAGGAAAATTTGTCCATTTACCCTCCTAAATAAAATAAATAGTTATGCCGCCATACTTAATGGCGAGATATCATGCCAACATTAGTGATGGGTAGTAATGACGGCAATATATGTGACATCATAATAAAAGGAAGATTTTAATTAAGAAATTTGTAAGAAGGGTGCTTAGCAAGAAAAACTACAACTTTTGACTTAATAGTTGGTTTATAAAATGAGTAAAATTTATGTGTATTGAGTGAAATGTATAAATGAACCTTTAGTTAGAAGTAGATTTGAAACACCTTGTTCTAGTGATGTGTTCTTTATAAGGTACTCCTCTTGATCATGAAATGGTGTGTTTTTCCTATTTGTAGGATTTTTGGATCATCATAACCTTGTTTCCTCATAGCTTTTGGATATTGAACTGCATCCTTGTGATTTGTGACCTTTTTAGCGGGTATTTTTCATTCTTTGTTTTAAAAATAAAGACACCCTCCTTAAAAATTGATTAATTTTGGTGGACTAGATTTATTGGTGAATCTAGGAAACATGTGTTAAGGATATGAAAGAATTTTGGGAATCATTTTTTTATTTTTTGAGACACCCTGACCTTGTTATCACATCTACTAAAACTTTTATTTGGGAAGGATTAAAAGTGCAAGTTGTTTTCATAAGTTATTGATAGCTTTGTAGATGATGTTGAAGAAATTTTGAGGAATTGGTCCCCTTTCCAGCTGAAGGAAGGAAATGACTTCTGACTTCACTTCCAGGACCTCTTTGGGCCTTCTCATGTGTTGATATGTGTGTTTGGACCCTAGGCCTTGGCTTCTAGTGAAATATTATCTAAATGTTTGACGTTTTGGGACAGAGAATGAGAGGTGGGGTTGTGTGCTTTTCTTGAGTTCGTTTCTACACATGTTATAAAAACTTCTAATATGAATTTGAGTCTATGGGGAGGGGATGTAGTGCGGTGCCACACTTCCCTTCGACACCTTTTGTTATTGATTTTGATATTGTCGACTATACTTATGGATATTATTGTAGCTTTTGATTTAGCATGATGTTAGATGTTAGAGATACTTAGACTATTGTTGATTTTGATTCATATATGATGTGTGTGGATTATTAGAGACATTTTATATTGATGTTGATATGTTTTTGACATGGTTATATATATATATATATATATATATATATATATTTCAGACATGCGATATTTCATCATATTGAGTAGACCTAGACAATTGAACTAATCTTATGATCATATGGATATTGATGAAATGTAGAATCGAGATGTTGTTAGAAATTTTAAATGATATCGTTACTTACCTAAATGATGTTTTGATTCATATATAGATGATTGTGGAGTTATATTGTATATTTATTTTGGATGTTTTGATGTGGCCACGAGGCCAAAGGAGGTGTTATGTGTTTTATAGGTAAACATGTCACAACAAACATCGAGGGAATGGAGACCAACCACATTAGAATGCTAGATGAATTCAACAAGGGTCACCATGACAACATGTATTTTGTTATGTGTGTGTATTTGAATTGTTGTTAGGGGTCCCCATGGGGGAATCACCTCAATTGTGACCAAGGGGTTATGTGTTATTCTTTCATTTAGTTTCCTTTATTTAATTTTAGTATGTGAAATTATGGTGATGTATTCTTTTTGTTAATTACTTGATTTATGTCTAGATTAGTAAATTAATTAGTTTACTAAATTAATTAAGAATGGGTCAAAATTTCATTTATTAGATTAGATGGCTTTTGTATTATGTGTTGTAAGTTGAGTTCTTGTGACCTTGAGTGTTGTACACTCTACCCCTTCATGAAAATTCGGATTTGGCCTTAAGGGCCAATTTTGGAGGCTTGTGGGACAAGTCAAACTTGTCCCACACCTCTTAAATTGATATACCAACCCTACCTATGGGTTGGGGGTCAAAAATAGACCCCATTATGTGTTTTGGGAAGATAAAAAGGTAAAATATTATTGCACTTTTTTCTTGAAATTAAAGTTTGTCCTTAGGGGGTGTGGGCTTGGATTGTGTGTGTAAGTAACTTGTCATTCCTCTCACCCACCAATTTATGGTGCATTAGGGTTGAGGTTTGACTTGTGAGGTGGAGTTGAGGATGAGTGATGTGGCATCCTACATGGAGCCACCTCACCATCCTCTCTCCCTTTTCTATTTATTCAAGTTCTTTTGCTTGTTTGGGGGTTACTTCATTTCCTTGTTCTCTTGAATTTTGGGAGTTAGAAGATTTTGGAGTGCTTGTGGATTTGTTGGAGCTTGTTGGTGATTTTTGGGATTGAAGAAGATTGGTGTGGGACTCTTAGATCAAGCTCTACCATGGAAAGGTAGGAGCTATACTCTTGTAAAATATTTTCCTTTTATATTGTTTATATGTGCATGTTTTTAGTGTTTTGGTATGCTTGTTGGGTGCTTGGTGTTTCACACGATTCTATATTATTGCTTTGAATATTGACAAAACAGATAGGGGTAAAGGGCTAGGAGGAATACTTGTCGAAATGTTGGTTGTAGGTTGTTGCGCGCGTATGACTTCTTGATCCACAACTAATCGTGAGAGCTTCCTTTTTGCTTGGAGGAACTACCTAAATGGAAAACAAGACCACCAAATGAAAGTTAAATAGTATATGTAGTGGACTACCTAGCATATGCTAGATCCGGAAGTGTGATACTCCTAGATGGCTATCAATCCACTATTTAAAACAACTTAATGCTAACAATAAAGGAAATCCTACTATAGTTAAAATGATTTAGGTATCTCATTTGTCTACAATAAGAAAATTCATTCACAACAGGCTAAGCTATGACTAAATCTAAGGTCAAGGTGTTTGTCAACGTACTGGTACTAGTCAAGGTCAAGTTTTGGGCTGTTTTGGGTATTGGGTAGAGAGTTCAGGCTTTGTTCTTGGTATGATGGTAAAAACATAGAGACCGACGTCGGTCTGATAGGACCGATGTCGGTTTAAGTGAACCGGTGATGGTTGTGGGTAACCGCATTGGTGTGGTCGGGGTACAGGAAACTCAATAAAATTTGAGGTGAGGGCAGATCCAAGGCTAAATGGAAATGGAGAGGGCTATGGCAGGGTCTATGTAGGTCTTAGGTATACTCATGGGTGATTAAAATCCAAGTATGGGGTTCAAGGGTGTGGGTGAAGGAATGGTCAAGTTTGCATGGAGGTAAATGGTGGGTAAATGGAAATGGGAGTAGAAACTAATAACAAAAGTAAAAGAATCTACTAAAAATGGTAATGGACAAGTGTTGGTTAATAAAACACTTACTTATTACATGAGCTTGATGTCTGGTTGGTAATGGTGGGTGATCAAATGAAAGGAACTTGGTGTGGTGCAGGTGCTTCCCTGGATGCTCCCGTGAAGGCAAATGGCTCTATGGTTGCTTGGTGTTGGTTGTGGATGCTCTGATGCGTGAAAAATGTTGGTTCTTCTTGCATGCAGCTCTAGTTTCATCTCTCACTCTCAAAAGATGTGCCAACCTCTCATAAATGTCCCAACCTCAAAATAAGGTTGTTTTAGGATTAAATGGTAACCGATGCGTGGTTTCAGGGTTGGCACGGTGGCGGTTTAGGGTAACCAGCATCGGTTAGGGTGGGATTTCCTAGGTTTACTAAACTGGGTAGATCCCCTTGATTTTCTGGGATCTCGTTCATTTTCTCCTGCAGGATTAGAATGGAAGCTTCCTTTCTAATGTGTGGGAATGTGGTTAGAGGGAATATAGGCTTTGATTTTTAGGGTTTGGGTAGGTTATTAGTTAGTTATGGCAACATACTAAGAATAGGTCTTAGGGTGAGGTGGCTAGATGAGGTGTATAGGTGAGGTGGATATGTGGGCATTATCCAATTAGGATATTTAAATAATAAATATTGTGAGGATAATGAATTAATTTAATTAAATTAATATTAGAGTGGGATGAAAGGGGCCATGGTTAGGTGAATGTGTTCAAGGTGTTTATTTGACAAGGGACCAAGGGGAGTGTGACCCAATTTTGGTGTCTACATTTTCCCCTTTTTGTTGCGTAGCTTGTATTGGTAAGTGATGCTTGACAAAAATAAGATGTGGTTGCCCCATGTGTGGGTGAAGGTGATCCCCCTCAAACCAAGAATTGATGAGGTAGAAGGAAGAATCGGTGAGTGGTTTGATAAAAGGTGAATGTGAGGAGGAAGAAGGTGGGTGATGGGGGTAAAAAGGGAAAAAATCCACTCGGGTAATCCAAGTAATGGGTCAGGGTCAAAGGTAGTAACAATCAAACACACACACATGTATAAACTACAAAGACAAGTACCGAGTTTGAAGAAGCGGAAAACTCTACATTGTCTAAGGTTGATAGGTTTATCCAAACAAGGTTGAAGTGATTCTAGTATCCAAGGTATAGGATATGGTCAGGAAACATGACGTAGGTCAGGTGCAAGAATGTTTAGGTATGTTTCGGTACACCAAAGGTTGGGTCAAGATAAATGGTCATGAAAGAGGCAGGTAAGGGTCGGTATGTCCATTAACATAGGTAACAATGCCATGGTATATGACACATGAGGTCACAAGTCACTAGCGATGTTCCAGGTCCAAGTATCTAGGTCACGACACGGGTAGGTCCGAGGTAAGGGTAAAATAATGAGTCCCCAAATGAGGACGAGGTGAGGGGGTAAATGATAAGGTCAGGAAGATAAAGTGGAGTGTCCAAGTGAGGTGTGGGTGAGGTAAAAAGGATTCAGGTCAAAAATTGGGGGTAGGGGGTAGGAAAAAGACTAAGCAGGTAAACTAATGATGGTTTGAAGGAACCGATGCCGGTCAAGATGGACCGACCATGGTAAGCTAGGGCACAAGACCGATGTCGATCAAGGTAAAATCATCACCGGTCAAGTCGGGTAGGTTATAAAAAGAAAAATTGCCATATTTTTCAAATCATTTGTCTTTTATCGAATTGGGAAAATGAAAAAGAGAGAGGAAAAGGTGGAAAGTGACAGTGAGATGAGGACTGAGTTGGCAGCCACATGAATGGGATAGTTGGTTGATAGGTGGATCCATGAGTTGGGTTGGATTGATTTGATTGGTTGGAGAGTGAGAGGTCATTCGGTGATGGCAGAGGTAGGAGAGGGATCGGGTGGACCACCGGTGTAGCGGCCGACGTGCCACCATAGCATGATGACAGCGTGATGAGGTAAGAATCAATCCCTTTTCTTTGTTTTGTTTATTAGATTGAATTAGAGGTCGTGGGTGAAAATGGGTTTGGGGGGAAAATGAATTTTGAATTGTGGGAGGGAAAATTAGTTAAAAGAGGAATGAGGAGAGAGATGATTGGGTGAAGGAAGGATGGGGAGGGGTGGAGGGGGATTTGGGTGGGATTGGGTGGGTAGAAGGGAGAGAAAGGGAGATTTGAGGAAGAAGGGGGATTTGGACATCACGGTGTTTGCGGCGATAGTGACCGGCATCGGTTGAAGGTTAGGCGGCGTCGTCGGTAGTGCGTGAACCGATGTATCGGTCACGAAATAGGAGACCGATGTTGGTGTAAGGGGGACCGGGGGTCAATTTAGGGGTAACTGGGTGCGGTCATAGTTTGGGGAAAAGGGGGCCAAAAAGTGCCCTAGGTTGGGTGGGGGAGGTAGGTAGTGGGAAGTAGGAGGTGTTTTGGGGAAAAGCATGACATAGGTAAGGGGTAAAAATAGGTAAGGGTGAATGATAGTGAATGAGGGGTAGGATGGGTAGATAGAAGATGTGATACAAAGGCAATGAGGTCTAGGGAAAGAGAGGTAAGGTGGTTGGTGTAGGTGAGGTGTTGAGTGGGATTGCGGTTATGAGTAAGGTGAAATTAATGTGATGTTTGGCTAGATGCGGTGAGAGAGATAGTTGAGGATGAGAGATAGGGTGCCACCCCTACTCTTGAGAGTTCGAGGTGCAACGATGGTCGAGGAGTGGAGGCATGTCACAGATGTGGGCCTGATTGGGTCGAACATACCGACATGTGGTCCAAAGGCCGAGCTTGATGGTCACTCTCATTGATAGATGGGATTCCATGACCAACACGTTCCACCTACCGGATGGGGAGATGACCATCACCCTGGAGGACGTGTATAGGATCCTGCGATTACCTATATTGGGGATGCAGGTATATTCAATCTCCTCATAGGCATAAGGAGTTGATGCTGATGGTATTTGGTGAGGGATAGCGGAGAGATGACATTCCATAGTGCCATCTTAAGTTATGGAGAGATGTACCTAGCTCATCCAGAGGAGATGAGGCTAGTAGTATTATTGATGGAGGCAGTTTGTTGTTTTGCACTACTGGATGCAGAGGGTGGGAGATTCCCATGATCATTGATGGGGGTCCTACATGATATGATGATGGACATGACCTATTTTGCATGGGCATCAACATTCCTCGTGCATTTATACAGAGAGCTATGGGTGTATGGGTGGCTCCGCAAGTTCAACTTCTATGTTGTACATTTATTCTACACTATTGGGCCTACGAGCACATTGTTTGTGTTCATCCGATGGGTATGCCCAGGAAAATGCATTTGAGCCTGGTTTTGTGTGGGTGGGGTATAGGCGATGGGTGCTTGTGATGGGAGAGCAAGGCAGCAGTAGGTAGGGTTACACATGATGTAGCCTATTACAGGTGGCTACTGGAGGGATTGTCCGGTGTGGACATTATTTGGAGACCGTATGTGGGCTATCCCTCATACAAATAGATGGTCGATGAGTTAGATGGCCTTCAGCTACTCAGATGGATAGAGGGGCCGTGTAGGGGAGCACAAGATGATCCCAATTGACAGGGTCAGACGGTAGTTTGGGTTGCCACAAGATATACCTCCACCCTTCCCACAATACAGAGAGATGATGTGGAGAGGCCATTGCCTCTACCACAGCCGACAATGCCTACCAGGTAGGAGGAGCAGGTGATAGACCGATGGATTGATGATGTCGGAGTGATAGATAGATACAGACAGTGGTGGGCGGCTCATTTACAAGTAGTACCACCCAAGCCAGGGCAGCTAGATTTAGCCACCATCACTGTGTAGAGAGACGCCCTACAGGGGTAGGTGGTGACCCTATTACCTAATTAGGGATGGTACAAGGGTAGTTAAAAGGTTTATAGGTAGAGGTGGTGAGCTACATGCACATGTAGCTAGCTACAGTCTGAGCCCCGATGGCCCAGGGTGGAGATGGAGAGGGTGATGATGAGTAGGTGGCCACCTGCAAGCGCGAGTTACAGGTTATGCAGGCCGATTGGCCACTTGCACATGTTGAGATTCATGGCATTATAGGCTCAAATACAAGCACAGGGTGCGAGGCCGATGGCACCTCCACATGAGCACTAGGACAGGGTCCCGATTCACGAGCAGAGGGGGGAGGACAGGTCCCAACAGGCAGATAGTACGGGGCGGAGAGTCGATGGGCCACCATAGATGGTACCCATATCTAGGTTACAGGATGCCTTAGGTGAGGCCAGATATTACCAGACCAGATTGATGGCGGCTGGGATAGATTTTCTATCTTATGGAGAGTACAGGGCACAACAGGCCTCGAGTGAGAGGACTAGATCCCATACCCACAACGTGGAGAGCACAGGGGGCCATCGAGCTCGAGACAGGATCAAGGTGAGGCCACCAGTTCACGAGGCCAGCTCCAGGTGATGTACTAGTAGGGACCCAGCCACGGCCTATGGTGGGTGGTGAGATGTTATCAGGCCGTCGACAGGAGGCGGAGGAGGAGACAAGAGAGATGGATATGGAGGATGTCCAGATAGGATGATGCCTGATGCACATCCCTCCATTTTGATGTATTTGATTCATTTTTGATATATACCAGGCCTGCGTGTTGAAGAGAGTGAGGATGTATGAGATTTTTGTATATTTTTTATCATATACTGGCTTGCGTGCCAAGATGGTGAGGTTGTATATGAGAGTTTTGAGAGATTTGGTTATATATACTGATGCTGCGTGCTGAAGATATTTGAGATTTATGTATATGGAGACACATGTTTGGATATTTTTATTTATAGAGATGATGATGATTATGGTCATTATGTGTATACATGGTTGTGGTTATCTTGTTATTTTGATGTGTATATGTGATGGAAATCAAGTAGTGTAGGCATGATAGAGTCAAGTCATAGGCATGGATCGAGTTAGGTTGTGGTCTAGGCATGGATTGAGTTAGGTCATAGGCATGGATTGAGTTAGGTTGTGGTCTAGGCATGGATTGAATTAGGTCTTAGGCATGGATTGAGTTAGGTCTTAGGCATGGTTGAGTTTGTAATTCATTAATTTGTGTAATTAATGATGAGATGGGTCATGTTTGAGATGTTTATAGTAACATGCATGATAATGGTAAAGAAATGGTAGACATAATAAATGTATGTTTGATGATGATAAAGGTGGAAAGCAATTTGTTGTTTGTTGGGTTTAATTTCTAATTAGTGATATAAAAAGAAATCTAACAAGGGTAGATTGTGATTTAGGACAATGAAAGGTGCATTGGTTAGGGTAGAGAGTGGTTGAGCTAACCTCCAAGGGCCCCATGCCCTGAGTGCTTGCCTACATAGTCCCGGTGAAAAGGGACCTCAAGCCGATGTAGTTCTCCCATAAGCTAGGGAAGAATGCGAGGAGGTATGAGTATGAGTTGGTAGGTTGTAGGCATGATTTGAGTCTAGGTTTTGGTTAGGCGTGGGTGAATTGTGGGCACATTGGTATGGGTGATGTTGAGTTGGTTACGGAAAAGAGAGAAAATTACCCAAAGATAAGTGTCGAGGATCTAATCCTGTTCAAGGTAATCAATATGTAATGAAGAAGGGGAAAAGACAAGAGGAGGTGAGGGAGCCACCTAATTGGTAAGGATCATAATGAGTAGGTCATACCTTAGATAGTCTGATGAACGTAAGACCCTAAAGACATTGCATGATTGATTATTCTAAAGGTGAAGAAAAGTCACATGATCACCGAATGTCATAGTTTCAAGGTCCCTTAAGGCGGTAGGAAATGAAGGTGAAAAGGGTGAGAGGGTGAAAAGTGGGTAGTTTATATGGTATTTGGTAGCATGCGTTTTGGGCAAGAGATCGAAGATCACAATGGGAAATTCCATGATGAAAAAGTTTTTATTTGACTTGTATTTGAGATAGACTGATTGATGCGAGAAGTCTATATGGGATGAGAAAATTGACTCCTTGAGGTCTTCACGAAGCTAATCATGCGGGAAGCTTCAATTTACATTTCTTTTTTTTTTTTTTTTTTTTGAAGCAGGCTTTACATAGTTGTCCTTTGAGGGAGCAATCTATTTATAATAATGATGTAGAGAGAAAGATGTCCTTTTGAGGGAGTCATATTTTATTGGAAGTTTGACTCAAGGAGTTGGATCCCATGTGGGGGATTTTAAGTCATGGACAAGACTAAGGTAAAGGATTGGATTCTTGTTCAGAAATCAGGGTGAAATGACCATGGGATCTCATCTAAAAGTAGATGAAAAGTATCCATGAGAATCATGCCATGTGTAGCGCCATGGTACACATATTTAAGAGAAGATAAAAGAGTGACGGGTATGCACATGATTCTTATTTAATCGTTGGTGATGGCATAGGAAGTGGGTAGCACTCAAGGGACGAGCATGAAAGAGGCAGAAAGTGAGGTAGGACTAAAATTCAATAGTAGAATGGTCAAAGATGCAAGGCATTGAGGGGATCAGTTCAGGGTTTACCATCTAATGAAGATAAACGATAAGCACTTGATCCATAAGTATGAGTCACGATGTATGGTCCAAGCCAATTAGGAAAAATTTTCCCGTTTACTTTTTTCTACTTTGGTTACATGTTGATTTATTTTAGGACAAGGTCATTGACTTGGAAGGTTCGTTCATGGATGCGTTTTCATAGGCATGTTTGATATGTTTTTGGTAAACTTGAAGATGGTCAAGAGCATTAAGACAACATTCGTCTAATAACTCAAGTTACACTAAACAGTCCTGAAGAAATTCGTCATCATTGAGCATGTCATGGAGAGAAATGTGAGTGAGGGAATCTAGAAATCGAGAGGAAGGACAACCTCTATACCATATACTAGAGAAAAAGGTGTGGCAGCAATGGAAGTGCGAATACTAGTGTGGTATGCCCACAGGGCAAAAGGAATGTGCGTATGCTAGTCCTTCCCAGTATTGTTAACCACCTTCATGAGAATTTTGTTTAAGGTTTTATTAGTGGATTCAGCTTGGCCATTGGTTTGTGGGTAATAAGGTGACGAGAAATTGAGTTGAATGCTGAAGGCATCGTAAAATTTTTCCAAGGTTTTATTTTTGAATTGCTTTCCATTATCAGTGATGAGGTGATGTGGGACACCAAAGCGACAAATAATGTGATGGTTGATGAACTCACATATTTTCTCGACTTTCGTGGAGATAAGAGGTATGGATTCAACCCATTTGGTGTAGTATTTAGTAGCGGTGATGATCCATTGATGTTGTTGTGAAGAATGGGGATTGATCTCTCCGACAAGATCCAAACCCCATTGAGAGAAGGGCCAAAGGTCACGGGCGACCTGTAAGGCATGGCTAAGTGTATGATGAAGGTTGGCATGTTGTTGGAATTTTACACAACACTTAACGTAGTTGCAACAATCATGGTTAAGGGTTGGCCAATAATAGCCTAGGTGAAGAATACGCTTAGCAACAACAAGGCCACTGAAGTGGCCTCCACATATGCCATCATGAACTTCCTTAATGGTGTAAGGAATTTCTAACTCATAAGGCATCGTAAGAGAATACCATCAAATCCATGCTTATAGAGGAGGCCACCCATGATGACGTAATGAGAGACCTTTTTAAGAAAAACACGTTGTCCATTACGAGTGAGGTCGGGAGGCAAGATGGAGAGGAAAGGTAGTCTGAGTATTGTTTATACCAAAGGTCACTCGAGTCGGGGTGGTGGTTCGATAGAGTAAATTTCACGAGGTAAATAAGATGGGTGATTGAGTCTTTCTACGGTGACAAAGATATTTAGAATTGGTAGGCGAAGTGGGTATTTGAGAGGCCAAATAGGCCATGGTATCTACAAATTTATTGGTAGAGCGGGGATGGTTTGAAGGTCATAACGGTCAAAAGTGGTCAAAAGTATGTCCACGTGATGTTTATACTTTTGAAGTGTCTCGTTATGACACTGGTATATACCATTGACTTGATTTATGACCAATTCAGAATCACCAAAGATGTTGATTGACTTAACATTTAAGGCATAGGCAGCTTGGAGACCTAATATGAGTGCTTCGTATTCGAAATATTGTTTGTACAATTAAAATCAAGTTTGAAAGACAAAGGCATGGGCTCACCATCAAAGTGGAATGAGGATAACACCAGCCCCTCCCCCATGCTGACACTTGGACCCATCGAAGAAGAGTGTCATTTGGTAAGTGGGTTCATCTAGGAAAGGGTAGCAATTGACTCATCTGGAAATTCAAAATTATAAGGTTGATCCCGAGAAATAGGTGCGTCGGCCAATTGGTTCGATGATGGCTTGGCCCTTGATGGAATTTTGATGGATGGATTCAAGAGTTTGAGGTCAGCAAAAATCATAATCCGATGTGTGACACGTTGATTTTGGTAAGGTTTGGCATACATGAAGTGTAGGGGGTTAGTGTTGGTCACAACATAGGTTTTGTGGTTGAGTAGGTAATGGTGGAGTTTGGTGGCAAAAACACTAAGGCTAAGAAAAAAATTTCAGCATGGGTGTAGCAGGGTTTCATAGTCCAAAAGAGTACGGCTTATGTAATAAACCACCTACTCCCTATGTTATTCATCACGATGAGCAAGCATGGCCCCTAAGGAGTGATTGGTAGCAAAGATGTATAGGTAGAAGGGTTGATCGTCTTTAGGTGGAATGAGTATGGGTGGTTGGAGAAGGTATTGTTTTAAGGCCTCAAAATCTTTGTGGCAGTCATTATCCCATTTAAAGGAGACATCCTTCTTGAGAAGATGATGAAATGGTTGACACCGATCAGACAATTGTGAGATGAAATGGCGAATAGACTGCAACTTACCTTGCAGGCTAAAATTTTCCTAAGGTTAGTGGGTGGAGGAATTTCAAGAATGGCTTTGACTTTAGCAGGGTCAACCTCTATACCACATAAGGAGATGATAAATCCTATGAGTTTTCTGAGATAACTGAAAGACACACTTCTTAGGTGAAGGCTAACGAATACTTGATGAGGTGGTCAAAGATGGTTTTTAGGATGGCGAGGTGCTCGGAGCGGTGTTTAGATTTGGCCAGGAGATTGTCCACGTAATCTTCCAATATACGATGCATGATGTCATGGAATATGTAAGTCATAGCCCATTATTGATATGTGGCACCAAGCATTTTTAAGGCCAAAAGGCATGACTTGATAACAGAAGGTTCCCCAAGGGGTGATGAATGTGGTTTTTGTTGATCCTTTGGGGCAAGCAAGATTTGGTTATAACCCGAGAAACCATCCATGAGTGATAGCATCTTGTGACCAGTGGTAAGGTCAACTAGTTGGTCAATACCTGCAGGGTAGAGAAAGTCATCTTTTGGGCAGGCTAGGTTGAGGTCATGGAAATCCATGCAAATAAAAGTCCCCCTATTGCCTTAGTGATAGGGATAATGTTAGAAATCCACTGAGGATAATCAATGGGTAAGATGAAGGAAATGGAAAGAAGGCATTGAAGTTCTTCTTTGACCGAAAAAGTAATGCGAGGATGCATTTTCCTTAGCTTTTGTTTGGATAGGTTTGGCATCGGGAATGGTTACGATATTTTGAACCACTATGGTGGGGTCAATACTGAGGCATATTTGCGTAAGACCAAGTGAAAGCATGATTATGGTTTTGAGAAAAGAAGTGATGGCTTCTGTTCAAGAGAAGCATCTAAAGATTTCCCATCTTTAGAATGTGTGGTCATCCCGAGTATGAATATTGATTTTGATAGTCGATTCATTTAACATGGTTTAGGTCTCGGATGGTAACAAATGATGAATATATGATTCCTCGGTACACGAGGTAGGTGAGTATAGACTCATCATCCTAAAATTGAACGACAGCGTTAATCGAAGGTGTATTATCATTGATCATTTTAGGATACGAAGGGAAGAGAGGAGAGGAGCCTTGCTCTCACGTTTATAAGTCGAGGCCCCAAGGAAATGGTGTTTATAAATTTTTTTTAGGAGGAATGGATTATGGATCCATTGACTCTATTGGTGAAGGTGGTGAAGAAGGTGGAGCGGGTGAAGAAGGTGGATAAGGATTAATGTCCTCAATGAGTTCAATGAGGGCTTCTTAGTAGGTGGTTCAACAAAGCCAATACCACTACTACAGTCATTATATTTATGGGTAGTACATGGAATAACAGTATGGCGGCCTTGCTTGTAAAATCCAAAACCAAAACCCTTCCACGCACATCGGTGTAGGAAGGTGTGGGTGAAACGGCGATTGGTGAGTGGTGGAAGTCGGAGAAAAATGGGTGGGTTTGTGATGGTGGTTCGGTGTGTAAGTGGTAGTATCAAGTCCCCATAGGTGAGACTGGTATGAAGGTGGGGAGGACCATAAAGGATGCACTCTCCTATACACTATGTCAAGAATTTTGTGAAGACTTCCATACTCTTTTTGAGTAAGGAATGTGTTGACACTATATAGGTGATACTCCCCAGTGAGGCATTGAAAAATGCCCTCCAAGGGATCGGTGGTTGGTATGTGGGTGGCTAGAATAGATGATGTGTCAGAGGTCAGATTATAGATGGGGTTAATAGATTGGGAGGCTGATGGTTCGGCCGTGGAGGTTGTGGCAGTGGTAGGAATGGAGGAGGTATGTGTGGTTGAGGTAGCGGCTACACTGGTGAGTGGAGGTGTAGGTGAAGAAGCAGTGATTGTGGAGGTAGATGCTTTAATGGGTATAAGCATGTCATTGGGTCGATAAAGCATGTTGCAAGTTTTGAAAGGTGATGAGTCATCCGGAATGGTATAGGTGTGTCCCTCATGCTCAAACTTTACACAACGATGTAAAGTGGAAGGAACACAACCCATAACATGAATCTAGGGTTTACCAAGTAACATGTTGTATTGAATTCTCCTTCCAAGACGTAAAATAACTATAGAATAGTGTGGGGGCCCATGCGAACATGGAGGATGATGGTGCCAAGTGTAGAGGTGATAGCATCATTGAATGAATGCAACATGATGGGATGTTTATGCATGTAATTGTTAGGTATGCGCATTTGAGCGAATGCATGGGAGGAAATGATATTAATGCTAGCACCCCCATCGATCATAACACGTCATACACATATATCATCGATGTGGACGGAGATGAAAAGAGTAGGATTTGGGTCATCAATTTGGTGCGGTGTGATCTCTTCATCTGAGAAGCTAAGTGTGGCTACTTGGTGAGTAGGTGGAGGTGTAGATGAAGGTGGTAATTTTGTGAGAGAGGCTACATGATGAGGTGTAATAATGGAGGCCACGGTGTAGGGTCATTGGGTAAGACCTCAATATACTGAAGAACCTCCATGAGAGCTTGATGATGGGATTCCGAGGTTTGGATGAGGTCATATAGAGACATTTTGAGGGGGGATTGATGTAGTTGTTTGAGCATGGCGTGATGTGTAACCCCATTAGACATAGGATATGTGGGGCTGCGGATAGTGATTTTAGGTGTGGGTGTAGATGGTATGTTGGGTATAGGATTGGTCGGTGGGTCAGTTGCCTTTTCCTTTCCTTTATCCTTCTAAGCACGGGTAACAACATGGATCATGTTGATTTGAGGTGGGGAGGTGGGCGAGGTAGGCGAGCCATGAAAGGTATAGCGACAAGAAGGGCAGAAGCCCAGGGGTGGGAAGGAACCTTGTGAGATGAGTTGGGCACACCGACATTTGGGTGGAGGTTTGGCGAGTTCTCTAATGCGAACCATGTTAATTTTGAATCTTGGGGGTGGCTCTAGGAGTTGTGGGGGTGGAGGTCTTGGTTGTTGAGTAGGAAATGAGGGAAGAACTATGAGAATGGGTGTTGGTGAAATGGGGTCCTCATCGAGAATGTCATCATCATCAAATTTTTATTCGGGAGGAAACAACTGGATAAGAACGGTCTTTAAAGCCTTACAGTTCTCCACATCGTGCCCTGGCACATGATGGTAGGCGTAAATTTTGGTGTCGTCAAACCCCTTTGATTTGGGTTTGAGAGGGTCATAAGGTATGAGCAAGTGGTAATGCGATGACAAATGTTTCAAGGAGGTTAATTAAAATTTTGGCATAAGATCCCTTAGTGGATCACAATGGGAAATGAAAGTGGGTTTGGGTGCAGGTGTGGCTGATTGTAGAGGCTAGGTCTTTTCTTTAGGGGGAGTAGGTCAAGCTATGGTTTTAGGTGTTGTTGTGGTCTTAGGTGTTGGTTGTGTTCACTTGGGTAGGGGTATGGTAGATGAACTGGAAAGAGAGTGCGGGGTTGGTTTGACTACCTTAGTGGGGGGTAGCATTTTTGTCTTTAGGTGGCACCTTCTTGGGTAAAGGTGATATGGGTGCATAAGATCTAAAGGTAAAGGCGGATGGTGGAAGACAACAAATTACCCACATGGATAACTAAGGTGATGTGAAGGTAGATGGCGCGGGTCATGCAGGAGGTGTGAGGGAAAGGGACTGAAGCATCATGGGTAGTGAAGAAGTGATCGATGGTATTGGAGGTATGGGCGGTAAAGATGTTGAAGGTGTGGGCGGAAGTTGTGTCGGGCACTTGGGTATGTTAGGGGTGCAAGAGGAGAGAATAGGCTGCTATGTTTTTTAGTTTATCGGCGGGTGGAGGTGTCTTAACCATCTTTGGAAGGAGAAGTCCTAAGGCAGAACGGAAGAGGTGAAGGTGATGAAGGTGTGATCAACGAGGTTAGAGTAAGAGATATATGGGATGGGTTCTTCTATTTGGGTGCCGGATTGAATTTGGTGTCAACTTTGGTGGATGTGGCTAAATCTAATTTGATGGGTGGATGAGTAAGGTCTGGCCATTGATATGACCCCCAAGGTAGTAATAGGTTTAGGCAAGGAAGATGATGTAGGCGTAGGTTTTGATGTAGAATCATTTTGGATTATGGGTAGGGGTGTGAGTTGAGCCATGAGTGGTATCGTGGAAAATTTTTTGATAGTTGTGGTTGTGTTTGGTTCGATTGGCCAAAACATTTTTGGATATATAGTGGAAGTATCAGCAAGTGACATCTACATTTGTGTGGAGACAGGAAGTAGAAGATGCCCCTAAAGTAAGGCTCTATCCACATAATCTAGGTGATCGGCTAAACGTGAGAAAGGAACTGTTGTAGGTGAGGTTGATGTGGATCTAATGGAAATTCCTCTAAAATATCTCTTAGAAATGGGAATTTGCTAGCCTTGACTCGTAGGTAAGAGAGCCGAAAGTATGTTTGCGGGATCTTGGGTAGCGATGGAGAATGGGCACCTAGAGGTAAAGGCATTTCTACTGGATTTTGAATAGGTGAAGGATAGGATGGCTGCTCCTTTGTGGGTTGAGGAGATAAACAAGTATCTTACAGTGGGTTGAAGAGGTATTGTAAATGATAGATCTCTAGGTGGAGAAGCCAAGTCTCCTTCATGGGTGAGGGAGGAGACGTATGGTGTTCCTTTGTGGGTGGAGAAATAGGTGAAGCGGGTTCAAGTGTAGGTGGAGAGATTCGAAGATAGAATTTCCTCTATGGAAGGAATATGAGGTAATTGGGAAGCAACAGGTGCATCACTGAAAATAGCATGGACCTCGTAGGTATGGCTATCATGAGTTGAGGTTTCTCCGGTTTGATCGTGAAGGGGCATGATTAGGAATGATTTCTTGAGGATGTGTAGGTTTTGATTGGCGGTGCATTAGGATTATCCAAGGTTAATTCACCTTTCTCGAGCATTTCTTGGACAATTTTTTTTAAAGTGATGCACGATTGCCGTCACTATGACCTTTACTTGATGATAGTTGTAGAAGTCATGTTCTTTTTACCATGTGGGTGTGGGGCGGCGGGTCAAAACCGGTGTGTGGTTTTATAGGAGGAAGTGAAATAGGGGTATGTACCGGAATGAATGACAGATGTAATGACAAAGCTACCGATAGTACATATATGGAGGTGGAAGGGTCATCGTGACCCTAGTAGAAATGGGGGATAATAATTATGGAATAGAAAGAACAATGTTTTGAAAAGGGGTAGGGGTCACCGACACCGGGGGTGGTTGTGTAGCTACGGGTATATGTGAGACAATAGGCATGGATGAGGTTATGTTTTGGGTGGTTGGCAAAGGTATATTGGATGTGGCGGGTGCAATAGATGTGGCAGATGCGGCGGTCATAAAGAGGTATAGGGCCTAGCTGTGAAACGACAGGGGGTAAGGTAGATGCGGGTAGCGTGGAGCTAGCAGAGGTTGGAGCAGAAGTAGGAGTAAGTGTTGGGGGGATAGATACAGGCATGTCGTATATCAACTGACCCGAGGCATCTTGAGTGGATGAGTGGGAAAGATAAAATTGTAAGGCGGCAGGGTTTTGGTCAAGGAGTCATGCGAACTCCTCGTCCCCTATGGCGATAGTGATAAGTTGGGTAGGATCCATGGGTGATAAAATATAAGGTGGTGAAGGGCTAGGTGGGAGTGGTTGACAGCTGGCGTGGAATATGAGGGTGTTTGCTTGGCTATGCATCAACACCATGTGAACAAATCTTGACGTTGAAGGACTTCTTTGTAAATTCCCAAAATACGGTAGATATAGGAGAAATAGGCGGTAGGTGGATTGGGGTTAAAATGTTAGTTGGATAATTACACAGGCTAATCGATGCGAGTTAGGAGTAAGCGGCGTCGGTCATAGTTAACCATAGCCAATCACTATGGAAAATAGTCAATTTGTCAAAACAAGGTAAAAGGCCAATAATATTCCAAGTATGCAAGATGTTGATGGAATTTACCTAGAAAGTGAATATGCTGAGAGTGACAGAGGCTCTAAACAAAAAAGAAGGTGAAGCGGGTGTCCTTTTGGTAGGTTAACCAAAAGCATAGTTAACCAATGCCGGTTGAGTAAAACTGATTTTGGTCGTTGGAACGACATCGATTCTTTGAAATTAAAATAGAGATGAAGAAAAGGTGGTTGTGAGTTAAAATCAAATATGGAATCAAACCTAGGATTCTGAGAATGATAAAAATAGGGTCTAGGAACACTCGATTAAGTTGGAATATACCAACTATAATGAGGAGGGTGCAAGGGGAAATAAGAAAATGAAGAACATGTCCTCTCACCTCAAAATGCAAGCCAAGCAAAAACACTAAGAAAAATTTGATCCTAAGAGTGCTTTTTCTATTATGTTTGTTTAGCTTATGCTATTTAAGGATTGACTCATGAACTTTAGAATAGAATTTTTGGTGAAGATGGATTCCTACGAAGAAGGAGATCTACAAGGAGAGGTTTTAGATTATGTTATGGTGGGGCGGGCCGTCCTCTGATGGGGTACTCGGTAGAGATAACCAACGGGGTGCCCACTGTACCATGATCGTGTGATCACCTAAAGATTCTTCTGAGTGAGATGTTGTTTAAGAATGTGTGTATTTTTATAAATTTTGTGATGTTTGGTAAGACTCAGAGAGATAGAAAGAGAAAGAAAGTGCTTTTCTATGATTTATTTGTCAACCATTAGTTGGGAATGACTTCTAGCATATCGGTTTCCCTCGATTAATGTGAACTACTGCAAAAGGCAAAATGAAATGAAATAATTTTTAAAACCCAAATCAAAATGTTGAATTCGATGACATAAAAATATGAATAGGAGGGATGTTATTTCACTAATGTGATACTAATGAAAGGAAAGAAATGTTCATTTTAAAGCACCAAAATATGATTACTTTTAGACAATGAAGAAGAGAAGGGTCCAAGGAAGAAATTTTAATGTAAGAACCTTTTAGAAAGGAAACAAATATGTAAATTTTCACCTAGAAATGAAATAATGCGAAGAACCCCGAATGGGTCCCACCATGCGTGCCCAAAATGTTTCACCCGATTCTAGATCATTTCTTCAAATGTTGACAAAATAGCTAGGGGTAAAGGGCTTAGAGGAATACAGCCGAAATACCTATCGAAATAATAGGGGTTGTTCCTTTTTTTTAGAGGAACTACCCGAATTGGTAAACACGACCACCAAAGAAAAGTTAAACAAGGTATATGCGGTGGACTTGCCTAGCACATGCTAGATCCGAGAAGTGTGATACTCACTAGACGGTTGTCAATCCACCGTTTAAAATAAATTAATGCTAATAATAAAGGAAATCTCTACGTAGTTAAAGTGATTTAGGTATCTCATTCATCTCCAATAAGAAAATTCGTTCTGACAACAGGCTAAACTATGGCCGAATACGAGGGTCAAGGTGTTTGTCAGGAGTGCTGATGCTTGAGTCGGGGTCAAGTTTTGGGTTGTTTTGGGTATTGGGTAGAGATTTTAGGATCTGTTCTTAGTCGATGGTAAAAAAGAGGAAGGCGACATCGATCAGAGGACTGATGTTGGTTTAAGTGAACCGGTAACAGTTTGTGGGTAACCGGTGTTAGTATGGTCGAGTACAGAAACTAAATAAAAGTTTGAGGTGAGGGAAAATCCAAGGCTAAATGAAAATTGAGAGGACTATGGCAAGGTCTAAGTAGGTCTTAAGTATACTCAAGGGTGATTAAAATCAAAGTATGGGCGTTGAGGGTAGGCGTGGGTGAAGGAATGGTCAATTTTGCATGGAGGTAAATGGTGGTTAAATGGAAATGGGATTAGAAACTAATAATATAAGTAAAAGAATCTAATCAAAATGGTAATGGACAAGTGCTTTGGTTAATAAAACACTTACTATTGCACGAGTTTGATGTCTAGTTGGTAATGGTGGGTGATCAAATGAACGAAACTTGGTGTGGTGTAGGTGCTTCCGTGGATGCTCCCGTGAAGGAAAATGGCTCTTTGGTTTCTCCAGGTGTTGGTCGCGGATGCTCTGATGTGTGTACGAATGCTAGTTCTACTTCTATGCAACTCTAGTTTCTTCTCTCGCTCTCGGAAGATGTGTCAACCTCTCATAAATGTCCTAACCTCGAAATAAGGTTGTTTTAGGAATTAAATGGTAACCAACAGCGGTTCCGGGTTGACCGGTGGCGATTTAGGGTAACCGAGCATCGGTTAGGGAAGGATTTAGAGGTTTACTAAAACCAGGCGAGATCCCCTTAATTTTCTCGGGATCTCGTTAATTTTTTCTCTGTGGATTATAATTGAAGCTTCCTTTCTAACGTGTGGGAATGTGGTTAGAGGAAATATAGGCTTTGATTTTTAGGGTTTGGGTAGGTTATTAGTTAGTTATGGCAACATACTAAGAATAGGTCTTAGGGTGATGTGGCTAGATGAGGTGTATCGGTGAGGTGGATATCTGGGCATTATCCAATTATGATATTTAAATAATAAATATTGTGAGGATAATAAATTAAATTAATTAAATTAATATTAGAGTGGGATTAAAGGGGCCATGGTTATGTGAATGTGTTCAAGGTGTTTATTTGACAAGGACCAAGGGAGTGTGACCCAATTTTGGTGTCTACACTTGGGTAGATTGATTAAGTGTGTTGTAGGAGGGCAATATGGGAATCTTACATGTGGGTAGGCATAAGATTTCATTTCATGTTTTTGAGGGAGATGGGTTGGGTGCCCCACCTTGGATAGGAAATTACTTGCATTTCTTACTCGGTATATTTTTATGAAGGAGCCATAAGAGATTGTAATAAAGCATAAGAGAATATGGGAGGCATAAGAGGTACTTGAGGGAGGCATAAGAGTGTTTAGTGGTTTTGAGATGTTTATTGGAGGGATTGTAGGTGGGAACCCATTTCCCATTGGGAGGCATAAGTGACCTCCCCATAGATCTTACTCCTTTGGCTTTTGCATGTTGAAGCCTTGTGTATTTTTGCTTCCTTCTTATGATTGTAGTTGTATTGTTTGTATTTTGGTATGATTGTAAAATCTTGTATTGTGATGTGCAAGCTTGGTTTGTTGCCATGATTTGAATCCATTTTTCATTGCAATGTGGTTGGGGCTCGGGGGCCAATGAGGAGGATGGCTTCTCCTCCTCATTGGAATTCTTGGTTGGGTGGAGATTTTTCCTCTCCCCCTTTCTTTTTGTGATCAAATGAAGCATGGTGGAGCTCTCTTGTTGGTGATGTGAAGCATGGAGTAATCGTTGGTGTCCTCAAGAAATATTACCTTGTGAGAAACCTCCTTGTTATTCCCACTCAGGGTGGAATATTTGCATCATTGTACTCCTTTTAGTTTTCATTCTTGTAAGTTTTCCCACTTTAAGTGGAAAATATTGTATTAATATTGTGAAGAAAATTTGTATTCATTATTGGACATTCAAGTTGTTTTGTATGTTGAGAAGGGGAAAGAAAGAAATGTGGTTGTAAAGCTAGTTTTGTTGAAATAGAAAGGAAGTTATAAAGGGAAATATCTTAGTTTATTGTAGTTGATTTATTTCCCCACAAAATGTGTTCCTCTTGTCCTAAATAAATTATTAGAAAGTTAGTAGTTCTCATTTTAAAACTTATAGAAAAATTTGTTATAATTGTTTGTGAGAATGGTTGGAATTTGTATTTTGTAAGAGGAATGAAATAGTTATTTCTTTTGTATTAAATCTTATAGTGGTTGAAATAAATCTTAAACCTATTTAAGTGGAGGAAAAAACTTGTTTTATATTGTCTTTTTACTTCTCCAATGAAATAGGCTAAATTCTACCCTAGTATGTAATTCTCATTTAAAAATTATTGTAAATCTACTATAAAATTCTTAAGGGAAATGAAATGTATGTTTTTTTTTACTTTCTATATAATGTCTACCAAATGGGCTAGAAAAGAAAGTGTCATTGCTAGACTTTTAGCTTATCCATATTACTACCTACATTTCATTTTGTTTTGATAGTAATGTTAAGATCTTAAATATTATTAATAATAAAATATAAATAATATTGAGGGCTTAATAATATGATGATATCTTAATATTAAACCTCTGCGATTTGGTTTGTATGCGGAATGTACATTGTAATCTCACGGAAAAACCATATATGTGTGTGTGTGTGTGTGTGTGTGTGTGTGTGTATGTGTGTATATGCATGTGTATATATATATATATATATATATATATATATATGTGCATATATATATATACACTTAAATATGGATGTATTGTTTCTCTCAAATTAAATTCATTTCGAGTTTGCACCTAATAAATGATATATATATATATATATATATATATATATATATATATATATATATATATATATATATTCATTTTCATATACCCAAATGAAAATATAAATCAAACTTAGCTATATAAATAAAATAGGTAAAAGCCACAAGTCCATTTGGGTAAATCAAAGTAATTTAACCTAAATGAATTAAACAAATGCTTTGAAAACCCTAGAGGAGGGTATGGACAAAAAAAGAAGAAATGTGGAAGTGATTTCATCCAAAAGCTTGGAATGGCCTCTAATGGCTTCCTCATCCTCCTTGACAACTGCAAAACCAAAAGAAACAATGAGCCAAAAGAAAGAGAGAAAGAAACCTTATATAAGGAAACTTAGGGTTAGATGGTTTTCCTTATCCAATGGCCCTAAGTGAATCCATCCAAGGGATGAGATTCATCCCTACAAAAAGTAGGTAGAGAGAGTGGGTGAGTAAAAATTGTCTTTTAATTTAAATGTTTTTAATTTCAAATACATTAGTTGACTTTTTTAAGGGGTCACTTTATGGGGTAAAGTAATGTTTATTATTCTAACCACATGTTAAATGATGACCTTTTTAATTGTTTCAACCTTGTGGAATTAAATATCTTTGGTATTTATTTATATTGACCCTTTTACCCTTGAGATTTAAATGTGGAAATTTTAACTATAGTGAATTAAATTGTTATTAAAATAATACTTAGGGGGAAATTAACCATGCTTAGTCAAATTAAATGTATTAAAGTTTAAATGTGGGTTTTCAATATTTTGTTATAATGGTAAAAATATTATTATTAAATTTAATTGACTTAGAAACATTAATGGGACAATTGTATTTTCAAATCTTGTATGTGGGCACGTTTCTCAAAAAAAAATTATTCCATAATTTTTCTAGCTAACCCTAGGTTGTTCTTGGGTCTCATGTGGGCATTTCTAGTGGGCATTACAATTCTTTTGTATTAAAAAAAAAAACAAAAATAATAATAATATTAGTGAATCCTTTTGAGTTATTAAAATGCTTCAATTGAATAATTGTTGGATTGTAAACATTTTTACTAATTTAGGTTTCTTCCTTATTACTAAACCTCGTCTCGTGTGATCTTGAATTTGTGAGACCTTTTGAGTAGACGTGTCCTCTCGTAAACAATTGAGGGTCATGATTGGTAATCGTTAGCCTTTTTTATTAACAAACATTAGCGTGTAACTCAACCTAAGTGGAAGCCTTCACCCTCCCTATTGTTGTATGTTGTATCCTTGTGTCGATTTTTGGTCAAGCCGATCGAGTACATGGATTTCTTCCCATAAATCTCTTACTTTGGGGTTATTCTTAAGATTCTTTAGGAAAATTATTTTTTAAATGCTATGTGGTGTAGTATTGTTGATCACGTAGAGTTACTCTGTAGAATTAAATACTTGCAACCTTTCTTGAAGAAAGTTTAGAAATCATCCCTTCAATATCCCTTCTTCATGTTGAATATCATTGGACCAAACTTGGGTTCTATAGACCCACTCTTGGTTGAAGCAAAAAAAAAAAAATCCCATAGAGGGTGTGAATTCTATTCTTATGGATTGTTTTTCTTACCTCTTTTCCATGACTTCCAGGATGAAGTCAAATCTAAGGGGAGGGGTATGTAATGCCCACTCCTCTTCAACATTGTTTGAACCATGTTTTTAATTTCGAATTGATTATAATCTTGAACCTTACTACTGTATTCTAGTTAGCATACCGAGTAAGATGCGTAGGACATCATGATTACTATTGTGTTTGATTGTTATTTTGACTATATGGTTGTATTGTGGACCTTGATGTGAATCTAAAGATATGATGATGATCTAGAACGACTACCTTATTACACACTACTTTGTGATATCGTTCTTATTTTTATATTGTTATGTATCCGCTCAATCATATTGGATCCCTAGACCCTAATATCGTACTATATATTAGACATTGGTAGGTGGGCATTAATACACTTATATTATTTTTTAACATACAATACAAATGTGTTAGACTTGTGTCATGAAGTTACTATTGCGATGAATTTTATATGCTTGATTTATATATCAGTATTCAATGTTCTAATTGTTACTACTATATTGACATATTGGATGTGATTTATGGATATTTTTAGATGATTGTTGATGTTGTGATCTTAGTATAAATTGATGGATTGGTAGAATAAAAATGTTAGAAAATTGAACGATTGGGGAAATACTTGATTCTAACACTGGTTTAATTATGATATTCGATGATGTAAATTGTTATGTATACATGTACGTGTTTTATGATTTCGACGTCATTAATATGGCCATGAGGCTAGAAAGGTATTGTTTGATTTTGCAAGAAATTATAGCACAACAAACTATGGGGATTGAAGACCAACCACAATGGAATACTTGATGGATACGGTGAAGGGTACCATGGCAACATGTGTAATGTTTGTTTTTTTGTTTTATTTGTTAGAGGTCCGTATAGGGGATGAACTCCTATTGTGACCATGGGTCATGTGTGCAATTATTTCCCTTGTATTTTGTTTATTGTAGAGTATGTGATTTATTTTTGATGTAATTTATTTAATCATTGTTGATTAATGTGTTTGATTAAGTAATTAAATCATGTTGTTAAGCCATATGGGGATGTGAAAAAAGAGGTAATTTATTATAATTGTTGGTCTTTTGGACTATGTGATTTTGATTGAGTGTAAGTGACTTTGAGTGTTATACACTCTACCTTACGTTGGAATTTCAGATTTGGGCTTAAGGGCCAATTTTGAAGACTTATGGGGACAAGTTAAGCTTGTCCCGCATCTCTTAAATTTATATACCAAACCTATCTATGGATTGGGGGTCAAAAATAGATCCCATTATGTGTTTTGTAAGAAAAAAATTCAAATTTATTGCACTTTTCTTACATGGGTTTTAAATTTTGTCCTTAAAGGGTATGGGTTTGGATTGTGTGTGTAAGAGGCTTGTCATTCCTATAAACCACCAATTTATCATGCATTGGGGATGAGGTTTGACTTGTGATGTGCATTTGAAGATGAGTGATGTGGAATCCTACAGGGATCCACCTCATCCTCCTCTCTCCTTTTTCTTTATATGCAAGTTTATTTGTTTGTTTGGGGGTTACTTCATTTTCATTTTGTGCTCTTTTATTTTTGGAGTTGGAGAGTTTTGGAGTGCTTGTTGAATTTTTGATCTTGTTGGAGTTGGATTGAGCTTGAAGGATCTTGGTGTGTGACTATTTGATCAATTTATACCATGGAAAGGTAGGAACTACACCCTTGCATTAATTGTTTTATTTTATATGTGTATATTTGTATGCAAGTGAATGGTTTGCAAGCTTGTTGGGATCTTGGGTAGAATGCTTAAGTATGGTGTAGGAGAAGGCTATGGGGATTTTATATGTAGGGAGGCATGAGAGTTTGTTTCATTTTTTTAGGAAGATGGGGTTGGGTGCCCCACCTTGGATAAGAAAATGCTTGCATTTCTTACTTGGTTCTTTTGAGGGAGACATAAGGGATTGTAGCAAGGCATAAGAGAATGTGGAAGGCATAATAGGATATTGAGGGAGGTATTAGAGTTTTTAGAGGTTTTGATATGTATTTTAGAGGTTGTTAAGGTTGGAACCTAATCCCATTGGGAGACATAAGTGATCTCCCCATAGACCCTTGCTCCATTGGCTTTGTGTTTTCAAGCCTTGTGTATTTTATTAGTTTCCTTCTTGTGATTGTATCTTGTGTTGAATGTGTTTTGAAATGATTGTGAAAATTAATTTTTTGTTGTGGAAGCTTTGTGATAGTTTCCATGATTTGGATCCATCCTTTTTTGCATTTTGGTTGGGGATTGGGGGCCAATGAGGAGGATAGCTTCTTCTCCTCATTGGATTATTGGTTGGGTGGAGAGTGTTGCCTCTCCCCATTTTTGTTGTTGTGATTAAAGTGAAGAAATGGTGGAGCTCTTGTGGAAGACTTGGGACTTGGAGTATTTTTTGAAATCAAAATAAATCCTTCATTGTAGAAATTTTCTTGTAATTCCCACTTAAGGTGGAAGACTAGTAGATTGTATTTGAAAGAAAAGTTGTATTGTATATTTTGTTATTAAGTTGTAATATCATATTTGAAGAAAGATCATTAAGGAATGTGTCTTCCTTCCTCTTAAAATTAGTTTCATGTAAAATAATTATTTAAATGGATATCATGTTTAAATTTTACCTTATGTTGAAAGAAAAGAAAGTGCAAATATGAATGTTTTCATCTAAGTGTCAATGTGGAAGTTGTCATAGCCTTATTTTGGGTAGAAATAGTTAGACACTCTTTGGTTTTGATATATTTAAAGTTAAATTTATCCTTTGATGTCCATGTTATCTTATACATTCATTTTTTAGAGTTCCTTAGCTCTACACAAAGGACCGACACCGGTCAATCTTAACCGTCGGTGTACTCGATCGACATCGGTCATTGTTGCATATTACAATTTTTTAAAATGTTAACTTCAAGTTTAGTTAGCAACTTAAATGATAGCATTAATTTCTTAGTAACCTTAAATTAAATGAACAACTGTGGTAAATGTATTTTAGGTGAATGTGAATCATAAATGTAGAAGATATGCTAAAATTTATAAAAATAGTCTCAACTGACAATAATGGCGTCAGTGACTAAAATATCATCGACATTCCTGTGACCAACATCTATCACTTTATATTGCATAAATTGTAATTTTTCAAACTTGAAATACATGCGTGGTGCTTTTGTTTGAATCAAATACCTTTGAGACTGTTATGCTTTCATAAAATTGAATAATACGCAGAATGGACGATGGTAGTGAACCCGACATTAGTATCACGAAAGGTTAAGGTGATCGGTCAAGATACCTCCATCACACCTATGCATGAACTTTTTTTTTTCTTTTCTAAAAACATATTTTCGGCCAAACCATTGGCTCTTATGGATCTAAACTTCACCTAAATGCAGATCCAACCTATGTGGGTCATGTATGCTTGTTTGGCCCCATACTACAACATGTATAAAGGGATTGAGTTACATTAAACCCTTTATCTACAAAATGGGTTTTCTAGATAAAGAGTTACATTAAACTTTGTATCTACATTAAACGTATTTTCGGCCAAACCATTAGCTCTTATGGATCTAAACTTCACCTAAATACAGATCCATCCTATGTGGATCATGTATGCTTGTTTGGCCCCATACTACAACATGTATAAAGGGATTGAGTTACATTAAACTCTTGATCTACAAAATGGGTTTCTTCCCCATCAATGAAAAAAAAGAACTAATCAACAATAGATCTCAAACCAGATCTAGGATAGTTGCTTGCATTACAATAAATAACTAAGAATGCATGAGTAATCTAAGATTCAACTATTCTAAAGGAGGATCCAAATGGATGGAATCCCACTTCTTCTTGCATATTGATTCCAAGAAGACTCTTTCATGATTTCCCTTGATCCATGGCATCCACTCCTTCAACCTGCAAACCAAAGAGAAACAAATGAATGAGCTAGGGTAAGAAATGCTTAAGAAGACCCCCTAAGGATGGTTAGGGTTTCTTTAGGGTAGATATAATCTTGTGGTCCCTATGGATTTGATCCAAGGGTCAAGAATCAACCCTACAATTGTTAGGTGAGAATATTCATATTATGGTTGTAAATTTTTAAATAAATCAAATGTATGTGTAAATGGGTGAATGGGGCCACTTAGGGCTCTAGTGTATTAAGTTTAAAATGTAACCCTTCTAGTAGGTTTTAGTGAATGATTCTATGGTCATTAAAGAAAATAAATTAAGAGAATTAAAGTAACTAAGGATAAGGGTTTATTAAATGTGGGTTGAACGTTAATTCCCAAGAGGGAAACTATTTAACCTAGTAAGAGAAATTAATGGACACTTATCTAGTGATGATAATTAAATTGACATTAGATCTGGATTAAGAATATTTAATTAATAATCTAGATGGGATATATCCTTTGAAACATAACATTACTGGTAGGAATTAATTAAATGTATATTAGGGTTTGAAACCCTTATAACTTTAAAAATAAATTGTCGCAACTTATCGAGAAAAATTGTTTAAGGATTAATGTGGTTTTGGAACATCGAAATTGTGGGCATTATACTTGGTATCATATCCTTAGGTTCAATGCTTAGACCTTGGGCCAACATGGGAACTCAATAACTAGTTAAAGAAAACTACAACCTCTTGATTAAAATAACAATAAAATAATAAAGTTGTTTGGATTGTTGCACTTACCTAGGGGCATTTTGTCGAACCCGGTTAACGATAAAATGATAAATTAAATTGATATTCTTGTTAAATCCTAGTGGTATCGGGAACTTATTTCCCTTGCAAGGGTGTTTCCTAGCTCTAAATATTTAATCATGTGATGTGAATACCCCATTGAGACTCCTTGTTTCACATTTTATTTGTGGAGTGTGAATCTTGTGGATTAATGCTTGTGTTTGCGTCCAAGGGTCAGTTAGAGAGAATTAGAGATTGATTAGTTGTTTAGAGATCCCTTCCTTCATTGGTTAGATGAGATGGTCTTGTTGTCGCTTTGTCGATTTGATACCCGTATGGGAGATTAGATATCGGTCTTGGTGTCGTATTTGACCTAGTTTTACATATATGTTATTATATTTGAAATCAACGTATAGTACCCTACTAGTAGTCCAAGAAGGGGCTACGTAGTGGATGTGACATGTAATTTGAAATCAATTTTTGTAGGAAATTATTTTAGGTATCGATTTACATAAGAATTATTACATTTGTTGTATGAGTGAAATCGGTGGTATGAGAGTCAATATAAAGAATTTTACCCAACACATTCCCAATGAAGTTTAGACAATCCCAAAATTGTAAAGGGAGATGGGTCACTTGAATCCAAATAGGATTGGAAGATAAATATTCCATGATTGGGTTAAAAGACGGAAAATAGGGTATAGTAATGTTCTAAATAATATGTAATAAATTTATTTAGAAGCCTTGTATCCTTATATTGTAAGCAACACAATTTTTTAAAAATAACTTTATTTCATAACTAAAGTTGATTTGTTTTAATAGGAGAATAATTTAACATTACGAAGACCCATCAATTGATACTTCTATAGATGATATTGAGTTCCAATTGATGGTCCAAAAATAATTATTTTTGTGGAAGGATTTACCTTCCAAAAAGTCTAAATAGAGTGAATATTTGAATTGATGTATTCCTCATGAACCTAATTTAGAAAAAGGCTCATAAGGAATGAATAATAGTTTGAAAAATATAAAAGTAACCTTAAGAAAATGTGTGTCAATTGGAACTAAGATTATTTATAATTTTTGGCAAGTTTCATGCTCTGGTTCATTAACTTGTAGTGAGTTTCATTCATCTTCATTTTCTTTATTTTGGTCTCTCTTTGTGCCATAATGCTTAAATCATGTTATATTTTTTCTAAAATAGATGACACCCATTTAAAATTCCTCATGTTTTCCTTATACAAAAATCATGGGATTAAAGATAATGTGTAGTTTGCATAATCTAATTAACACATTATACACATTTTCACTAAATGAGGCCGAACTGGAGAAATTGAATCAATAGATGTGAATTTGTTTACAAGGAATTAAATTTCCTATCTTGAGTAATTATATTGATGCTCAGAATCATTTGACCACCACATACCTAAATAAATATGCTAATGAGACATTGAAATTAAACAATTTTTCCTAATTTTTTTATTAGATAAAAATATTGGTTGTAAAAGGGACCAAAAACCCACGAGTACATAAAAAATACAATTGCTAAGATAAAATAATGGGGACTAAGAGAAAACCAATAAAACAAGTAGCCTATCTCCCACATCGAACCTAGACTTCCTATGGCGAGATGAGCCTCCAACCATCTTTCACATATATATCACTAAGATCCTCTTGCAAACCAAAGGCCATCCTTAAAAAAATTATACTTAGGGCCTTCCAAAACACTAAGGATTTTAAGAGAATCGGAGCTTAATGGGGATGGAGGCCAACTCACCACTTGACCTTGAAAGTAGTTTGGGTACAATAAGAGATTCAAAGTTCAATAAGAATTTTGATTTACCTTTCAAGAAGATTTATTCTTCTAGTTTCAATCTCTATTCTTTAAAGGAATGTTCATGAAATTTGTTCTCATCCCGATTGTTAACGAAATTAACCTTTACCACAGAGACACACTATCGTGCAGAGGAAATGTGCCAACAACAAGTATTTTTCCTCTAATCAAATCCAAAAATAAAGGAATTCCAAGTCGAATTTAATTTTTATAGATGGATAAATTTTTCCTCTAACCATGGTCTAAGACCCAACTGATGTTCAAAAGAGGAGACAACGAAAGGACCCCCTTAAATAGACCCACAACAATTGGCACATGAGCATCCAACCAAAAATCATCGGTCGCCTATTGTTACATGTTTTTGGGAACGGCCCATCTAAACCACCCTTCATTTTTTCATTTTCTCCTACCTTTGAAGTGCCACACATAGGCCATGACATGGGTCCACCCACAATGGCACCCATTTGTACCTAACAAGAAACAAAGCTGATCGAACTAGCTTCAATCACCCCCAATCAAGCGCTTGCCACACTAGTCTTCATGAAATGTGGGGGATATAATATCCAAGGCATGAAGCATCGGACGAATAATTAGGCCCCATGTTCTTAAGCGAAGTAGAGTTGAAGGGAGTATAAGTCGAGTGTGTTGAATGATTTTTCACCCAAACTTGTGAGGCATCACAAATACTTGCACCATTCCCAACATGCATAGACTTTAGACATAAATTTTTATATTTTACATATAAAAATCTTAAACCCAAGCACCATGTTTGGTCACAACCTTGATGGAGGTAGCGAAGGGCTTGTTATCTATCATGCTCATAAAAAATATGGAATGGTTCAACTTGGTGCTAGATTTAGTGGTAGGGTATAAAGCAAGGGGGGTCCCCAAATCCTTGACAATTCCAAATAGTACATCAGGCTCCCAAAACTACAAGAGAAGGATAGGTAGCCTCACCCCCATTGGGGAAGCACTAGGAAAGGATATTCCATAGAAATTTCAAGGGGTGCATTTTGCCAGATTTAGGAAAGTTATACCAAAGAATCAGGGGACTTCCTGTAAAACTTTTTCAAAGTATTATTCAAGAAGAAAATTAAAAATAAAGCATTTATGATCCAAGGAGATAAATTGAAGATTGTTTTTTGTCTATAATTTATTTAATCCCAGCTTCTCACAGCTTGATGTTGTAGTGAGTGCACAAAACCTTCCTAGAAGAGCATGTCCGAATCTAGCTTCATATATGTCAATCATCTAATTAGGAATAAAAAGATATGGCAACTTACCTTCCCATGAAAGAAGAAGCCATAGAGAGGAGGAAAGGAAACACCCAACACTAGTGCCCACTATCAATTTCACCTAGGATTTCTTCGCGGAGAAGTTTGTGGAGAGGAAAAGGGCCACCCGGAACCAAGGTCATACTCCCACTCATCTAAAAATTTGAAAACCAAACCTATCTCTCTCCCAATGATCATCCAATTTTTTTTTTGAAAAAAGGTTTTGTAAACCATTGTGACAGTTGAATCGGAGATATAGCATTGGGATTATAAACCTAACACTGCACCTCAAAACATGCCTTTGTTCCTTATATTTATGACTTTTGATTCATGCTTGTACAAATTTTTATTGAGGGATTTTTCCACTATTTTATTATTACAAAACATTTTATAATCTAAAACTTTATTAAAAATTATTATAATAATAATTACAAATAGTTATTATTATTTTTGTTTAATTTTGTTTTTTGTAACCAGATTTGTAACTATTAAGTAATACTTATATACATTTATGATTTATTAAGAAAATAATTAGAGAAAATAAAACAATCTATCAATACATGCAATCAACATATGAATTTGATGTTAATAATAGGGCATTATTTAATGGAAAATTATTAATAGTTGTGAAAATAGTGAATATAAATAAAACACTTCATCAATTAAGAAGGATTTCATGTTGTTTAATTCTTTTTAGGTTGTAAACCATTTGAATTATTATTACCATTAATTCTCCTTATCAAATTTTAAGTTAGATGGAGTTATCAATTTAATAAGATATAATTGGGATTTGATTATTCAAAGAGTTTTTAATTTAAAATATTAAGAATGAAATAAGAAGGAAAATATTTAAATGAAAGAGGTGGAATACTCTTTTAAATTTCTCCAATGTATATTCATCTACCATCAATCACTTTCTCAATCTCATGACATTATGTAGACGTGCTTCACATTAACTATTTCAAGCTCTATTTAAAAGAATAAAAAAATTCAGCTTTTCTTATATATGAGAATGACCATGTATACGATTACATAGTTAAATATAAGGAAAAACTTAAATCTAAATGTTCTCCTTGTTCAATTCACCCTTTTAGCACACAAAAATCCCATGACAATTTAGCATCCTTCCAACATGCTATGGTGATTGACCAAAAAATAATTGAAGGGATATTATTATATTTGATTAGGTGATAAGGAGGTTTTAAAGGCCCCTCAAACCTTGTACAAACCATTGAAAGACTAAACATTAACACCAAATAAATATGAAGATAAGAGACAAGATAAAAAAAGGCTTGATCCAACAACGTGAAAACAAAAGGAAACACACACCAAATGAACATACAACAACATAAATATCTATACATGTTCCAAATAACCCACCAAGACCATTCCACCTATCTAAATCTCTATTTGTTATGTAAATGATCAAAAAGAAAAATATTATGCAAAGTGAGTTCCTATATGCTTATGTTTATCCCACCAATCAATATGGTATTCCTTCTCTTCAACTTCATGAAAGAATCTTGTTAGAATATATTGAAGTCTCTAAAATATTTTGGTGTGGCATATATTAAACCCTTTTAAAAGTATCTAGATGAGGGTCATCCTTTTTTTGGAATTTTTATATTCATACTTATTTAGTCTTATCATTAATGAGCTTCCTCATTGTAGCATTCTCTTCCCTCTTGTAATGCCCTCTCAATTGAAATTATATTATTATAATGTATTTTGAAAATAATTAAACACGAACACATTATGAGAATTGAGATCCTTTCACTTATGTTTATACCACCAATAATAGCTAATATGTATTTCCTTCTATTCACCTTCATTTAAGAATATTGGTTAATCTGGATTATATAATGGCATTTCACAAAATATTGTTTGATGGAAATATATAACCATTTTAAAATTATGTATATGAGGGTGATCATCATTTTCCTTTGTAATTTTTATATTCAATAATTCTTAGACGTTATCTTTCCCAAGCTTTCTAGTTGTATTATTCACTTCCATCTTGCAATGCCCCTTCATATTGTATATTTGTTTCTATTCAATATTTGATATTAAATGTAGTCTAATATTTGTTTACTAAGGATAAAGGTTTTTTTACTTGCTAGCCTACCCAAGAAAATAAAGAACAAGTAAACACCATTATATAGCAATGAAAACATGCGAGTAAAAAAGAGTCACACTTCCTAATAGTAAAACAACAACAAGAATCATAGTTATTGTTTAACGTCAACAAATCAATAGCAGAAAGAGAACGTATGGAAGGAATTCAATGAAAGGAATGAGATCTCAAGGTAATTTTAGATGGGGCTATGGATATAACTTAGAAGAATTTCTTTTCTTGTGTTGGACAATAGTCCAATCCTCTTTGTTGGAACTTTCAACCAAATTAGGGCCACTTGGAAGAATAACCTCAATGGAATTAATGGGCCGGAATAAGGGCTTAATAGAAAATAAAGGAACTCCTCTCCTTTTTGGTCTCAAGAAGGTCTTGTGGGATAAGCAACAAAGTGTGAGGACTAGACGGGGCTCTGAGAAGTAGTCTCCTCAATAACACGGGTAGTACCCCCTTCGAGGGATAATTATCCAAAGTGGAATCAACATCCACCTCGGTAGGGGTATTAATGGTGAAGTGTGAAGGGATATAATCGTTCTCAACAGACCATATTTTCCCACTTTTGTATTTTGAACATCTACAATTCTTCATCAAATGACCAGGGGAAAGCATCTATAAAACTAGAGAGAAAGTCTATTATAGTCCAGACTTTGAATCCATAATCTATCATCAACAAGGAATTTTCTTATTTTTGAATATATCTTTCATAATAAACCATTTTTTTGTCATAATATATTCTTGCAACATAAAATTGAATATTATTTTGACAAAAAAACTAATCCATGTTAAACATCATCTTTGAAGTCTCATCTATTCCAATACTTATTACAATAATATATTGAAAAATAAAATATGAGAAAAATAACATTGATATCATATATATTAATTCTATATACACAAAACTAAATAAATAAATATTAAAATTACGATTAACAATGATTAAAAAGAAAATTTTAAAGAATATTTGTTATAAATGTCTTATTGTTCCTAACAATAAACCAAATAGATTGAACTAGCTTTAATCACTCCCAATCGATTGCTTACCACAATAGTATTCATCAAATGCAGGAGAGAATACCTGAGGGCATGAAGAATCGGATGAATCCAAAGGCCCCTTGTTCCTAAATGAAGTAGAGTTGGAAGGAGTCCGAATCAAGTGTGTTGAATATTTTCTCACCCAAACTTATGAGGCATCACAAATACTTGCTCCATTCCCAACATGTATACACTTCACACAAAAATTGTTATTGTCTACATATACAAAATGTTGAAACCAAGCACCATGTTTGGTGAAAAACCTTGATGAAGGAAGCGATGGGCTTGTTATCTATCATGCTCATACATAAATCAGTAGTGGATCAACTTGGTGCTAGCTTTAGTGGTAGGATATAAAGTAAAGGGGGTCCTCAAATCCTTGACAATGCCAAATAGTGCTTAAGGTTCCATAAACTACAAGGAAGATTAGGTAGCCTTGCCCACACTAGGAAGCACTTTGGGAAAGGATATTCCATAGAAATTTCAAGGGGTGCATTTGGCCAAATTTAGGAAAGTTATTCCAAAGAAGCATGGGACTTCTATAAAAAAATTTAAAGTATTATTCAAGAAGAAAATAAAAAATAAAGCATTTATGATCCAAGGAGACAAATTGAAGATTATTTTTTTGTCTACAATTTATTTGATCCCACTTCTCACAACTTCAATGTCTTGTAGTGAGTTCCCAAAACCTTCCTTGAGAGCATGTCGAATCAAGCTTTATATCTCGCTAATCATCTAATTAGGAATAAAGAGATATGGTAACTTACCTTCCCATGAAAGAAGAATCCATATAGAGGAGGCAAGGAGACGCCCAACACTAGTTCCCACTCTCAATTTCACCTAGGATGTCTTCACAAGTAGAGAAGTTTGTGGAGGGGGAAGGGGTGACCCAGAATCATGGTCATACTCCCACTCTTCTAAAAATTTGAAAACCAAACCTTTCTCTCTCCCACCCATCATTCGAAATTTTTGAAAGGGTTTTTGTAAACCATTGTGATATTTAAATCAAAGATGTTGCATTGGGATCATAAACCTAACACTACGTCTCAAAATGTGTCTTTGTTCCTAATATTTATGACTTTTGATTCATTCTTGTACAAATTTTTATTGACAAAGTTTTTCGCTATTTTATTATTACACCACATTTTACAATCTAAAACTTTATTAAAAATTATTATAATAATAATTACAAATAGTTATGATTTTTTGTTTAATTTTTTAAAACCGTTTTTTCTAACTATTAAGTAATACTTATATATATTTATGATTTATTAACAAAATAATTAGATAAAATAAAACAATCTATTAATACATACGAATCGACATATGAATTTGATGTTAATAATAGGGAATTATTTAATAGAAAATTATTAATAGTTGTGACAAGTAAATATAAATAAAACACTTCATCAATTGAGAAGGAATTCATGTTGTTTAATTCTTTTTAGGTTGTAAACCATTTGAATTATTATTACCATTAATTCTCCCTTATCAAAGTTTAAGTTAGATGAAGTCATCAATTTAATAAGATATAATTGGGATTTGATTATTAAAAGATTTTTTTATTTAAAATATTAAGAATGAAATAAGAAGGAAAATATTTAAATGAAAGAGGTGGAATACTCTTTTCACTTTCTGCAATGTATTTTCGGCTACCATCAATCACTTTCTCAATCTCACGACATTATGTAGATGTGCTTCACATTAACTATTTCAAGCTCTATTTAGAAGAATACAAAAAAAAGTGCCTTTTTCTTATATATGAGAATGACCATATATACAATTGCATAGTTAAATATAAGGACAAACCTAAATCTAAATGGTCTCCTTGTTCGATTCACCCTTTTTAGCACACAACAATCCGATGACAATTGAGCATCCTTCCAACATGATATGGTGATTGACCAAAAAATAATTGAAGGGATATTATTATTTTTTATTAGGTGATAAGAAGGTTTTAAAGGCCCTCAAACCTTGTACAAACCATTGAAAGACTAAATATTAACACCAAATAGAGTTGAAAATAAGAGACAAGAAAAAAAAGGCTTCATCCAACATGCCCAAAAACAAAAGGAAACAAACACCAAATGAACATACAACATTATAAATATCTAGAAATGTTCGGATAACCCACCACGACCATTCCACCAATGTAAAGCTATATATGTTATGAAAATTATCAAAAAGGAAAATATTTTACAAAGTGAGTCCCTATGTGCTTATGTTTATCCCACCAATCAATATGTAATTCCTTCTCTTCAACTTCATGAAAGAATCTTGTTAGAATATAATGAAGTCTCTAAAATATTTTGGTGTGGCATATATTAATTAACCCTTTAAAAGTATCTTGATGAGGGTCATCCTATTTCTTGGAATTTTTATATTCATTACTTATTTGGTATTATCATTAATGAGCATCCTAATTGTAGCGTTCTCTTCCCTCTTGCAGATTCCTTCTCAATTGAAATTATATTATTATAATATATTTTGAAAATAATTAAAGAGGAACACATTATGAGAATTGATTGCCTGTAAGCTTATATTTATACCATAAATAATTGCTGATATGTATTTCCTTCTATTCACCTTCATGTAAGAATAGTGGTTAACCATGGATTATATAATGGCATTTAAGAAAATATTGTCGATGGAATATATATAACCCTTTTAAAAGTATGTATATGAGGGTGATCGTCATTTCCCTTTGTATTTTTATATTTAATAATTCTTATACCTTATCTTTCCCAAGCTTCCTAGTTGTATTGTTCACTTCCATCTTGCATGCCCCTTCATATCAGTATATATTTTTCTTCTCAATATTTGATATTAAATGTAGTCTAATCTTTGTTTACGAAGGATAAATGTTTTTGACTACCCTACCCAAGAACATAAATAACATGTAAACACCTTGATATAGAAATGAAAACATAAGAGTAAAAATATTCACACTTCCCAACAAGATAACAACAACAACAACAAGAATCATAGCTATTATCACACATCAACAAATTAATGGGAGGAAGAGAGCCTATGGAAGGCATTCAATGAAAGGCATGAGATTTGAAGGTAATTTTAGATGTGGCTATGGATATAGCTTAGAAGAATATATTTTCTTCTGTTGGAGAACAATCCAATCCTCTCTATTAGAATCTTCAACCAAATTAGTGCCACTTGGAAGAATAACCTCAATGGAATTAATGGATCGGAATAAGGGATTAAGAGGAAATAAGGGTACTCCTCTCATTTTCCATCTCAAGAGGGTCCTTTGGGATAAGAAACAAAGGCGAGGAATAAAACAAGGATCCGAAGAAGTAGTCTCTCGATAACATAGGTAGTATCCACCTTAGAGGGATAATTTTCCGAAGTGGAATCAACATCCAACTTAGTAGGGGTATAATGGTGAGGTGTGAAGGGAGAGAATCGTTCCACCTGCCATATTCTTCCCGCTTTTACATTTTGAACATCCACAATCCTTCATCAAATGACTAGTAGCAAAGCATCTATGACACTAGAAAGAAATTCTATCATAGTCCAGACGTTGAATCCATAATCTATTAAACAAGATATTTCATTATTTTCCAAGATATCTTTCATAAGAAACCTTTTTTTGTCGTAATATATTCTTACAACATAAAATTGAATATTTTTTGACAAAGAAACTAATCCATGTTAAACATCATATTTGAAGTCTCATATATTACTATACTATTACAATAATCTATTGAAAAATAAAATATGAGAAAAATGGAATTGATAACATATATATTATTGCTTTATACACAAAAATAAATAAATAAATATTAGAATTATGATTAACAACGATTAAAAAGGAAGTTTTAAAGAATGTTTGCTATAAATGTCTTATAAGTGAGTGACAACCTATTGACCAATTAATATTTAGATGATTCTTATTTGAACAAGGGTCGTGGTGCAGCCACAATACCTGCCACAAAGGCTTGTGACACGTGGAGAAGGGATATAATGTTGCAAGCATAATTTTTTGAGTTTCCCTAACATTGGTTATTGCTAGGAAATACTTTCTAGGAGATGTATGGAAGTGAATGTAGACTTGGTTACAGTGTACAATTTGTAGGGAAATCTAAATGTTAACGAATGTAGGCCAAATCTGAGAAATATGTGAAATTTCGTTGTCAATGCTAAATGTAAAGCTGAAGGGGCCTGAGAGTTGTTCCTATTCAATGTAATGTTACCAAGGTTTATTTTGTTGAAAACGAACTTGAAATTTGGCTTTCAGGTCCATTTCCAAAACATTACAGCAAGAAAAGAACAAGTTTTAAGGAATTTAGGAAAGTTGGAGGCCATATGAACTTCATGGGTAAAGTTGACAGAAAGCTTTGATGAGCATTAGTATGCAAGTAAAAATTTGAATTATCAAAGCAGAGAACTGAATTGGGGATTTATTTCTGAAAATGACAGATTGTCATTGAAGTCCAGGAATGTGAACTAATCTTAAATCAAAATCTAAGGTGAACACAAAAGAAATTAATTGAAACCCAAATTAAGGACAATGACGTAGCTAAAGTCAGGTCCTCGTTAGTTTTATAGTCATCAAAAAAATCACCAGGGAATGGCCAAGAATGTCACAATATTTCCTTTTGTTCCCGTAGCATGAATACAACTTATAATTAAATTTGGTTCACATTTGCAAATGCAGCTGTAAATGCTGATGCTTTCATGGCACGTGAAATTACATTCCAAAAAGCAATGGCGGACTATCATCAGGCAGTAGACCTAAGAGTAGATGGTGATCTCTTTGTCCTCCACAACTATGCCATTCTGGGCCACCAGGACTATACACCCACAGTCTTCGTCAATTCTACAAGAGCTGCAAAATAGAAGGAACTCTTGACTTCAATTTTGGAAACTCGGTGGCCATCTTTGAGAACTGTGTAATTACGGTAACTGTCTTATTTAGAACCAGTAATATCAAATTATTAGTCCATCCAGTTAAAAAAATTGAGCCAATATATATTGGTCTAATTTATTGCTCAAATCCATCTACAACAGAACAGTACCTATACATTTAAATGTTTTTGAAGAACATACCCTGGGTGTAAATTCCTACTTTAACTATAAATTCCTGACCCTGGGTGTAAAATATTTTTGTACTATGTTCGAGTGCTACTATATTTTGTGGCCCTTATAGTGTTTGAGAATTTCAGCTGAAGCGAAAGAATCCAAACCTGGAGAAAAAGGGTTTGATTTAATCATATTCAAATGGAATTGTTTGGTAAAAGCATGTTATTTAATCTCTCAGAGTAGGCTCCTATGATTGTGTTTTTCTCCTCTCCATGTTCAATTTCATCCACACAATCTTTGGTTCTGTCGTTCTTCTCCCTGCACACCGCTAACCATAAAATATTCATGCAAGAATCCAAGTGTCAACGAAATTTACCAACAACAGGATAGAAACATGTGGTTGTTTAACGGGTCCAAAGAACTTTACCGAAATAGGTCTTACTTGCAGAATCTATTTTGGCAATGAAGCATTACTCGAGACCAATCAAAAGAATGCCAAATTAATTTTCAGAGGAATCCGTAGGTACAAACAATTTTTTTTGACATATTTGTTTGAAAACATTAGAATAGCACCGGTATGTGAGTGCAAAGTAGTTGCAATAGACCAAAACAATAGTACTTTCAGCGGAGCTGGCAGTACTAATAACGATACAAATTGGAGACAATTTCTTCTCTTACTTGTTCTTTGTAGTGGCATGTTCTCCTCTCCTTATGTAATTCTCTTACATAAAATAAATTTACATTATTTGTAGCCTAATCCTTCCATCAATGGCCTACATTATTTTAATAATTTCTTTCATCCTATGCCTGTTTATTCACCACATTTTATTCTCACAAATAGAATTAAATCTTGAAATCAAAGAGGCGATCAGTGTTACATCATATTTGCAATCTTGTCTCCTCATGTACTTTTATTGTTAAATAATGAAAATACAACATGAGAACAATGATATTCTTTAGAAGATACTATTAATATTATAAAATGAAAAAATAAATAACATGTATTAAAAATATGGGAAAGATGACTAAAATGGAAGTTTCAAAAAAATTTAACTATAAAGGCATATCACCAACAAATTAAATTTTAAAATTAAATTATCCGTAACATTGATGAAAGAGGGTTTAAAACCCGCATGGCGAGTATCACGAGGGATGACGTGCACATCAACGGACGTGCGAATGGCGGTGTGAAGAAATCTTGGGAAGAGTGAGCATCAACTAAATGTGCATGCAAATATTTGAAACACAAAACCTTGTTATTTTCACGAAAACTCTCCTCTATTAAGATCAAATGGGGTGTAATATAGGAGATCTCCTCTATCTCAATCAGATCGAGAATGGGGAGTTACATTCATATAGGAGATGTTGAGTAACCCCCGATTGCTGCACACACATGACAATGCATCGACACGTAAGAGAATCTCATGAGACCCCTAAATGAAACATTCCTACAATCTCACCTGAGAATAAAGTGTAACTCCCAATGATGCATATGATGTGGCTGACACACTAATGCAGCGATGTCATGCACGACACGTAAGAGAATCTCATGATGACCCCTAAATGAAACATGGACCTCTGATCTCACCTAAGTGAGAATGATAAAAGGAATGATGATAAATCTGAAATATCGAGTAAATTATAATATTAGCATGAAATTGTTCTGATCTCACCCATGAGGTACTTCAAGTGTTATTGACTTCACTTGCCTTCCACCAATACTATGGGAGAAACTTCACAATTACACCTCTTAATGGCTTCTTCAACACACCTTTAAACTGATGGCTTCCTTTACACACTTACTCATACAATATTTCTCACTACTTCCTTCTATGCTAAATGAGGGGGGTGGCCTCTTTATTTATAGACTTCTAGGCTTATCCATCTTATCTCTAAGATAGGATAAGAAATCCACTCTGACGAATCATATTCCATACCTTAACTCTTATCTGTACATGTAAGCTTATCTTTTAAGATAAGATAAACCTTATCATTTCACATGGGTTCCACATTTTTAGACTTTTTACAAATAAAATATACAAAATATTTATGACCTCACTCCTTGTCCTTATTACCAATATAATATTTCTAATTCCTAATCATGTAGACCCTACTTCTCTACTTACCCCAACTTTGACATTTTAACATTACTGGACCACTTACGACAACTATTTACTTTTTACCACAACATTCCTATTGTACTTTTGACTATTGCCGTACTATACATTATTGGTGGCGTCGTACTGGTAGCGCCGTTATCTTCTATCGGACGCTACTACTAATTATACTTAACAACATCCTATTCCTAATACATACATTAATGAAATAGAAATTACGGAGGAAAATTTTAGTGTCGACATCTTCCCCCTTCCTAGCTTCTACTCCGTCCTCGGAGTAGACTATTCTGGTGCTTGGAAAATCTTCAACTTGTCGTGGTTGACCCATTTCGTAATGGGAGTGCCATCCAATTCCTCCAGTCGGTACGTACCATTTTCATGCACAACTACTATTTTGTAGGGCCCCATCCATTTTGGAAGAAATTTTCTCTGTCTTCTTTTTTTGTATCTGGAATCATATACTAGAACCAAGTCATTCACATGAAATGGAGACCACTAGATCTTTTGATCAAAGTATTCCTTCTGCTTCATTTTCTTCTTATAGCTTGTATCCTTAGCTATTTCCCTCATTTCCTCTAGTAAATGAAGATGTACCAACCTTTCTTTTACTGAATCACTTTCATCCATTCTTTCATTTTTCATTACTCTGACCGTGGGAATATCAAACTCAATAGGAAGAACTGGATCAATGCCATAAGCCAACTGAAATGGGGAGTATCCTGTTGCTGACTTTGATGTTGCCCTATATGCCCACAATGTTGCATGAATCCTTTTATCCCATTTATGTACTGCTGAGGCTGCATCTTTTGCTAGAATTTGACACAACACAAAATTTGTTCGTTCCACTGTCCATTTTGTGCTTGGCTTGTATGTTGTTGCCTTCCTGTGCTTAATAGAAAACTTATTGACTAGGGCTTCTACCACCTCATTAATGAAGTGGCTTCCTTGATCTGTTACAATTTCTAATGGACAACCAAATCTGGTGACAATGCGTTCATATATGAACCTTGCCACTTCATCCATGGAAGTTGTTTTGATGGCTAGCTTGACCCACTTGGTTAAATAATGCGTGCAACTACTGATATACTTATTTTGGCGTGAGGTAGTTGGAAGTGGACCTATAATGTCTATTCCCCACTTTTCAAAGGGACCAAGTGGAAGAATAGGGCATAATGGAGCTGATGAAGTCTTACGGTTACCATGTGTTTGACAAATATCACATGTCTTACAATAATTATAACAATCTTTAAAAAGAGTGGGCGGTGATAACTGCATCAAGATCCTTCTTGCTTGTAAGTTGTCCAGAGAAGTGCCCTCCACATGTACCATTGTGGAATTCTTCTAGCAGTTCCTTCCCTTGATCACGTCCATTGCCCTCTTGTCTTGTCCATCAGTCCTATTCGAAATAATACTCCATGCGAGAATAGAATATGGATGACTAAGCTTGAGTAATCTTTCTCTTAGTCTTTGCATTGGCACCATCGGGAAACTTGAATTCATTCAGGATAATTCCAAATATCTATGTATTCACTAGGGATTGTGTCGAGGATAACAATCTTTGCATCGGGAAATCATCATCATCACAGATGATCCTAAACCATCATAGGCTCGAGAGAGTGCATCTGCATTGACATGCTTCTTTCTGGCCTATCTATAATATCAAATTCAAATTCTTGTAGCAAAATTATCCATCTTGCTATCCTCCACGATGGGTTAGGCTTATTTACAATATATTTTAGAGCACGATGATCTGTTCAACTAGAAATTTTTCCCTAGCAAGTAATTCCTAAACTTCTTTACAAAAAATGATAGCGAGAGCCTCTTTTTGATTCTGATATAATTTACCTCAATACTTTGCTCATTTTGCTACTCCCAAAGTAAATTGGATGTTCATTCCCATTTTCATCCTTTTGGCTCAAAGTACTTCCTAGTCTTGCATCTGAGGCATCGGTGTACACAATGAATGGCTTGCTCAATCTGGATTCTTTAAAATAGGTGAAGACACTAGGGGCTTCCTTGATTGTCAAAAGCTTCATGCGCCTTATTTCTGGTTCATAAGTAACATCCTTCTTGAGAACTGGGTTAGTGGTTGTGCGATCTTTGAGAAATTCTTGATGAACCTTCTATAGTACCCACATGGCCTAAAAATGATCTCAACTTACTTCTATTCATAGGAAATGGTAACTCTTTGATTTTGAAACTTTATCGGGATCGAGTACCATACCATCTCTGGATCTGACATGCCTAACAAAACACCTTTAGAACATCCAAAGACACACTTTGTAGGGTTTAGTGAGGCTTGTGCTTCATCTAACCTTTGAAATGTTGTCTCCATTTGGTGCAGGTGGTCCAACTTGCTCCATAGATGCAAAAATCATCTAGAAATACTCGATGAAGGTCCCGATGTAGGGTTCGAAACACCTATTCATCAAATCTTTGGAATGTTGCTTGGAGCATTACACAACCCAAAAGGCATAACTCTATAAGCAAACGTTCCCCAAGGAGTGGTGAGCGTGGTCTTGACTGATCTTTCTCTGCTTTCACGAACTTGGTTGTAGCCATTATATCCATCAACAAAACTATAGCACTCTGGCCATTACTTCATCCAAGATCGATCTGAAAATGGAAGAGGGTAATGATCCTTCTTTGTTGCCTTATTGAGCTTCTGTAATCAACACAAATGCGTAGCTTCCCATTCTTTTTATTGAGATCACAATGGGAGAAACCCATTACGAATTCTCCATGACAAATATGAATCTGCATCAAGCAACTTATCTATTTCTTCTTTTACAGTCTTGGAAAAATTAGGATTCATTCTATATGGCATTTGCTTTATGGGCTTAGCACCATCTACCAGCTCAATAGAATGTTCTACCCAACTTACTTGACGGAGTTCCTTGTAATCAAAAGTGAATATGTGTATGTACCTTCGAAAGAACTGGAGGTAGGATTCCTTCTCACTCTCCATCACAACATCACCAATCTTTATTTGTTGGAGATGATCATCAACTTCTTCTTCAGATAATTTTATGGGGTCATGAGTTGGTGTGACTGGAAGGATATCCATGACTGAAACATCAACCTCACTTTCTTCATCTTCAGTGTCCACTTCACTGGTACTAGAGTAATCCAGAGGATGTCCAATCATCAGTTTCATCACTTGAATCCACGAGGTTACGCCTTATGATGTCGAGGATCACGTTTATCTTCACCCTCTCTCTACCACGTCCAAGTGTCATGAAACCTTCATTCCGGTAGTTTCTTGCATGAACTCTCCTTAGCCATGGTCTTCCCAGGCAACATTGGGTATGCATAGCATACCATTTTCATCACAAAAAGTCTACCACACATCTGACACCCATAAGATATTGCCACATTTGAAACTACACCTTCTGGTTTAGTTTTCCCTTATTTAATGACCTTAACATAAGTGTTGAAGGGCGATCAATTTTAAACCCAACATATTCATTACTGAGACTTAGTCATTACATTAACTGCAGCACCTCCATCAACTAAGACATCATGAATTGAAATACCATTACATAATACCTCAGCTTGTGGAGCATAGGGATCCGCCTCTGCCTCCAAATAGGGACCTCAACCTCCTTCCTTCGTCGAGCATTGAGTCCACTTCGCAACTCCCACCTCTTCTCAGAAGACATAGCCAAGAGTTGACCATATGTAATATTTGCAGGCCTTTTGGACAGATCTTCCAAGATGGAGTATGGTCCTTGCCCCTGTGAAATCAGAAAATCCTGCACACCCAACTTTCTTCTCCTATGTTTCTTACTAGTTTCTCCTTTCATCTTCTTAGGATCATTTCCATCTTGATTATCTTTTTCTTTCTTTCTTTTTGTTACAAACACATCTACTTCATTATTTACTGCTCTTATCTACTACATCAAAAAGAATTCACGAGTGCTTTTCCTTTATCATTATCTCCTTTACCGGATGTAGAAGCTCTATCTAGACAATTATACTTATAATGACCCTTTTATAACAACCATAACATACTGACTTCAGAAATATTTCTTTTTGGACCTCTATCTCCTCCTGAGAACTAAATTCTTTTCCTTGAAGAAGATTAATAGTTAAGCCCGACCCATCTTTTTGAGCGAGATCTTCATACTCGGTAGATGTACTAGGAGAAATATTTGTGCTCACCAAGAGTGGTTGTGGATTACGGACCAAAGGTCTTTGGTGTAGGCTCTACTTTAGCAACAATTTCTTTGGGCTCCTCTTCCATGCTTTCTTCTTGCCTTCTTGCAATCTCCTTTGCTTGTTCATGGTAGTTGGCGGTCATACTTCACTCGTTGTCGATCTCGGCTTCATCCCAAGAATGAAGTGCTTACATGAGAGAGATTATCCATGCCATTCATCAACCCATCCGCTAATCCTTCCTTCGGATCTAGGCATCGAGCTTCCTCCTTAGCTCTAGAACACGAGCATGATAATCCTTATCTTCTCCTTCTCTCCTTGGGATAGCTTTGTGATCTCGATCATGAGATCTGCATATTTTGTTGTTCACCAAATTCTTGAAAACTTTCGAGTTAATAAATCCCATGAGTTTTTTACATTTTCACCTAGTGTTTCAAACCACCTAAGTGTTGAACCATCCAAAAAGTAGGAAAAATTCAGTCCATTGTTCCCTTCTTATAAGGCCATTACAAATACAAGATCGTTTAAACTCTTGAATGAAAGAGGAAGCATCTTCATTAGATTGGGCTGAAAAAATAGGAATCTTCCCCATTTTCAAAAGTAACCATAGTGAAATACCAACCCACAAGTACAATCAACAAGACTTATGTGCACAAATAATTGGAATCACTATAATAGAAAATGACTTGACCCTTTCGGTAAAATGACCACGGTAAACTATGGTAAAACTTGACTTACTTTGCGGTAAAAGCGACTTTACTGTGGTAAACACTATTCACAGTAAAAAGTGAAGTTACTGCGGTAAATACTATTCACGGTAAAAAGTGACTTTACTGTGGTAAATACTATTCACAGCAAAAATGACTTTACCATGGTAACTACTATTCATGGCAAAAATGACTTTACCATGGTAACTACTATGCCGGATAAAAAACAAGGTTACCCTCGATTGATTTTTGACTAAGTGGGAATATCTCTCCTAGAAAATCCACCAACGAGGAATGGTCCGGCGGCAGCGGAACCAAAATGTCATCACCAATCCGGCACTATGATAATTCTTCACGGGAACTCCTCGTCTTTATGATTATTTACTAATGCCTGACCTTTAGTTTGGTGGATGTAATCTGAAACACAACAACAAACATAACACAAGAATACCATAGACTATGATAAAAAGGAATGATGATAAATCTGAAATATCGAGTAAATTATAATATTAGCATGAAATTGTTACAATCTCACCCATGAGGTACTTGAGTGTTATTGACTTCACTTGCCTTCCACCAATACTATGGGAGAAACTTCACAATTACACCTCTTAATGGCTTCTTGAACACACTTTTAAACGATGGCTTCCTTTACACACTTACTCATACAATATTTCTCACTACTTCCTTCTATGCTAAATGAGGGGGGTGGCCTCTTTATTTATAGACTTCTAGGCTTATCCATCTTATCTCTAAGATAGGATAAGAAATCCACTCTGACGAATCATATTCCATACCTTAACTCTTATCTGTACATGTAAGCTTATCTTTTAAGATAAGATAAACCTTATCATTTCACATGGGTTCCACATTTTTAGACTTTTTACAAATAAAATATACAAAATATTTATGACCTCACTCCTTGTCCTTATTACCAATATAATATTTCTAATTCCTAATCATGTAGACCCTACTTCTCTACTTACCCCAACTTTGACATTTTAACATTCTTTGGACATTTACTTTTTACCACAACATTCCTATTGTACTTTTGACTATTGCCGTACTATACATTATTGGCGGCGTACTGGCAGCGCCGTTATCTTCTATCGAACGCTACTACTAATTATACTTAACAACATCCTATTCCTAATACATACATTAATTAAATAGAAATTACGGAGGAAAATTTTAGTGTCGACATACCCATGTACAAAGAGGTAATCTCTTAAAGAAGAAGAAGAGAGAAGAAGAGGGAGACAAGAGGAATGCGAAGATGCCATGGACAGATCTCGAATCTCTGACTCTGTGAGGAGGTCTCCTGCAGAATAATGTTGATGACGAGATCCTCTACCTCTGGACTAAAGAAAAGCCACCGACACCGAACTTTGTGCTTTCCCTTAGGAAGGATAGAAATGACGTTATGGAAGTCCGTCCAATCCACAAAGGAAACTCAAGGCGAACATGAAGAACGCTGAGTCTCGGTGCATCAAGTGTGACATAGGTCTAGCGAGTGAGTGCCAAGGAACCGAAGGTAATGCCACGTGCATAGAACTATCAAAGTGAAAAAGAGGAACACCCATAGAAAGGATGTCCAAGTGATGTGAAGGGAACAAAACATCCTCCACAACAAAAAAGGGATCCACAGCTGAGGGTGGATCAATGAAGGTCTCCGAAAAAATTGGAAGTGGTAAGAGTCGGAAGGGGCACTCCCAACAATGGAGATGATGGACTCTGTGAAACACCCAGTAGATGGATGATGGACCTATAGAGCATCACAAGTAGACTCTGTGAAAAGACGACTAAGGTCAGGAAAATACTCGTCCCAATGAGGGGGCTCAACAAACAAAAGAGTGATGTCAGATAGGTATGAGTCATCCAATGAAGGTAGAGGAGTGGAATGGGCCTCACACACTGGAAGTGGAAAGGAGGCTGGTGTGATGATGGTATGAGGCTGAATAGAAGACTTCTCGATATCTGATGAGATGTGGGGAGTGTCAACACTCTCTGGAATAGTGAGAGAAAGAGGAGAAGAGTCCTCTCGTAGTGCTCTTAACATCGAATGGGTGCAAAATCCTCGTCATCAAGCGAACCAATCGAGTCTATATCGGTGAACTGTCATCACACGAAGAAGAGGATACAATCAATCATTAGCAGGAACAACGATCGTAGTATGTGAAGGGTCTCCATAGAGGGATTGAAGAATGCTCCAGACACGGTGAGGTGGATCTGAGTGTGCCACGTGAAACCAGAGAGATCTGGAGACATGCATCATCATGTGACCAAATATTTGGTCACAAGTTTCGAAGAAGTCCTTTAGATGACGATGATCAATGGGTGTAGGAACTGGCCCAAGCAAGAAGGGTAAAAGACCCTCATGGGCGAAGTAACGTTCCATGGAAGCACGCTTGAAGCTTAATAGTCCCCTCTCCCGCCGAGAAGTGGTGGAGGTCAGAAGCGATCATACGACACTCAAGTCTCGGAAAGAGAACTCTCCATGATGAAAAATGCAAGATGCAAGGTGCACGAAAGCAAGACGTCGGACTCAAATTTACCGATAATGCATCTGCATGCGAAAACCAAAGAGTATAGTCAACCCCCCCATGCGGAACTTTATAAAAGTAGTGAATTTACAAAACTGATAATCCCATCATGTAGAATGTGAAAAAACATGCAACTTTGACTAAAGAAGTGCTCAGATCCGAGCAACAAGTCAAAAGTTATAGCACAAAACAATTCCTGCAACTGATGAGAAAATGCAATAAATGCTGCAAACACATTAAAAAAGTGCCTGAAATGGGTGCAAAGGGTATCGTGTGGGTACCCATTGGAAACGACATGAAATTTTAGGTAGGTTTTGTTTTGACTGTGAGGGGGGATTAGCCTCTTACCAACCCCTGGACCTCACCCTCCGTCTTCGACACTCGTAGGAGGGGATTAAATAAGCCAAAAACAACAATCTAAAACTTATTACATGCCATGAATGAAATGTTTTTTTAATCACCCTAAAACATTAAAAAATAAGGTGATGTTTTATCTGGAAAACAATTCCTAAAAGGAATGATTGAATGGGGCCCACGTTTTGGAGTGTGGAGAGAAGAGAGCCCACGTGTGCAGATTTAACATGTTGGGCTGAGTTTGAAGGTCACCGGAGGTCATTTGGAGGCTGTGTTGGAGGAGAAGCTAGGTGCCAAAGTTGCAGAGTGTAACCGCCTAGACAACCAGGAGCTAGTGAAACCTTTGAGCAGCTATCAAGATTTTAGAGTGGCCGCATGGAGGAGCTGGTGAAACCGCTGGAGGGTTGGCAGAGGGCAGGATTCCCGTGTAGGGTTGAAACGGTTCTACGTGCTAGCGCAGGGATGAGTAGAAGGTGCCAAGAAATAGTCCCAAGATGGAAATGGAGAAATCCTTGAGCAGGGGATCACAAAACCAATGAAGTCATGAGCAATGTGCAGTGTTAATCAAAATGCATGAGAGATCAACCCATCCAACAGAGCATGTAGAACTAACAACCGAGATGTTAATAATGCAAAGCACGAGCCAAAGAAGCAAGAAAAATAGACATAGCAACATTCCAATGAGTTTTTAAGCCAATGGTCGGCACAAGAGAAAAAACATGAATTGGTAACATAGCCAAATGCACAACACGGAAGCAATGTCAAGTAGGGAAGCTGGAAATTAATGTCACGCTAGAACTGGCAAATGGATGCAACCCCGATACAAAACAACATGGTAACTTCAAGACCGCATGCAAAAGCGGTAAAACCACGAACACCCCCAAAACACCCACGAATAACTCAACGGAGGTATAAACAATTTGAATCAATGCAATCAAGCACAAAACAAGAATGAGAACTTGCACAAGAAACTACGAGGCGGTAGAGTAGTAAGCAACTCGAGGTTACAAACACGATTCCAATCCCAGAGCTCGATACAATGAAAGATGGTTTAAAACCCACAAGTGAGGATCATGAGGGATGACATACACATCAACGGATGTGCGAACAAAACGTGAAGAAAACTCGGGAGGAGCGAGCATCAACCGAATGTGCATGCAAAGATTTGAAACATGGGCGTAACTCCGGTTAAGCCATAAAACTCTCCTCTATCTCATAGATCAAATGGGGTGTACATATAGGAGGTGTTGAGTAACTTTGTCATCACCAATCCGGCACTATGATAATTCTTCACCGAACTCCTCGTCTATGATTATTTACTAATGCACAACCTTTAGTTTGGTGGATGTAATCTGAAACAAAACAACAACATAACACAAGAATACCATCGACTATGATAAGACAAAATGATGACAAATCTGAAATATCAAAGTAAATTATAATATTAACATGAAATTGTTACAATCTCACCCATGAGGTACTTCAACAAGACCATGGGAGAAACTTTAAAATTACACCTCTCGATGGCTTCTTCAACACACCTTTAATCGATGGCTTCCTTTGCACACTTCCTACAATATTTCTCACTACTTCTTTCTATGCTAAATGAGGGGGTGGCCTCTCTATTTATAGAACTTACAGTGCTTATCCATCTTATCTCTAAGATAGGATAAGAAATCCACTCGACAAATCATATTCCATACCTTAACTCTTATTTGTACATGTAAGCTTATCTCTTAAGATAAGATAAACTTATCATTTTACATGGGTTCCACATTTTTAGAATTTTTACAAATAAAATACACAAAATATTTATGACCTCACTCCTTGTCCTTATTACCAATATAATATTTCTAATTCCTAATCATGTAGACCCTACTTCTCTAATTACCCAAACTTTGACATTTTAACATTACCGGACCACTTACGACAAATATTTACTTTTTACAACATTCCTATTGTACTTTGACTATTACCGTACTCCACATTATTTGCGGCGTCGTACTGGCAGCGCCGTTATCTTCTATCGGACGCTACTACTAATTACACTTAACAACATTCTATTCCTAATACATACATTAATGAAATAGAAATTATGGAGGAAAATTTTAGTGTCGACATCTTCCCCCTTCCTAGTTTCTACTCCGTCCTCGAGTAGACTCTTCTGTGCATGGAAAATATTCAATTTGTCGTGGTTGACCCATTTCCTAAATGGGATGCCATCCAATTCCTCCAAATCAAGACGCATTACCATTTTCATGCACAAATGCTATTTTGTAGGGCCCCATCCATTTTGGAAGAAATTTCCTCTGTCTTCTTTTTTTGTATCTGGAATCATATACTAGAACCAAGTCATTCACCTGAAATGGAGACCAAAGGATCTTTTGATCAAAGTATTCCTTCTACTTCATTTTCTTCTTATGGCTTGTATCCTTTGCTATTTCCCTCATTTCCTCTAGCAAATGAAGATGTACCAACCTTTCTTTTACTGAATCACTTTCATCCATCCTTTCATTTTTCATAACTCTCACAGTGGGAATATCAAACTCAATAGGAAGAACTGGATCAATGCCATAGGCCAACTGAAATGGAGAGTATCCTGTTGCTGACTTTGATGTTGCCCTATATGCCCACAATGCTCGTGAATCATTTTATCCCATTTATGTACCGCAAGGCTGCATCTTTGCTAGAATTTGACACAACACAAAATTTGTTCGTTCCACCTGTCCATTTGTGCTTGGTTTGTAGGTTGTTGCCTTCCTATGCTTAATAGAAAACTTATTGACTAGGGCTTCTACCACCTCATTAATGAAGTGGCTTCCTTGATCTCATTATAATTTCTAATGGACAACCAAATCTGGTGACAATGCTGTTCATATATGAACCTTGCCACTTCATCCATGGAAGTTGTTTTCAATGGCCTAGCTTCAACCCACTTGGTTAAATAACTGTGGCAACTACAATATACTTATTTTGGCATGAGGTAGTTGAAGTGGACCTATAATGTCTATTCCCCACTTTTCAAAGGGACCAAGTGGAAGAATAGGGCATAATGGAGCTGATGAAGTCTTACTTACTATGTGTTTGACAAATATCACATGTCTTACAATAATTATAACAATCTTTAAAAAGAGTGGGCCAAAGATAACTCCGCATCCAAGATCCTTCTTGCCGTAAGTTGTCCAAAGAAGTGCCCTCCACATGTACCATTGTGGAATTCTTCTATCAGCAGCTTCCTTCCCTTGATCACGCCCAATCGCCTCTTCAGACTATCCCATCGTGTCCTATTCGAAATAATACTCCATGCGAATAGAATATGGACGATCGGCTTGAGTAATCTTTCTCTTAGTCTTTGCATTGGCACCATCAGAAACTTGAATTCATTCGTATAATTCCAAATATCTATGTATTCACTAGGGATTGTGTCAAGGGATAACAATGTTGCATCGGAAAATCATCATCATCACAAGATGATCCTAAACCATCATAGGCTCGAGAGAGTGCATCCGCATTGACATGCTTCTTTCCCGGCCTATCTATAATATCAAATTCAAATCTTGTAGCAAAATTATCCATCTTGCTATCCTCCCCGATGGGTTAGGCTTATTTACAATATATTTTAGAGCCCGATGATCTCATTACAACTATAAATTTCTACCCTAGCAAGTAATTTCTAAACTTCTTTACAAAGAAAATGATAGCCAGAGCCTCTTTTTCGCCATTACAAGATAGTTTACCTCAAGACCGCTCATTTGTCTCTGCTCCCAAAGTAAATTGGATGTTCATTCCCATTTTCATCCTTTTGGCTCAAAGTACTTCCTAGTGCTGCATCCGAGGCATCAAGTACACAATGAATGGCTTGCTCCATTCTCGATTCTTCAAAACAGTGAAGACACCAGTGGCTTCCTTCGCTTGTCCAAAAGCTTTATGTGCCTTATTTCCCGGTTCATAAGTAACATCCTTCTTCAAGAATCAAGGTTAGTGGTCAGGCAATCTTTGAGAAATTCTTGATGAACCTTCTATAAGAACCCACATGGCCTAAAAATGATCTCAACTTACTTCTATTCATAGGAAATGGTAAATCTTTGATTTTTGAAACTTTATCAGATCAAGACAATACCATCTCTCGATACAACATGCCCTAACAAAACGCCTTTAGAACATCCAAAGACACACTTTGTAGGGTTTAGTGAGGCTTGTGCTTCATCTAACCTTTGAAATGCTATCTCCATCTCAGTGCAGTGGTCCAACTTGCTCCCATAGATGCAAAATCATCCGTAAATACTCGATGAAGGTCCCAATGTAGGGTTCAACACCCTATTCATCAAACGCTGGAATGTTGCCGAGCATTACACAACCCAAAAGGCATAACTCTATAAGCAAACGCTCCCCAAGGAGTGGTGAACGTGGTCTTCAAAGATCTTTCTCTCATATACGAACTTGGTCAGTAGCCGCTATATCCATCAAGAAACTATAAGCACTCCCGCCAGCCTACTTCGGCCCAAGATCTCGATCTCGAAAATGGAAGAGGGTAATGATCCTTCTTTGTTGCCTTATTGAGCTTCCCCAGTAATCAACACAAATGCGTAGCTTCCCATTCTTTTTATTTGAGATCACAATGGGAGAAACCCATTCTCAATTCTCCACAAAGAAATATGAATCCTGCGTAAGCAACTTATCTATTTCTTCTTTTACACTCTTGAAAATTAGGATTCATTCTATATGGCATTTGCTTTATGGGCTTAAGACCATCTACCAGCTCAATAGAATGTTCTACCCAACTTACTTGACGGAGTTCCTTGTAATCAAAAGTGAATAGGTGTATGTACCTTAGAAAGAGCTGGAGGTAGGATTCCTTCTCACTCTCCATCACAAAGATCACCAATCTTTATTTGTTGGAGACGATCATCAACTTCTTCTTTCGATAATTTTATGGGGTCATGAGTCATGGACGAAGGATATCCATGATCAAACATCAACCTCACTTTCTTCATCTTCAAGGTGTCCACTTCACCGGTACTAGAGTAATCGAGGATGTCCAATCATCGCCATCACTTGAATCCACAGTTCTCGCTTTTATGATGCCAATGGATCACATTTATCTTCACCCTCTCTCTACCACGTCCAAGTGTCATGAAACCTTCATTCCAGAGTTCCTCGCATGAACTCTCCTTAGCCATGGTCTTCCCAAAGAATTGGGTACGCAATAAGCACCATTTTTCATCACCTAAAGTTCTACCACACATACAACACCCATAACAGTATATTGCCACATTTGAAACTACACCTTCTCGGTTTAGTTTTTCCTTTATTTAATGACCTTAACATAAGTGTCAAGGGCGATCAATTTTTAAACCCAACATATTCATTACAGACTCGGTCATTACATTAATCGCAGCACCTCCATCAACTAAGACATCATGAATTGAAATACCATTACATAATACCTCACCAGGAGCATAGGGATCTCGCCTCTCGCCTCCAAAACAGGGACCTCAACCTCCTTCCTTCTTCGAGCATCGAGTCCACTTCGCAGCTCCCGCCTCTTCTCCGAAGACATAGCCAAGAGTTGACCATATGTAATGTTTGCAGCCTTTTGGACAGATCTTCCAAGATGGAGTATGGTCCTCGCCCTGTGAAATCGTAAAATCCCGCACACCCAACTTTCTTCTCCTATGTTTCTTACTATTTTCTCCTTTCATCTTCTTAGATCATTTCCATCTTGATTATCTTTTTCTTTCTTTCTTTTTGTTACAAACACATCTACTTCATTATTTCTACTCTTATCTACTACATCAAAAGAATTCACAGTGTGCTTTTCCTTTATCATTATCTTTGTACTGTATGTAGAAGCTCTATCTGACAATTATACTTATAATGACCCTTTTTATAACAACCATAACAAACAACTTCAGTAAATATTTCTTTTGACCTCTATCTCCTCCCCGAGAACTAAATTCCTTTCCTCAAGAAGATTAATAGTTAACTGACCCATCTTTTTGAGCAGATCTTCATACTCAATAGATGTACTAGGAGAAATATTTGTGCTCACCGGAGTGGTTGTGGATTCTGGACCAAAGGTGCTGGTGTAGGCTCTACTTTAGCAACAATTTCTTTGGGCTCCTCTTCCATGCTTTCTTCTTGCCTTCTTGCAATCTCCTTTGCTTGTTCAATGGTAGCTGGGCGGTCATACTTCACTCGTTGTTTGATCTCTGGCTTCATCCCAAGAATGAAGTGCTTACATAGGAGATTATCCACGCCATTCATCAACCCATCCGCTAATCCTTCCTTCCGGATCTGGGCATCGAGCTTCCTCCTTAGCTCTAGAACACGAGCATGATAATCCCTTATCTTCTCCTTCTCTCCTTGGGTTAGCTTTGTGATATCGATCATGAGATCTGCATATCTCTGTTGTTCACCAAATTCTTCAAGAAAACTTTCAGTTAATAAATCCCATGAATTTTTCACATTATCACCTAGTGTTTCAAACCACCTAAGTGTTGAACCATCCAAAAAGGTAGGAAAAATTCAGTCCATTGTTCCTTCTTATGAGGCCATTACAAATACAAGATCGCTTAAACTCTTGAATGAAAGAAGAAGCATCTTCATTAGATTGAGCTGAAAAACAGAATCTTTCCCATTTTCAAAAGTAACCACCGTGAAATACCAACCCACAATTACAATCAACAAGACTTATGTGCACAAATAATTGGAATCACTATAATAGAAAGTGACTTTACACCTTTCTACAAAGAAATAGAAATGACCACGAAACTATGGTAAAACTTGACTTATCGCGGTAAAAACTGACTTTACCGTGGTAAACACTATTCACTGTAAAAAGTGAAATTATCATGTAAATATTATTCACTTAAAAAAGTGAAATTATCATGGTAAATACTATTCACGATAAAAAGTGACTTTACCGTGATAAATACTATTCCAAAGAAAAATGACTTTGTCATGGTAACTACTATTCACGGTAAAAATGACTTTACCATGGTAACTACTATGCATAAGAAAAACAAGGTTACCCTCCAATTGATTTTTGACTAATTGGGAATATCTCTCCGTAAAATCCACCAACGAGGAATGGTCCCGCAACGGAACCAAAATGTCATCACCAATCCGCACTATGATAATTCTTCACCGAACTCCTCGTGCTATGATTATTTACTAATGCACAACCTTTAGTTTGGTGGATGTAACTGAAACAAAACAACAACATAACACAAGAATACCATCGACTATGATAAGACAAATGATGACAAATCTGAAATATCAAAGTAAATTATAATATTAACATGAAATTGTTACAATCTCACCCATGAGGTACTTCAACAAGACCATGGGAGAAACTTTACAATTACACCTCTCGATGGCTTCTTCAACACACCTTTAACTGATGGCTTCCTTCGCACACTTCCTACAATATTTCTCACTACTTCTTTCTATGCTAAATGAGGGGGTGGCCTCTCTATTTATAGAACTTACAAGCTTATCCATCTTATCTCTAAGATAGGATAAGAAATCCACTCGACGAATCATATTCCATACCTTAACTCTTATCTCGTACATGTAAGCTTATCTCTTAAGATAAGATAAACCTTATCATTTTACATGGGTTCCACATTTTTAGACTTTTTACAAATAAAATACACAAAATATTTATGACCTCACTCCTTGTCCTTATTACCAATATAATATTTCTAATTCCTAATCATGTAGACCCTACTTCTCTAATTACCCAAACTTTGACATTTTAACATTACCGGACCACTTACTTACAAATATTTACTTTTACAACATTCCTATTGTACTTTGACTATTACCGTACTCCACATTATTTGCGGCGTCACACTGCATCGACAAAGACCGCTTATCTTCTATCGACGCTACTACTAATTACACTTAACAAAATTCTATTCCTAATACATACATTAATGAAATAGAAATTATGGAGGAAAATTTTAGTGTCGACAAACCCCTCAAGGCATTTTCAATCACGACAACTCGAGTAGAGAGGGGGAGTTACATTCCCGACAATAGAAGTGTAACTTTCGCAATGACACATATGACGACCGACGCACACATTTGGGGGCTTTATTCGACGTGTTGACACACTAATGCATAAGAGAATCTCATGATGACCCCTAAATGAAACATGGACCTACGATCTCACCAAAGTGAGATGACTCACCTAATGATGTGGAAAATAATACACACCAACAATCCGTCTTCTTGAATATCCTCCTCGGTCACTTTATAAACCTAGGAAAAATATTGTTTATATTTGACTAAGTCATATTCACAAATGGTCATAATACCATTCAACATCCCAACTACCAAGAATGCGTATCATGCTTGGCTTTTCATATGCCTTACCCACTATTCATTTTAGTGCTATCTTATTCATACCTAGGGCCGAATTAAAGGTTAGGAGTGTCCTAGGCAATGTTTGAGTGGACCTCCTCACAATTTTAGTTTTTTTTTCATCAAGTAAATAAATAAAATATGTCTATATTCTTGTATTTTTAAATTTACATCATAGTCATAATAACATAATAATAAAAATATCTTACTAAAAGGATGCAAAATATTCCATGTATGGAAAAAATTTAATCGTAGAAGATGCTCAAAATGCAAAAAATACAATATTTTATACAAGGCTTCTTACAAGTCTGATTTAGCCATATCAAGTAAGTAACGGGAACTCCATCTTGAAATAAAGCACAATTTTTCTACAATGAAACAAAAGCATTTAAGGAGCTCCAATGATTTTTTGAAGAGTTGTATTTGGACTAGGCCTACCTATTCCCCGCATAAAAGAAATAATAGAAAATTTCCCCAAACAATTAAGAGTAGAGAATTAAATATTATTTTCCTTCAATTATACTCACTTCTATTAAATACAAGTAGTGACATTATAAACAACTTCATTAACCTTTTTAGAACAAAATTCAAATCCTACATAACTGGAGCTATATCAAAGAATGGTTAACAATAGCAACAAAATTATACGTGTTTATAAATATGTAATATTTTTTACTTGCAAGAATATTAGAAAACTTTTTTAGGTGCATGTGTGAAATTAATGTTAGAATATAATAATTTTTATAAATGGGTTGATCAATATTAAGTCTTCAAATAAATTTTTTAAAGCTAAGTTCTAAAATTAATCGACAAAAAGGAAATTTTTAGATCCAGGCACCCTTTGATTGTTGGTGCCAACAGAAATGCCTAGTTTGCCTAGGGCTTAATCCCCCTTTGACATGCCCAACATATCTTATTTTATGGTTGATCCCATCATCTCATCTCAAGCCACTCATCAAAAACCATGTATTCCCCTTCATTAAAGCATGATTTTATCGAAGCTAACAATGCCGATTCCATCTCCATAATTCATATCCAACGCTTCTTTACTTGTTACCAATTCCAAAAAAACCACAACATAGTTGTTAACATCCATCTTCAAACTTATTTTGGTTGTATGATTACATTCCATGATACAAAACATAAAACTACATGGGAAAACATAACCAAAAGCAACCGACATAATACTAAATCCATGAATAATTAATGCTCTTACTAGATGCGTGTAAATCTCAAAGTATGCATTTATAAGAATGATATCGAATCAATAGTGACTTACTTTTCCATAAGTTGATCCATTAAAAAATCACAAATATATACATTATAGTTCCATTTTTGAATCCATCAAAGATATTACGTGCTTGATATCTTTGTGTATGATCCTTAGCTTGTTACGAATATCAAGCGTCCAAGAAAATGGAGGGGTCTTCATCTTGTGTAGTACATTTCAAATTCCCAATGGAAACGTATTCCTATAGAATAAATCCATGTTCTTGTAGGTGATATATTTCCAATAGTCAAACCAAATTTCTTGCCATTTTGAAAACTGAAAATTAAATAAGAAGTATAAAAATATGATACGGAGTTTCGTATTGAAATATAAATTTCAATGCAATTTTTTTTATTAAGGATAAAGGTTTTTTGACCGAGGACCCTACCAAGAACAAAAGGGAAAAATTTCAAGATTAAGAAAAGAGGAAGAAGAGAAGACAACTAGAAACATGCATCCTAGTTGCAAAACAAAAAAAAAAAAACAAAGCAATCATATGAGTTTGGAATTTCGGTGGGAAATGATATTCGAGCCAATCTCTTTAATTAGATCCTCGAAAACTTGCCAAAATTAATCTTCAAAATCTTTGTAACTAGGGTCTGCACATCACCAATCCGGCACTATGATAATTCTTCACCGGAACTCCTCGCTATGATTATTTATTAATGCACAACCTTTAGTTTGGTGGATATAATCGGAAACAAAACAACAACATAACACAAGAATACCATCGACTATGATAAGACATAATGATGACAAATCTGAAATACCAAAGTAAATTATAATATTAACATGAAATTGTTACAATCTCACCCATGAGGCACTTCGGTGTTATTGACTTCACTTGCCTTTCACCAAGACTATGGGAGAAACTTTACAATTACACCTCTTAATGGCTTCTTCAACACACCTTTAAACTCGATGGCTTCCTTCGCACACTTCCTACAATATTTCTCACTACTTCCTTCTATGCTAAATGAGGGGGTGGCCTCTATTTATAGAACTTACAGTGCTTATCCATCTTATCTCTAAGATAGGATAAGAAATCCACTCGACGAATCATATTCCATACCTTAACTCTTATCTCGTACATGTAAGCTTATCTTTTAAGATAAGATAAACCTTATCATTTTACATGGGTTCCACATTTTTAGACTTTTTACAAATAAAATACACAAAATATTTATGACCTCACTCCTTGTCCTTATTACCAATATAATATTTCTAATTCCTAATCATGTAGACCCTACTTCTCTAATTACCCAAACTTTGACATTTTAACATTACCGACCACTTACGACAAATATTTACTTTTACAACATTCCTATTGTACTTTGACTCACCGTACTCCACATTATCATGGCGGCAACTGCATCGACGGCAGCGCCAAGTTATCTTCTATCGACGCTACTACTAATTACACTTAACAACATCCTATTCCTAATACATACATTAATGAAATAGAAATTATGGAGGAAAATTTTAGTGTCGACATCTTCCCCTTCCTAGCTTCTACTCCGTCCCTGAGTAGACTATTCTCGTGCTTGGAAAATCTTCAACTTGTCGTGGTTGACCCATTTCGTAATGGGAGTGCCATCCAATTCCTCCAAATGTCGCACGTACTACATTTTCATGCATAAATCTGCTATTTTGTAGGGCCCCATCCATTTTGGAAGAAATTTTCTCTGCCTTCTTTTTTGTATCTCGAATCATATACTAGAACCAAGTCATTCACATGAAATGGAGACCAAAGGATCTTTTGATCAAAGTATTCCTTCGCTTCATTTTCTTCTTATGGCTTGTATCCTTTGCTATTTCCCTCATTTCCTCTAGCAAATGAAGATGTACCAACCTTTCTTTTATCAATCACTTTCATCCATCCTTTCATTTTTCATAACTCTCACAAAGGGGGAATATCAAACTCAATAGAAGAATCGATCAATGCCATAGGCCAACCGAAATGGAGAGTATCCTGTTGCTGACTTTGATGTTGCCCTATATGCCCACAATGCCGCATGAATCCTTTTATCCCATTTATGTACTGCAAGGCCGCATCTTTTTTGCTAGAATTTGACACAACACAAAATTTGTTCGCTCCACTCGTCCCATTTGTGCTTGGCTTGTGTGTTGCCTTTTCCCGTGCTTAATAGAAAACTTATTGACTAGGGCTTCTACCACCTCATTAATGAAGTGGCTTCCTTGATCTTACAATTTCTAATGGACAACCAAATCCGTGACAATGCGCTCATATATGAACCTTGCCACTTCATCCATGGAAGTTGTTTTCAATGGCCTAGCTTCAACCCACTTGGTTAAATAATCTGTGGCAACTACAATATACTTATTTTGGCGTGAGGTAGTCGAAGTGGACCTACAATGTCTATTCCCACTTTTCAAAGGGACCAAGTGGAAGAATAGGGCATAATGGAGCTGATGAAGTCTTACTGCTTACCATGTGTTTGACAAATATCACATGTCTTACAATAATTATAACAATCTTTAAAAAGAGTGGGCCAAAGTGATAACCTCGCATCCAAGATCCTTCTTTCGTAAGTTGTCCAGAGAAGTGCCCTCCACATGTACCATTGTGGAATTCTTCTAGCAGCTCCTTCCCTCGATCACGCCCAACCGCCTCTCAGATCGCTCCATCGTGTCCTATTCGAAAATAATACTCCATGCAGAATAGAATATGGACGATCGGCTTGAGTAATCTTTCCTTAGTCTTTGCATTGGCACCATCAGAAACTTGAATTCATTCAAATAATTCCAAATATCTATGTATTCACTAGGGATTGTGTCAAGGGATAACAATGCCGCATCGGGAAATCATCATCATCACAAGATGATCCTAAACCATCATAGGCTCGAGAGAGTGCATCCGCATTGACATGCTTCTTTCCCGCCTATCTATAATATCAAATTCAAATTCTTGTAGCAAAATTATCCATCTTGCTATCCTCCCCGATGGGTTAGGCTTATTTACAATATATTTTAGAGCCCGATGATCTGCACAACTAGAAATTTTTGCCCTAAGCAAGTAATTTCTAAACTTCTTTACAAAGAAAAAATGATAGCCAGAGCCTCTTTTTCAGCCATGATAATTTACCTCAAAGACTACTCATTTGTCTCGCTCCCAAAGTAAATTGATGTTCATTCCCATTTTCATCCTTTTGGCTCAAAGTACTTCCTAGTGCCGCATCTCGAGGCATCAAGTTGTACACAATGAATGGCTTGCTCCAACTGATTCTTTAAAACAGTGAAGACACCAGTGGCTTCCTTCAGCTTGTCCAAAAGCTTCATGCGCCTTATTTCCTGGTTCATAAGTAACATCCTTCTTCAAGAATCAAGGTTAGTGGTCAGCAATCTTTGAGAAATTCTTGATGAACCTTCTATAAGAACCCACATGGCCTAAAAATGATCTCAACTTACTTCTATTCATAGGAAATGGTAAATCTTTGATTTTTGAAACTTTATCAGATCAAGCACCAATACCATCTCTCGGATACAACATGCCCTAACAAAACGCCTTTAAACATCCAAAGACACACTTTCAGAGGGTTTAGTGAGGCTTGTGCTTCATCTAACCTTTGAAATGTTGTCTCCATTTGGTGCAGTGGTCCAACTTGCTCCCATAGATGCAAAATCATCCGTAAATACTCCGATGAAGGTCCCAATGTAGGGTTCAACACCCTATTCATCAAACGCTGAATGTTGCCGAGCATTACACAACCCAAAAGGCATAACTCTATAAGCAAACGCTTCCCAAGGAGTGGTGAACGTGGTCTTCACCGATCTTTCTCTCGCTATACGAACTTGGTCAGAGCCGCTATATCCATCAAAGAAACTATAAGACTCCCGCCACCTACTTCGCCCAAGATCTGATCTCAAATGGAAGAGGGTAATGATCCTTCTTTGTTGCCTTATTGAGCTTCCCGTAATCAACACAAATGCGTAGCTTCCCATTCTTTTTTATTGAGATCACAATGGGAGAAACCCATTCTCAATTCTCCACAAAGAAATATGAATCCCGCATCAAGCAACTTATCTATTTCTTCTTTTACAGCCTTGGAAAAATTAGGATTCATTCTATATGGCATTTGCTTTATGGGCTTAAAGACCATCTACCACCAATAGAATGTTCTACCCAACTTACTTGACGGAGTTCCTTGTAATCAAAAGTGAATAGGTGTATGTACCTTCAAAGAGCCGGAGGTAGGATTCCTTCTCACTCTCCATCACAAAGATCACCAATCTTTATTTGTTGGAGACGATCATCAACTTCTTCTTCGTATAATTTTATGGGGTCATGAGTCGGTGTGACTCGAAGGATATCCATGACTCAAACATCAACCTCACTTTCTTCATCTTCAAAGTCCACTTCACCGGTACTAGAGTAATCGAGGATGTCCAATCATCGGGCCATCACTTGAATCCACAGTTCTCGCTTATGATGCCGAGGATCACATTTATCTTCACCCTCTCTCTACCACGTCCAAGTGTCATGAAACCTTCATTCCAAAGAGTTTCTCGCATGAACTCTCCTTAGCCATGGTCTTCCCAAAGAACATTGGGTACGCAATAAGCACCATTTTTCATCACCCGAAAGTCTACCACACATACAACACCCATAACAGAGATATTGCCACATTTGAAACTACACCTTCGGTTTAGTTTTTCCTTTATTTAATGACCTTAACATAAGTGTCAAGGGCGATCAATTTTTAAACCCAACATATTCATTACAGACTCTGGCATTACATTAATCGCAGCACTCCATCAACTAAGACATCATGAATTGAAATACCATTACATAATACCTCACCAGTGGAGCATAGGGATCTTCCTCTCTCCAAAACAGGGACCTCAACCTCCTTTCTTCGTCGAGCATTGAGTCCACTTCGCAGCTCCCGCCTCTTCTCCGAAGACATAGCCAAGAGTTGACCATATGTAATATTTGTAGGCCTTTTGGACAGATCTTCCAAGATGGAGTATGGTCCTTGCCCCTGTGAAATCATAAAATCCTGCACACCCAACTTTCTTCTCCTATGTTTCTTACTAGTTTCTCCTTTCATCTTCTTAGGATCATTTCCATCTTGATTATCTTTTTCTTTCTTTCTTTTTGTTACAAACACATCTACTTCATTATTTCTGGCTCTTATCTACTACATCAAAAGAATTCACAGTGCTTTTCCTTTATCATTATCTCCTTTACCAGATGTAGAAGCTCTATCTAGACAATTATACTTATAATGACCCTTTTTATAACAACCATAACAAACAACTTCAGAAATATTTCTTTTCGACCTCTATCTCCTCCCCGAGAACTAAATTCTTTCCTCAAGAAGATTAATAGTTAACTGACCCATCTTTTTGAGCAGATCTTCATACTTAGTAGATGTACTAGGAGAAATATTTGTGCTCACCGGGAGTGGTTGTGGATTATGGACCAAAGGTGCTGGTGTAGGCTCTACTTTAGCAACAATTTCTTTGGGCTCCTCTTCCATGCTTTCTTCTTGCCTTCTTGCAATCTCCTTTGCTTGTTCAATGGTAGCTGGGCGGTCATACTTCACTCGTTGTCTGATCTCTGGCTTCATCCCAAGAATGAAGTGCTTACATAGGAGATTATCCACGCCATTCATCAACCCATCCGCTAATCCTTCCTTCCGGATCTGGGCATCGAGCTTCCTCCTTAGCTCTAACACGAGCATGATAATCCCTTATCTTCTCCTTCTCTCCTTGGGATAGCTTTGTGATATCAATCATGAGATCTCGCATATTTCGTTGTTCACCAAATTCTTCAAGAAAACTTTCAGCTTAATAAATCCCATGAATTTTTCACATTATCACCTAGTGTTTCAAACCACCTAAGTGCCGAACCATCCAAAAAGGTAGGAAAAATTCACCATTGTTCTCTTATGAGGCCATTACAAATACAAGATCGTTTAAACTCTTGAATGAAAGAAGAAGCATCTTCATTAGATTGAGCTGAAAAAACAGAATCTTTCCCATTTTCAAAAGTAACCACCGTGAAATACCAACCCACAAGTACAATCAACAAGACTTATGTGCACAAATAATTGGAATCACTATACTAGAAAGTGACTTTACACCTTTCTACAAAGAAAATAGAAATGACCACGGTAAACTATGGTAAAACTTGACTTATCATGTAAAACCGACTTTACTCATGGTAAACACTATTCACTGGTAAAAGTGAAATTATCAAGCAAATACTATTCATGGTAAAAAGTGAAATTATCATGGTAAATACTATTCCCAAAGAAAATGACTTTACCATGGTAACTACTATTCATGGAAAAATGACTTTACCATGGTAACTACTATGCACAAAAAAAAAGGTTACCCTCCAATTGATTTTTGACTAAGTGGGAATATCTCTCCGTAAAATCCACTAACGAGGAATGGTCCCTAAAACGGAACCAAAATGTCATCACCAATCCTAACTATGATAATTCTTCACCGAACTCCTCGCTATGATTATTTATTAATGCACAAGCCTTTAGTTTGGTGGATATAATCTGAAACAAAACAACAACATAACACAAGAATACCATCGACTATGATAAGACATAATGATGACAATCTGAAATACCAAAGTAAATTATAATATTAACATGAAATTGTTACAATCTCACCCATGAGGCACTTCAAGTGTTATTGACTTCACTTTCCTTTCACCAAGACTATGGGAGAAACTTTACAATTACACCTCTTAGTGGCTTCTTCAACACACCTTTAACTGATGGCTTCCTTCACACACTTCCTACAATATTTCTCACTACTTCCTTCTATGCTAAATGAGGGGGGTGGCCTCTCTATTTATAGAACTTACAGTTATCCATCTTATCTCTAAGATAGGATAAGAAATCCACTCCGACGAATCATATTCCATACCTTAACTCTTATCTCGTACATGTAAGCTTATCTTTTAAGATAAGATAAACCTTATCATTTTACATGGGTTCCACATTTTTAGACTTTTACAAATAAAATACACAAAATATTTATGACCTCACTCCTTGTCCTTATTACCAATATAATATTTATAATTCCTAATCATGTAGACCCTACTTCTCTAATTACCCAAACTTTGACATTTATATTTACTTTTACAACATTCTATTATACTTTGATCACATCGTACTCGACATTATTGGCATGGCGCCGATCGCAGCGCCATTATCTTCTATTGACGCTACTACTAATTACACTTAACAACATCCTATTCCTAATACATACATTAATGAAATAGAAATTATGGAGGAAAATTTTAGTGTCGATGTGTCCTCCCAAACCTTAATGATTTTAAAAGAGTCAGTGGTCAAGAGGAATAAGGGTTGAACCACCAAAAATACTTGCATAATGATCCATGGATATTATCAAACTTTAGCACAACCTCTAATTTACCTTTTGAGAATCGTTCTTCCTCTAGTTTCCATCATGTTTCTTCAAAGGAAGCAAAAATTTGAATTCTATAAAGGTGTAAAGTCGCATCATATCGTAACCTCAAGCTATCGAAGGGAACAACTGGAAAACCAACAACAATTGAAGCAAAGGTAGGGGAACCATCAATAATTGAGTCATCAATGTCATCTTCTAGAGCATCACCTACATTGGAGTCCTCTTGTACCAAGGCAAGAGAACCACAAAGTTTGATTCATCAACTTCATCTTCCAAAGGCATCACCCACATCATCTTCACCCAACACATCTACACCGTATTTTTGATGTCCTTAATGTATTTTCTCTAGGGATTGGTTTGATTCACCTTGAGTAGCGATAAGGACACTGAGCATCAACCTAGCCTCCCACGTAAAAATTTTATGATGGTTCTAACACTCCATCACCATCACTTCAATGAAAATTAGTCATAAATTATTTTCCCCATCGACGGATCTTCTTGGTGATAGTTGCAAATTTAGCGGGTCTACCTCAATCCCTCTTCTTGACACAATGAAACCCAAGAGATTTCCGATTTTTCACCGAAGATGCATTTCCTAGGATTCAATTTGAATTTGTAGTCTAAGATGTTTTGAAAATATGCCTTAGCACTTCAGTGCTCTTTTCTAGTCCTAGACTTTCCCAAGATATTATCAACATAGTCATTCATGATGTCATGGAAGATGTCTGTAATTTCTCTTTCATAAGTGGCTCCAAAATTCTTGAGACCGAAAGGCATCACTTGGTAGAAAAATGTTCCCCAAGGGGTTGTGAAGGAAATTTTATGTTGATCTTCCTCTGTAATCTTAATCTGGTTATATCCTAGAAATCCGCTCATTATGGAAAACATTTCATAACCCATAGTGAAATCGACAATCATGATGATTTTAGGAAAAGGAAAATCATCTTTAGGGAATGATTTATTAATATCTCTAAAGTCTATGTAGATTCGGATACCCACTGGTTTCTTTTGTACTAGCACTATGTTTGATATCCATTCTGAATAGTCAATAGGTCTGATAAAACCTACTGCCAATAGCTTCTCTAGTTCTTCTTTAACCAGAAGTGCAACACATGGGTGCATATTTCTCAGCTTCTTCTTGATTGGTTTTTCATCTTGATACATAACAAGGTTATGCATGACTACATTTGGGTCTAAACTTGGCATATCTTTATAAGACCATGTAAATATGTCCACAAATTCTCTTAGCAGAGCCAAAAATAATTTGTACTCTTGTGTCGAGAGTGAAGCTCCCACTTTACTATTTTTGGATCCTCTTCTGACTCAATGTTGACATCTATGGTCTCCTCTACCAACATTTTAGATGTGTATTCCATATGCCTAGGATCGGGGAGATTAAGATCCACCTTTACAAGTGGATTAAAAAGATTATCATCTTCATGTGGGTCAAAAATATATTTTCTCATTGATTGTTCTATTTGTTTTTCCACAAGCGCCTCAAAGAGGTTTTCACTATGGGACTTAGAATGATTATTTTAGAAAGGATTTTCTGTATTAATTTTTCCCTTGCTTATGTTTTTGCTTAAATGACCACACAACTCGCCTCTTCCCCGATGTACACACATGCATCCAAATCAATGGAGAAATCCTTTTTATGGTCATTGATTAGAATGGCATCCCGAATACCCATAAACTTTGTGATTTTCTCATCATTTTCAAATATATCAATAGGAAAATGAATTTTTGGCCCCAATCAATGAGGTTGGGATATACAAGGGTAATTTGGAAATCATCTTGGAAATTGGACTGGGAAAGGGTAAAAACAATGGAATCCAGGAAAAGGTTAGTAGAGGCAAGGTCCTCAGTATATGCTACAATAGGAATATGCATCGTTGTCTGAATGAGGCGAATCATCCTCACATTCTGAAGATGCATCATTAATTTATGAGTGTGGAACCCTAAGACGCTTAATGACAAGGACATGTTTATTTTATTTCTGAGGGGCGATTAGGATATGCTATAATATTCCTTATGCATTTGTGCTACACCCAAATCCCTGATAGCCCATTATGTACATCATTTTACGTGATTTTGTGTATTCTAGATCTTGGTGACATGCAACTTTTGTTCCTTTAGGGATCCAACTTGTAGGTGTATCCAACATTTTCTCATCTGACAAAAAGCCACGAAGAAGAAATTTATCAAAGGGAGTATCATAACTATCTTGATATCTCTTGAACTAGAAATCATGCCTACCACATGTTTTAGGTGATAGCAAGAGGTCAGAGACCAAAAGGGCATGTTGAAGATTGAAATCCTTGATTGGGCCATATGATCCAACCTTTAGCTCCCATGAGGAAAAGGGAGAGAGTGACGAGGAAGGATATTTATTATTAGCCTGCAATGTGTCAGGATCAACTCGAGCTTTCAGAGCTTCTATTTGTAATGGTATAACAATGTCTGCTAAAGGACATTCATACGCTACTTGAGAAAAACTATGTAATGCTCTACAATGCATAAATGGCTCAGGATATCCTAGGATGGTGATTGTCTTCCCACCATGATACAAATCAATGCATTGATGAAAAGTGGAAGGTATATCCTGTATGGCATGAATCCTTGGGTGGCCTAAGAGCATGTTATAAGGAAGATACAGATCAAGGACATGGAACCTTTTTTCATGATTCATTGGTGCTAATTACATAGGTAACACAATGGTACCATCATATTCACACTCAGTATTATGATAAGTTGTAATATAGATAATGTGAGATTCTAGATCTACTTTTGTGTGCCATAGCTATCTAACCATCTTTAAGGTGTAAATGTTTAATCTTGGCATGTTATCAACAAGAACTCTTTTAATATTTCTATGAGTGACAAATACCTCAATTTACAGCGGTAAATTATTCATGTGATTATTAAGTGGAACTTCACTCTGGTCAAAGGAAATGTAGTCATTCTAAGCAAGATTGGCCACTATGGCTTGGAGGTGTGAAGGATCAATGTCTCTGTTGACACTCATGACCCCTGAAGGGTCTTATAAAGGATATCCTTATGAGAGATTGATATCTTGAGAAGATCTAAGATTGAAATCTTAGCTATGGTTTTCTCAAGTTGATCCAACAAATCATATTGAATTTCCTGAGGGGTAGGTAAAGGAGGTTCTGGAATCACTAGATGAGTGCATCGTGTTTCCATGGCGCAATCATTGCTAATTATTCTAATGGTGTTTACATTATCATTGGATGAATGAACACAACCTATGAGTGAATCAAAGGGATTATCAGCTGAAGTATACACATAATTTGTAGCTCTATAGTCATCAAATGACTGACCTTGATCCAGATTTTTCATTCCTTGTCTATCATGCTTAGGAAAGGGTTGTTTAAAGATTCCCATTTTTCCATTAGGTCCTTGTCTTGATTCAGGTGAGTCCACTTCAATCTTCCCATCCTCAATGAGGTCTTGAATAAAGTGTCTCAATTTTAAACATTTATTTTTTTGTGTCCCTTGACATGATGAAAATCACAATAGTCATGATCTCTATACCATCCTGGTTTGGGCACATCATTTGCATAAGGCACCATGGTTAGATATTGAACCATGTTCACCACCTCTAATTGTCTCAAAATCGTGGATAGTGAGTCTGTAAGAGGATTGAATACTCATCTTTTGACTATGTCTTTTGGTAAGTTTTAAAAGAGGACAACTTTGAACTGTTTGAACTCATTTAGAGTCAAAGTGATTACATCTCCTATGACATTGTTGTTTTTGTTAAATAATTTAAGATTATTTGTAGGTCTTGAATCTTGTCTGTCTTTTGAAAAGGGTTTAATTGTTTCCTTAGCTATTAAATATTTCTCAATTTGGCTTCGTTTTTTCATAACTTCCTCAAAGTTATCGATGCATTGCATTTGTAAATGAAATGCAATGTATGTATTCAAATTAGGATAAAAGATACTAACCAATTGTTTCTCAGAATTACACATGGGAATCGACTAGCTAACCCTCACCAACATTGTAAGAAATTGGCAAAGGTTTAATTTGGTATTTTCTTAGCACTGCATAAATCTAACATGGTTACGCCATTATCCATAATGAATTAAAAGTGATGTACAAATTAATCTTCTAGTATTGGCCATGTGACTATCGTCCCTTTTGGTATATGAAGGAACCATTCTAACACTTGTCCTCCTAAGCTATGAGGGAAAAAAAATATTAGGTAATTCTCAATAAAAGCTACTTCTTGGCAAGCCATATAAAATTCCTTGATGTGATCATGAGGATCACCTTTGCCTTTATATTTATCAAATTTAGGACAATCAAATTTCTTTGAGAATGGTGTCTGCAACATGTCTCTTTCAAAATGATAAGGACATAGCTCCTCATACTGATACTTTTTGTTATGGCCTACGTTACTTTCTTGAAGGGTTGTAAGAATTTTCTTCATCGATTGTAACTCTTGTGTAAATTTTCTTCTTTATAGGAGAATATGGTCTAGAACTCAAATCTCTAAGGCTTCATCTTCTTGAGGTTTAGTGTAAAGTTCACTAATTTTAGTCCTAGGTCTCTCTTGACGTGCACCCTTATTTGGGTTATTACTTAATGAGGAAGCCAATTTTGATAGCTTTTGGCCGAGGGCTTGTACTTGATACTGTAAAGTTAGCTCCATCTCTCAGAAACACGATTCATTTAATAAGGTAAAGTTGGCTCTAATACAATATAACTTTCTATTTAGGTCTCTCAAATAGATGTCACAAAATACCTCTCAGTGAGCACGGTTGCCAAGAAATACGACCGACTAATCTTGGAGTATCCCAACTTTACTTTACCCCTTTCGATACAATGAGCATAAAATGCATTCAGTTGTATTTTCACTAGGGTCGTAATGGAGATATTTTTGACTCTAAACTCACAAGTGTAAACTAATCAAGTAGGTAAGCGGAGTGCTTCCAGCCATCCACAAGGTTCCATCTTGTATGGAATACTTTGGAGTTTTTAGGATCATGCCTCTTGTTATCTTAAGGCTTATGATAAAGGTAGTTTCTCCTAGTTTAAAGCGGATGGGTTTAACCTTATCCAAACCTGCAAATCAAGTGTTCTGAATGTGGTGTGTTTTCCTATCTTTTATCTTAACAAGGATTTATACACCATTGGAAACCTACAAAAAACCTGTTAGATTTTGTTTAGATATCGATTCTCTTGCAAGAAATATGGTCATTCATGCAAAGATTAATAGCTCAAGGCATCATAAAAAGAGGATTAAATGTCATTTTTGATTCTCAAGGTCGTTCTAAGATGAAAAGGAAGAGAAAATGCAACAAGAAACCCATATAATTAGAAAACAATGAAGATAACCTACAAATCAAATGAAAAAATCATTTTGTTCACCTAAATGTGAAGTTTATTCCTTTAGATAACTTTGATGAAGTGTTTTTGAAATCATGAAAGAGGTGTTGAATTGTTTATGATTCCCAAGATCACCTAAAAGGTGCAAGGGAAGAGCATACATGATCATAGCCTTATAAATGATAATGTAACTATGAAAACCACTTAATGTAACTCAAGAAGACCTATTTAAATGTTATAAAATCCAAAGAAACAAACTTTTTCAGTTTAACACAGTTTTCAACTTTATACGTAAATTTCGACATGCCCTTTATGACATATATGCACCCCTAGCAACATATGCACACCTATGTAAAAAAACACACCAACCTTAACGTATGCACGGACCAAGAGGAACATGTACACCCTCACGGCATATGCACACATCTATAAAAACTTAAGATAAAGTATAGGTCGTCAAGAACATATGCGTTTCCCGAGAGACGTATACATGTCCTTTTCAAGTGTATGTGTGCCCTTGCAAATTTATACACGTCCTCGGTAAATTTTTTATAGAGGTTCAAAAATACAAGGAAGCATATGCATGGTTTAGGAAGTGTATGCACACCTCTGGGCATGTATGTGCACCCTTAGCTACAAGTGTGTGTGAGTTCAGACATCTGCACACCCCATTCTTAGACCTTCCCGTGTGCCTAGTTAAACACGTAAAATGATGGAAAAATAATTCTGAAATTGTTAACATGTTAGAACTTTCCTTTTAAACCAATTTCTAACAGAAACCCATCAACTTTGCATGAAAAAGAAATATTTAACACACACAAGGTTAGCCAAATTCTTGAGAAAAAACTATTCAATCTTCAAAATGCATGATATGGTTAGAAAAAATGATGTAAATCAAAAATCTTGAAATCAACTTCTATGGACTATGGAGTAAGTCCCACCGGGCATGCCAAATGTGTTCATGTGTAAATTAGGAAAGTTATAAGACTTGAAACTAAACACCTAAGAGTTTCAAAGCTTTAAACTAATCTAACACGAACCATCAATATAAGAGCTTAGGGAGGCTAACTTCTTTAACATGCATAAAAATTTGAAAAAAAACTAACTAACATGCCTAAATCAATCTCTACTCTTTGAATGGTAACATTGAAATGAACCTTAGAAGATTCTTGGCAATCGATTTGATTCTTAGTATGATCTTAAGGTTTTGAGAATGTAGTCTCACCAACAATGGCTACAAGACCATATTGGTTCTCTCCATATTACTCAAGCTTGATTTAATGGATGCACTATAAATATGCTAGCTCAATATCAATGGAGAAATGCTCAAGATCCTAAATGCCTATAGTTTATGCTAAGGGAGAAAAAGTGTTCTAAGAAATGGTAAGGAGGAGGGTTCTATTTATAGGTTTCATATTCCAAGAATGGTATGAATTTGGTGCATGTGGGACAAAAGGTAAGTCCAAAAAGCACTTTTTACAAGTCAAAGCACTTTTTTACTAGGATTAAAAGCTAATTAATCTTTTAAGATTAATTAAGAATCCCAAGTAGGCTTAGGAAGCTTTTTGGGAGCATCTGGAGGAGGTTTTGATAGATTTTGGATGTTTTGAAGTGAGAGTTAGCCAATAATAAGGTTTATTGGTTAAATGTAAGATAGGAGGCTTAATCAATGTATCATAGTTAACTAATATTTTTGAGGGAAAATAAGCCTAATTGACTAAGTATCGTCAATTTTCAGAATAGAATAATTAGTGCAATGTTAGTAATAAAATTGCTTTGATCAAATTATAGGTGTCTACATTTGATTTAATAGATATTGTTAATTATCTAAATTTGTTATGATGTGGAAAGGATTACCAAATAATAGAGTAAATATGATGTGCAAATGAAGAAGAGTAAATAGTATAGAATATGAAAATATAGCAACGTATGTATGTCATGCAATGTGGTATGTAAATGGTATGGTATTGTAGTATAAGATTAAAGAATGAACCAATAGTGCATGGATACTTGTATAATAAGGAAATGTAAACTCATTTTTACAATGTTGTGTAATTTGGATGAAGGGGGGAAGAAGAGAAACTACCCTCAAAGTGAGAATGCGGTTCATTTATAAATTCCACCTCAAACAAGCTTAAGAATGAACAATAAACAAGAGTGTGTCATTTGGAAATGAACGTGTTGCAAGTAGAAAATATATGTTGTGAAGCATAGAGCGCAAAATGTGTATGATGTGTTGTTCACTAATGAAATATTTCCTCAACATTCAATCATTAACCTTCTATAGTGATTTATTGGGTTAAAATATGGACACAAAGGTCTTCTACCTAAGGTGGAGATGTTTGGTACGTGTAGTAAGAAACATATGGAATAATGGAAGTGTAAGTATAGGTGCCGAATTTGAAATCATATGAAATTTTAAAAATGATGGGTTGTGTGACAATATGAAGTGTGGAAGTGGGCTATTTATAAGTCCATTGAGATGCAATAGTGATGTGTGGAGGATGAGATGGTGTGGTTATAAAGGTCTTCCTAGAGGAGGTGTATGGATTATGAGCTTAAGAGGTGGATGGATAGTGACCTTAGGAGGAGGTGAATACATTAAATATGGAGGAGGCTCGTCTATGTGGAATAAGAGAGTGAGAGCGAAAGAAATGAAACCCTTATATTATAATTGTTTTAATCTATCATAGAGAACATAATGCAGCTCATTTTCAAGGTGGCCATTGATGTGTTGGAAGTTACAAAAAGGGAAGTGATGATGGCATTGTAATCGATGAGGGAATGATGTTAGGAAGAATTTAAATGGATTAACCACTTATCAAGTAAGGTGCATAATACATCATGTGGTTTAGAATTATGTGAAAAGTGTAATCATTCAAGAGTGGGAGGTGGAGAAGACTTAGGTGAGTGACAACATGGCGGTAGGGAAAAAATACACCTACAAGGATGCGCAGATGGTGATTGTGTATGAGGATCACTAGATGGTAGAGGAGAAGACTTAGTAGGAAAGGAAGAAATAGAAGAAGTAGTAGGTGGTGTTATAAGATGATCAACAATTAATTCCTTTTCTAAATCAATAACTTTATAACATAATAGAATAATTGGTTCACATGTATCATCCAAGAGATTTTCTTTAATGGAGGAGTTAAGCCATGAAACAAGATTAGTTGCATTAATAGATCAATAGAATAAAATAGTAACTAATGCATGTATTAATTAAACCATAAAATTTAATCTAGAATTAGTTCTTTCTTTCCTTGGTGCAGTGAATCCAAGCTTTCATATGTATCTTTACATCCGTTGTTATAAATAAAAATATAATAAAATCATCATACATAATAGATCTATAGGAAAATGTGTGTACCATTCGAGATCATGATCAATATGGTTGTGGAAAAAGGCTTTATGTAACAGTCATTCATTGGAATAAGAAGCCATGGCTAAGATGTAATTTTATGTGCAAATAAGGAGTACGGTTCTATTGAAACATGAGAAAGTAGTCATGATGAAATCCTTGGGGAAAGAGGAATTGTGAATCTTCTTAGAATGGGATGTCCATGAAGATAATTATTTTCAATGGAGACATAATAGGATCTACTCTTGAGGTTAAGGGTATGAACTTGGCATTACAAAACCAACAACATGCATGAGAGGGAGGATATATTGTGATGGGATGGTATGGGAAGTGAGAGGCAAATATAGGGGCTTGAATCTTTCCATTATGAGTGATGATAGGAACCCGAGAAGAGGGAGTGGATGTCAAAGGAGGGGATGGAGGTGTGAGAGGAAGAGATGAATGTGGAATTCTAAATAAATTCTAGGTATAGAATCATAAGACATGGTGGGTGGTTTGTTAGGAGTAAGATTTGTGTCAACACGTAGACATCATCGGAAGGATATTTATGAGTATAATGAAGAGGAGATATATATTCACATTCAACAATTTTTACTGAAGAAATGTCATTATTAACATGTGTAGTATAATTATCAAAATCAAATTCACTCGCAATCATTTTTCGCAAGAAAGTATATCATCAAGATGATCATCAACATACAAATAAGTAGTAGGAGTGCTAGTACTAGATCTATCATTACAATCATTAGATATTTTTCATAAGTAATAATGATATAAGAAACTAATTAACATACAACTTGATATCCAATCGAACATCATTGTCTTGATTTATGTTTGCAATATCACAAGTAGAGTCATGAACATTCATTTGGTTATAATAAAGAACATCATCATGTATAGAATCTATATTAATGTTATCATTGTCCGTAATACAAGGAGGGGATGATGGAAGGTTATGCATGGCGTGGTAAATGAGGGATAACATGCAAGAAATTTTGGTGAGGTGAAACTATGAAAATATCAAAGTTTTAGAAACAAACAAGAAGGGAGTTTTGGTGGTCAAGGAGTAGTTAGACACTTTTTGTGTTGTATTAGGGATGGTAGACAACATTACGAAATTTGGATTCTTTCAAGGAAATAAAAATATTGGTTGCATATGCATATAGGTCATATCATGCTTTGGAGATGGGTACCTCTTTTGAGCCATGAGGGTTTGGGATCCAAGGGAAAAGGGTTCAAATAGGAATGGAGTTCAAGAATGATTTAATGTAAATCAAATTCAATTTGATTTCAAAGTAACTAAAATGTACACATATGATAAAATACAAGAAATACAAATGCTAAGTACTCAATATAATGAAATAACTATAAGAAAATTAATGATATAGGTGACTTAGTTGCTTTCATTTGATTTGTAGATAGTTGAGATTTTATATATGCTGGATCTAGATGGAAATGATGTCACATAATCTCACTAAGAGTTATACGTCTCGCACTAGATGAGATAGTAGCACCGAAAAGAGGAAAAGGGAACTTGGGTGATGGTATCTTATTATGGGTGTTTTTGATAGTATGAATCTTCTAGATCTAGATCGATTCTTGGTTTGAATTCCTCACTCTAATATCTTCTTTGTTTCTATAAATTATCCATTAGGGTTTCGACAATACATGTATCTCGTAAATCAAACACCTACCTACCGAAAATATCACAAAGAAATTAGATATGATTAAAATATCCAATATGTGTAGTCATACTCGAACTGATGGTCACTCAATGAGTGAAATTGGTACCAACCGATGCATTAAATTTCAGACTCCATGTCATTCTATGTGTTTGTGTTTGAAATAGTGACCTTCATTTTCCTCATGCTAATGAAGAAAAGATAGCGTGCAATGGCTAGGTTAGATTAAAATGTGTGATATGGATTTCAACACATCCCCTTCCTACGTAGCCCAAAAATTCAATCCCTTGTGATAGTAGTGATACTATATATGTGTGAAAGTCCCTTAGAATTTTTGGCCAAAATAATAGTATGTGTGTTGTGTATATATATGAATATCTTATATGAATTATGATGAATATGAACATAGGATAAGGATAAGAAAAATCTAAAGGATGACTAGAAATTTTAAAATATGTAAAAAGAATAAATAGGATGAAGGTTGAATCTGAATGGACACAAGTGCCTAGGCACTAGTGTCCGAATGGGTGCTAGTGTCCTAGGATAAATGCCGATAGATGTGAAAATAAACATAGATAGAGATCCTTGTGACCTAGATAGAAGTGGGTAAAAAATGAAAGATGTAGGAGAGAATCACAATAGAAATCAATCAAATAAGGTCGATGGACACATGATTGTCTCACTAGTAAATACTTTTTTCACTTAAAAAATATGCATATAAAAACATGCTAATGACATAGTAAAATAGTAATATGTGTGCGATTTTGTGTCAAAACATGGGTGCTTACCCCATATCTATATTGAGGATAGGGGTGGGGAATAATGAGTAAATATAGGGGTGCATACATCTGGGCTAAACACTAGATAGAGAGAAGGGTGTGGGAGTTCCAACTGACTATATAAAATGCATAACCACCCTCCCTTGATTCAATAAACTGATTATATGTATGCTAGTGATAAAATTTGATGAATACTAAGATACAATATCATGGGATTTGATTACGCCATATGAGGAGAGGAATGGCATGAGAAAAGGTGTTATATTAATGGGTTTACTATGTTTATCCATATAAATATAGGGTCGCTTCCACCGCTCTTATTGGTACTAAGTTGGAAATTGTGTCCACAATTCACTTTAGTGACCATGAATCAACTCTATTATGCTTTTCGCTTCTTATTAAAATGAGAACCTTAATATGTAGATAGAGGATCTAGCTCCTAAATGGGATTCACGTCCTATGGAAAAAATAAAATGACTGCAATTTGACTCCTCCTTATTATGTTTTAACACTAATATGTGTTGAATGAGTGTTTAATAACACTACCAAGTAAGTGGCATCAAGTGAACTGAGATGATTTCTCATTCTTGAAAACATGACACTCCATATGAAGATCATCCCCTCGCTTTCCTAGCTCTAAAATCCTTCATTTATGGAATTGTCTTCATGATTCTCATACACGTCTATTCTCATATGTATCTCACAAAGTTGATAGATGATTCCTTAATACTTTACACATGATGGTCCTCGATACCTTGGTGTCATGACTAACTCATTTTGGCTTATTCCTTGGAGAAATTTTGGTATAATGACAAAGTCAGTATACGATGATAATCAAGTCACTCCTTGAACTCCACATTTCACAATTGAACATGATGAATATTTCACAAATAAATTTCTTGACGTAGATGACACCTAGGTGGAAGCATGCTTATGTTAGGTGGACACCTTTTTTCTCAAGTTGCTCCTCATGGAAATGGGTTTCCTCCTTCATAAGGGGGATGAATCCTTGAATGAAAATTGAGGATGAGGTACATGTTGTTACCTCAATAATTGATTGAGAAACTAAAAATAACATTTTATGATCAATGAAACTATTCTAAAAATATAATTCTTCCTATGATTCAAAATTTAGGTCCTATTTCATTTTAAACTTAGAGGGCGGTTATAGAGTTTCAGCACCTCAAGAAGTAATTGATCCTTAAATCAATTTTTATTATTTCACCTTATATAGTATTATAATTAATATATTTCAATGCCTATTTTTTTCATCCTAACTCTTTCCAAATCACTTTGAATCATCCGGAGAAGTCAACTTTCAACGCTTTAAATTTCATTCAAAGGCATCTCAAAAACCGGTCTTAAATAGATTGCTCCTTAATGAGATTTTTTTCCTAAAATTTAATAAACTATCTTATACGTATTTAATTATATCTAGAATCACCCTTAGAATATTTTTTATTTTCCCTTAAAACTTTTGGATGGTGTTTAATTAGCTATAAAGTAGCCAAAATGGTCTATTAGTCCTAAGGAGGAAGTAGTCTCTCATCGAAACTGAATGAGTTGATTAATCAACTTAAACACTCTTCCCTAAACAATGAACACACATAATGATATTATTAAGAATTTAATCTAAGATGGGGTAAATATTTAACTAAGTGTGGGTTGGCTAGAGGAAATATGGATAATGACTAAGAAGCCTAATTTTCAATAAAGGACTTAGTTGTCATGCTTCAAAAATTTAATTTGCATGTTAGTTATTTTAGTCATTATGGAGCTAATCAAACACCCTCTGGGAGAGTTCAAAAAATATATTAAGCATTCAGAGGTGATTTCAAGGACTTTTAAAAGTGATGGAGGTAATTTATGAATATTTAGGAAATGTTTTCTCATTCAAGGACAATATGCTCAACAACGAATTTGCTAGGCACAGTGGAACAAACACTCTATTGGTGAAACTTGACTTCTATGGATTAGTGACGACTCCTCTGTTGATCTCGATTCTTGATGAGTACCATTGTATTAACCTCTCACAAGTGAGACTTGTTACTAATATTTGAAAAGCTGGAAGGAAGAAAGTCTTTTTTATTAGGGATCCTTCTAGGACACTATTTCCAGAGCTAGGAAAAGCAAATTTAGAAGGAAGAAAAACTTGGAGAGCTATTGATATCGTAAAACGAGAAGAGGGATCTCCATTGATGAAAGTGATCGGCATATTATTAAATACTGCAATTCAAGTGCTTCTGAATCAGTAGCCTCTTTGTGGAACCAATTCTCCAACTAGCGAGGGCCCGTGACGCCGGAAAGCGACAAGTGAGCGTGGGAATATACAGTAACTCTTCCGCTGCACTCCGACCTCCGGAGGTCATATCGAGACAGCCGGTGGGGATGGAATATGTGTGGGATGCTGAAAAACTAGTTAGCAATCTAATGTATTCGACACGCACTAATGGAATTTGTGAATCTAAGGATAAGAAGGGCCTTCTAACTTGGGTGGTGTGATAGATCCATTGGCAAGGATGACTGCTCGAAGGCTCCATCAATATCAAGCTCTAGCGTGATTCGATCTATGGGTTGTGGAATAGGTGGAAAATGACATGGGATAGTTTCGTGTACGTCCCCAAATAAGGTCATATGGTGGATGGTAAATACGATCAATTCTATGGACGGTTCTCGACCTAGTCCAGAACTCTCTAGCTTTGTTAGTGTTGTGTCTAGAGGATAATTATTCGATGATGGTGGGTGGAAGTGGAGTAGATTAGGAATACTAGTGTACGTAGGCCAGTGTCTATATCCGATTGACTTATAGATTTGTTAGGCTATGGGATTTGGGGGTCACAACCGTAGATTCGTGGTTGTTGTAGACATGCTATGGTCATGTACGAAATCAAGTCCTAATCCCTAATATCCAGTAATCATATGCTTTCTCAGCTTCTATATTCAAGACCAATAACTATGTGATTTTCTCGGAATATCTCACAGTGTTCATCGTGCAACCTGGATCCTTAAACTGGTATCTATGTCCGTGAGGGTATCTCCTGCACCTAGCTGTGGGACCAAAGGATCACAACCAAAAGGTTATTCTCTCTTTCAAACCTTTCTACATTCATGTGAATGTTTGCCTAGGGTAATCTATAGTTCATTGACTTGACCAAAACGTGTGTGCTTGGTTGTCTTCTCTGTTCAATCCTCTCAACTGGGAATTGATTTGTTGCAAGCTTATCGTTGTTCGGAAGACTTGGATCCTAAGATTTTGATGTATATCGGTTATTGCTGTGATTAGATTGGGATGAGGCACGATTGGCTCGAATACGTATTCCATGGGCTCTCTAGGTCCCGTGATGGTCATGCAAAAGTAACAATATAAACGAACTGTAATAAAGTGAAAGTTAACTATTTGCAATATATCTATAGCATATATGATTTCTCTATTTTTTTGTATTTTCTGATGAACTATATGAATTTTAAGAAAGCAGCTATTTAAAATATTTAGAATTGACAGCTAAACTAATAATTTAAAACAAACAAAATAACCGAGTGTAGCTATTTGTCTGTGCAATTTGTAGATCTATTCTAAACAATGAAATAACTTTCCTAATCTATTTGCAAGATTCTCGATCCTACCTCAGAAGTGAGGAGTGAATCATAGTTTCTCAGAAAGTATCAATCCTCACAGCTTCCCTGGCAATATCGAGAATAGAATTTTACTAAAATAAAGCAATTAACTACTCTATTTGATATGATTCTAACTAGAACTTTGAAAGCTAGAACCTGGATTCCACATAACAGTGGTGAATCCAATGGTGTGTGTGATCTTGTCCCCTCAGTGTGATCTCCTCATTCTTTCGTGTTCACGTGGATCCAGAAAAGCGTGTAATGCTAGCATCAATAGAAGTAGATATTGGGATAAAGGCAGCTCAGAATACACACCGAATACAATGCAAGTAGGAGAGGGATAGCGCAAGAGTACAGAGCTTGGCTTATGTAATTCCTAGCGGGATTTATTGCGAGTCGTGCAACATAAAGCATCCAGAACCTGAAACTATCCTGTTTGATGAGAAAAACCTACAACTTTAATGGCTTCCTAAGCTATTCTACTCCAATGGATTGGATAAAACAACAACAATATTTTGCCTGAAGCTAGATTTGTGGCTTACCAACAACAATGCTAACTAAGCATGTAATGATCTAAACTAAAACTCTAAGCAAAACGAACGCTAAATCTATTGCAAAGAAAAATTCGAAGGCAAACTTGAGGGCTTGATAATGGCCACACTTGCACAAAATGGATATGTGGCTTACTAACTCCAAAACAATGCTAAATAGGCATGCAATGAAAGAAACTAAACATTCTAAGCAAGAGGAAAACTAAACCTATTGAGAAATCTAGAGGAAAACTTTGGGGCAAAACTGAGAGGCCATTTGCTTGAGCACAAGCAATCTATTTATAGGAATTGTATTCACCCAAAGATCAAAACCAAACTGAACTCTCAAACAATAAACAAAGGCAAAACACTATTCCAGGGAACCAGAACCATAAATGCAAGCTCATGGCAGTAAAAGAAAGCAGGTAAATCGTTGAATTTACGTGAGTCGTGTAAAAATAGCCTTCTGGAAAATGCGTAAAGGACCGCCGCTCTGAGCGGCGGGCGGTTCAGGACCGCCGCCACTGATCGGATAGGCGGTCGGTTAGACCGCCGCCCGGGTAGGGCGGTGGTTTAGTAACTAAAGAGAAAAGGAAAAAGGAAGAGGGAAAAAGGAAAAACTAAGGCACACGGTGGATAAGAGGGGTATGTGGGATGTTAACACATAATTAGAAAGCTCTTCTGGATCCCGAACACCTTGCGAGGAGACCTGTATCATCATTGGGGAACTTGTCACGTTGTTCGGCAAGATGCAATACCTTACAATTTTGGGTACGTACATATTTCCCCCTCGGAGAATCGTTTTATCCATGAAGAGGCATAAAACGGTGGGTCCGAGTATGGCAATCCCGAAATGGGAAGTTAGAAGTTATATCTTACATGCCCATGTGTTGAAATGATGCCATCCAAAATTCCCCTTTGCTGCAAAATGATAAGAGAAATCAAGTGTAGATAGATACAATAGTTCGAAAAATAAACACTAAGAATAACAGGGAATGAGAATGTACCATTCGTGCGGGGATAGGAACTTACCTCCATCAGCGCTCCAAACACGAAAAAAACATTTTAAAATGAAACAAAGTACTATATATATGAAAGCGGGCCCATTTTCCTATTCATTTGCGAGTTGATTTGATTGTTTTGAGCTTTGGGACCCACGGTGACGATTTCTTGCGTGAGTAGAGTCGAAATGTCCGTGCAGCGAGATCGTGATCATGCCTCCACGTGTGGAACACCGCCCACTTAGATCACGGGTTGGTTTTCTTCAATTTATTGGTTTTCCCCCTTAATTTTGAAATGTTAGATTCTTTGTAATGGGGGTTGTTTTTGAAAATGCTAGTTTAAAAGGTTCATCTAGGGGGCGCTCTTGGCGAGGCTCCGTTTTTAGATTAAATGGTCGCTTTTGGGACTTTTTAGGTGTTTTTAGGCGGGGTTTGCCGCCACCTTTAAAGGCGGCGTTTAGAAAACCACCTGCAAAATGCAAACGGTACCTATTTTTGAGATTGTGTTTGCATTTTTTGAATTTCTACGCGTTTTTATGACTATCTCGGTATTGTTCGGATACTAACTTGCTCTGTTTTGTGCGTTTTTAAGTGTATGCGGCGAGAGAGGAGTACATTAGATGGAGTAGAGAGAGAGTGTATGTGATTGGCTCTCGGGTACTGGATGCCCTCTCATGACGAGGAGGACACACTTCGAGGGGATGGTATCTGTGCATATCATGCGTGCCCCATGTTGCACCATATAGTCACATCCTTTGTGACTTATTCTCTTACTGGGATGCAGATCGGAACACCTTCCGACTGCCAGGGGTCCGTGGTGAGTGGACCATTACATTAGAGGATGTCTACCATATTCTGGGGGTCCCGATCATTGGGAGGCGACTTACATTAGAGACAAAGCAGCTCACGGGCTCGAGTTGCACGGTGGGCGCTTATATGGGAGATGTAGCCATCTCCACGGGGTCAAGAAGGGGGTGAGAGTTCGATCCATTCCTTCTTTGCCTATCCCCGTATTTCGACAGAGGCCATCATGGGGATCTTTGCCTCGAGATTGATCGAGGAAAAGGGAGGGGACACATTGTTATATTCTTTGGCCCCCATCATTGCACGAGATAGAGGAGCATGGCCGGATATGCACGGGTGCGAGATATTCTGGGGACCACCTACCATGATCTATATAGGGTGGTCCATTTACGAGGGATAATCATCTTTGAGCCACCCAACTCTAGTCATGAGTTGGGTGTATGAGCATTTTATCCCTTATGGCGGGTGTGGAGGTGGCAAAATCCTGGGGGCATGAGGGCATCCGGATGGAGGGACATGTCGGTGCTCGAGCACCTCATCGCCCTATTGCCTCCCTCACTACTTTGCAAACATGGAGGCAACACTGTACCCGACTTATGGCCGGCATATGGGGTGAGGAGACTCTTACCTTGATCTCTGCTCCACCACATGATAGCTTATCGAATCGAGTGGGGCGAGTGGAGTGCATCCTTTTGGCCGGGTTCCTCCTCGCGGTTTGGCCTTCCATATACGGGCATGCTTCCCCCAGTGGCACCAGTTTACAGATCAGTTCGCGAGGCCAGAGGGGGGCCTAGAGGCCGAGGTTGGACAGTGGTCACTCCTGGCATTCCCATTGCAGCCAGGAGGATAGTTCGCGCTAGAGGGAGAGCCGGTGCGCCTCGGGCACCTTTTCTTCAGATTGCTGCGGGTCCTGCTCATAGTAGCGATGACCCCATAGATATTGACTCTGACTCTGAGGAGCTCACAGAGGGAGGGTCAGAGGAGGAGACTGATGATAGTGATCCTGAGTGGCATGACACTCAGGACATTATGCAGGCAGAGAGGGCTGAGCAGAGCGCAGAGAGGGTGACTCTAGTTTTAGAGGAGCCACTCTCCCAGGGCCATGGTGGAGAGGATGAGTCCGTTGCAGGGTGACACGTTGCTCCTACCACAGGAGCAGCCCCTCGGTCGCGGTGGCATCTGCGGTGGGTGCTGGTCCCAACGACCCATCTTGGAGGCTTGGGATCCGTAAGTTACCCTTTCTCCCTTTTAATGTTTATATGTAGGCTCTCTTTAGTTGCTATTTTTGTATCTTTTAGCCTCTTGCTTAGTTTCTAATTCATTTTATCCTTTGTTTGCAGAGACTGTTGACGAGTGGCGGGATTTGATCCGCAGGGTATGTACTGATTCCCTGATGATCCCCATGGATAGGACCCGCGCGGAGCTGTCCGTAGATGCTGGGGAGCCTTCATCAGCTGGTAGGCATACCGATGTCTTCGCTCCCATTTGGCATGTGGCCAGGATGGTGTCGACCCTCCGTATAGAGGTGGCGGGCTATAGGACGGCTGAGCGCCTCATGAGGAGCCATTCTCATGGTGAGACTGCAGCTGCTCCTCAAGACCCTGAGCCCTCCGTACATTCAGAGCGCCGGCGTAGCCAGAGTCCTAGGCGAGGGCGCGCACCTTTGGAGGGGTCGCGTAGGGATTGAGAAGTCACTTGGCTCTCGTGCATTTTGTATTATATATTCTTTTGTATATCATGGGCTCTTTGAGCGTTTTGACCATGCCTAGTGCATGATGGCATTGCATATAAACATTGATTATATATATATATATATATATATACGCATTCGTTTTGAATCAAAAGCTTGGTACTCATGTTTTCCCTTTTATTTCCAGTTTCCTCGTGTATACTACGATGTATGTTTTATATGCTTTCTAGAATATATGCAATGGTGAACAAATGATGTAAATGCTTGTTTTCTTTTGTGTATTTCATGATGCTGATACATGATAATGTAGATATATTGTGATTTTGAATCTTAGCTTCTGTGAGAAATTTGGATCCCTCATGTTTGTTTTGAAGAGTGATGAATATAACCAAAGATTATGATGAGCAGTTAACTTGCCCCATTCCTAACTCCACGCAACTAGTAAGATGCGAGGGCTTATCACCAGAGCCAAGAAGGGCGCAAGTTATTAAATGTGGTGAAATGATAGTGATGAAAGACAGAAAAAGCTTTGGCGGAACCAAATTGGAAGCTACAAGCTGACTCCACTCGAGTGACTTCATAGTTTTGGATGCAACTTGCTTTGCGGTTTATCCAGACTTAGACCCGTAGATGGCCACATAGTAGACAAAATATGGGTTTTTAGGATTTTAATTCTTTTGGGATTTTGCACATCGATTCATTTGTTTTTGATTCAAAGTTTCAAAGTTTGAATTGTTTGCGTATGACCATTTGCATTTATTTGTCAAGAGGACCCCCTACACTTTGCCCCACGCTACTAGTAAGAAGTGTGGGTTTATCACCGTGGGCAAGGTATAGGCGAGTAAGGGAATTTCCATCCTTTCCCAACCCTACGTCACTAGTAAGAGACGCAAGCTCATCACTGAAGGTTGGTGGGGCAAGGAAATGTGTAAAATTAAAATTTTTTGATCAATGTTTTGATCAACGTTTGACTTTTTACTTGAGTAAAATGTCGGCATGTGCTTATTTCCAAAGAGATATATATATATATATATATATATATATATGCATATGGGATAGATGTGACACCATGAAGCTTCTAGAACAGACCATAGGCAAGGCACCTGCCCTAAGAAGAAATCAAAGCGAGAATAAACTTGCAGATGTTGGTATGGTTACCATTAAGACTTTGTCATGCTCGATTTTATTTGATAAAATATTCGAGATATTTTGATGATATCACGAAAATGGAGAGGTATGATTAAAGAGTTTATGCCAACAACATTATGAGTTTGTAATGAATTGCTTTGAGAATAGATTCCTTAATCACAATTTATGTAAGAAACAAGTGGACAACATGATCCTAATCTATATGAAAATGCAATGTAGATAGTTATATAAATAGTGTCGCCGCTTATGTGTAGAACCACTTGAGGTGAGGGAATTGACTGTTTTGCCAAATTCCTCACCTTCTAGCGTACATAAGAGGTATGCACCATTTCCATAGTCCTTCATGACTCGGTATGGGCCCAACCATTTGGGCCGGAATTTCCTTCCTTCACCGGTCTTCTTGTCGATCCGGCTGTCTAGCCTTAGAACTAGATCACCTTCGTATATGTCGCGTTCATAGACCTTCTTGTTGTACTACCGGCACATCCGGTCAGCATAGACTCTATGTCGTTGTTCAGCATCTAACCTAGTTTCATCTAGGCTTTCAAGTTGGGAAAGACGTGCTTCTCTGTAAGCGTCTTCATCCAGAATCCCTTGTAATGAAATGCGGAGACTGGGTATTTCAACCTCGAGTGGGAGAACTACCTCTGCCCCGAACACTAGTGAAAAAGGAGTTGCTCCCGTGGGTGTTCTTATTGAGGTTTGGTGGGCCCATAAGGCTGGATATAATTTTAAATGCCAATCTCATTTGTTTTCTTTCACCGTTTTAAGGAGAATGGCTTTTAGCATTTTGTTTGTCGCTTCAGCCTATCCGTTGGCTTGAGGGTAATACAAGGAAGTCGTATGATGGCTTATCTTAAATTTATTGCATAGCTCGTGAACCTCTTCATTTTTAAAATAAGTTCCATTATCGGAGATAATTATTTGCGGAATACCGTACTACAAATGATTTGGTTCAAAATAAACTTGGTGATCACGGAGAACCGAGTACGGTAGTAAGAGGCATAGCCTCTACCCATTTGGAGAAATATTCAGTGGCCGTGATTATAAAATTATGGCCATTTGTGGATGAGGGAGAGAATTTCCCTATTAAGTCTAGACCCCATGTAGAAAAGGGCCATGGAGTAGCGATTGGTTGCAGAGCTTGTGCCGGCATGTGGATCTCATGGGAGAATTCTTGGCACTTACGACACCTGCGTACAAACTCTATTGCGTCATGTTCTAGAGTGGGCCAGAAATAGCCCATTCGATGTATTTTTCGAGCAGTGGCGTGGCCACCGAAATGGCCTCCACATATTCCGCTGTGAGATTCATGGAGAATCTTCTTGGATTCTTCTATGTCGACACATCTTAGGAGCATTCCATCGAACGCCTTTCGATAGAGAACTTGCTCTATAATGACGTATTTAGCTACGATAATGCGTAACCGTCTTCTTTGTTGTGGTGTAGCTCCTTCTGGATATGTATGGTCCATGATATAGTTAATGATATCAGCGTACCAGGGGACACTCAGAGATAGAAGGTCGGGTTTCGATGTAGTATATGCACTCATCTGGAAAATCCAAATCTACTAGATCACCTCCATCTAATGGGTTATCAGCTAACCAATCCATAATGATTTGTCCCTTAACTGACTTCTAATTTACAAATGTTAATTTGAATTCTCCCATTAAGGTTATAAAACGTCCAGCCTTTTTAGACAAGGACCCTTGTGTGAGGAAAGTTCGTAAATGGTCCGTTTTTACCATGACCCTTGTTTCTTGATTTAACATATAATGTCTTAGGCGTTTGGTTGCAAGACGATGGTGAGAATTCTCATTACGCTTTGTGTATAACGTGTTTCATAGTCGAGCAATGTTTGGATAATGAAATAAATCACACGTTCTCTCTTGTCATCATCTTCTTGGGCCAACATGCAGGCTAACGAGACATTGGTAGCTCGTGAATATAAAATTAATGGGCGATCTAGCTTAGGTGGCATTAGCGTAGGTGGTGACAACAAGAAACGCTTAACTGCGTCAAAAGCTTCATTGCAGTCTTCGGTCCAATCAATGCTATAGTCTTTCTTGAGTAAATTGTTGATTGGATGAATGGCGAAGCTCAAGTCCGGGATGAATCTTCGGATTGCACCCAGCTTTCCGAGAAATGACCTGATTCCAGATTCATCCGAAGGTGGAACCATTTCGAGGACAGCCTGAATTTTGGTTGGGTCAACATCTATCCCTCGTGACGATATGATATAACCTAGGAGCTTCCCTCCCGTTACACCAAAGACGCATTTCTCTAGGTTTAGCGTGACTCCGTATTCTATTAGGCATGAAAGAATGATGTGGAGTACTTCCGGATGGTCACAGCGCTTCTTGGCCTTAGCCAACAAGTCATCTACGTAGGATTCCATGATTTTATGAATTAGATCGTGAAATATATATGTCATAGCCCGCTGGTACGTAGCACCAGCGTTTTTGAGACCGAATGGCATAACAACATAGCAATAGGTTCCCCAAGGAGTTATAAACATAGTTTTAGCTTGATCTTGCTCAGATATTCTGATTTGATTGTATCCCGAGAATCCATCCATGAGAGACAAAATTCAAACCCAATTTGTTTCATCAACAATGACATCAATAGATGGCAATGGAAGTCATCCTTAGGACATGCTTTGTTGATGTCTCGGAAATCTATGTAGATGTGTATTTTTCCATTCTTCTTGAGAACATGGATAATATTAGACACCCATTGGGAGTAGTCGAATGGTTTGATAAATCCTACTTGGAGGAGTTTTATTACCTCCTCCTTTACCATGAGAGCTACCTTGGGTTTCATGGGTCTCGATTTTTTTAACTGGTTTTGCATCGACTTAGTGACAAGGTTGTGTACTATGATGTGGGGTGCGATGCCTGTCATCTCCTTATAATTAAATGCAAATTCCTTCTGATGTGCTTTGAGGATTTGAGTATGTGTTTCTACTTCTCCTGGGGTTAACGAAGATCCTAGTTTTAAAATTCTTGGTTCATCTTCCGTTCTGATGTTGACATCGATTGTTTCTTCGATCAAAGAGGCGTTACCCTCTTCAAACTCGGGCGATCTTTGAGGGTAAATCCAAATCATCCCCATTTTCTACTGCATATATGCTAGGTTCTATTTGTGAGGGAAAACTCATCATGGGATTTCTGAAATAGGAAGATGAATGTGGAATCAAGGACAAATCTAGCATAGGATAGGAGAGATGTAATGTTGCATAGGCGTTTAAGTATTCCAAAGTGGCCATATCATTATCAACATGGTGCAGGGTGGTAGATTCACCTCCGTTTGAGAGGGGATTTATCATTGTTTTTATCAATGGTTCATCATGAATGGACACCGTGAAATGGGTATCTTCTAACTCATTGCTTGGAGTAAAATGTGATGCTGAAGTTGCTATTGAATCGGCGAGAAGATTTTTCTCTCGCGGGATTGCTTCAATGGATATGAAGTTAAATGCCTTGCTTAAATCTAATACAACATTTTTGTAAAGCTGCAAGTGTTCGGCTTTAGTTTCATATACCTCAGAAACTTGGTTTTCCACTAATTGCGAGTCTCCTAAGACTCTGATGTTGTCAACACCAATTCTTTTGGCTAATGTAAGGCCCAGGAGGAGGGCTTCATACTCAGTGCCATTGTTTGTGCATTCAAAATTTAGTTTAAAGGCAAATGGCAGGACTTTCTCTTTGGGCAAAGTAAGAATTATACCTGCCCCTCCATAACGGCACCTAGCCCCATCAAAATGGAGAGTCCAATACTTAGCTGGGAATATAGATGTTGGGGTATTTGCTGTGTTTGTGCACTCTACTTCCACCATGCAGAGATCCTCTGCTGGAAGAGAACCAACCCCTAGGGAATATCCTATGCCTACTGAATCAAATGGTAAGAACATTGGTAAATCTTGTTCTATTAACTCAACGATTTTTGTAGTAGTCCCTAATGATACCGTTTCTATAGTGTTAGCCTTATCTTTGGGGGTTGGGGTTGTTTTGGTTATGCTGATAGTTTCAAGATCCGTTGTAGGTACCAACTTCTCCTCTAGTTTTGCGTCAGTGGGTTTGTTAAGTTGGTTTGTTGGAAGTTCAAATTCCGAGTGCACACTTGGTCTTTTCTTTAAGTTGGCTAGGTGTATATCGAAAGGTTTTGGATCACCTTTGGCTACAAATACCTTTCCTAGATGCAGGAATCTTACTTCTTGGAATAAAGTAGAAGGGATCACCTTCATTCGGTGTATCCATGATCGGCCGAGGATCATATTATAATTAGTTTCCCAATCTATAATATAAAACTCAGTCAGGATTGTTTTGGGTCCTAAGGTGACTGGTAGTATTATGGTTCCTATCGAAGTGGCTTTAAGGATATCATAGCCTCTCAATGTATTTTGAGTGGTGGAACAGTTTGTTTCCCCATATCCTAGCTTTTGAAGAAAAGAGAAGGGGACTATGTTAACCGCTGCCCCATCATCTACCATTACACGCTTTACATAGTTGTTATAAACCCATACTTGCATAGTGTAAAGCCGGATCACCCCGATGTGCGATCTCAGCATCTGTCGGCATTTTGTTTATTTCGAATATGAATTCGACATCCTTATCCGCCTGTCCTGGAGGATGAACATCAAAGTCCACATGATTTACCTATGTTTCGGGAGGTGGAGTGATGTTGATTAAATGACCTAAACCTAATGCTTCTAAAAGAGCAGCCACATGTGTGGTAGGGGAGTTATTTAGTAAGTCTAAAAACGAAATGTGTGAGAAGGTTTTTGTTAGATCATTAATTAAATCATAGGCACCTACGGGTTTTACTATGATTTGTTGGATGTTATCCATTTCTGGCAGGTGACTTGGGCTTGGTTGAGAGAAATATTCTCGTGTTCTTGTTATAGCTTTGATAGGTAATTCAGTGTCTAACTCTACTAATCTGACTACCTTAGGTCGTGGCTGATTTCCTAGTTGCGGCGCAACTAATGGATTCAGCGAAGTCGAGGCTTCATGATCATTGTTTCCTGTCATTGTACCCTTGTTCGTCCCAGTTGGATTTATCCTGTTGTTACCGTGATTTGGGAGTGGATCATTAAAGATCTTCAAGGGTGCATTTTGAGGGGAAACTGCCCCTGAGAAAGTATTTGACGTTGGTGACGTAGAATCCGCTAAGAAGATATCCATAAAAAGTTTTTTTGTTCATTTGGTAAGCATTGCATGAATTTATTGTAGTCATGGCACGTTCTAGTGTCGTGGCCCCAAATTTTATGGAAACCACAATATGAGTTAGGATTGTAATTCTGTTTTGTTGGTTTGGCATATATTGTGGCCTAAAACTCTGATCAAACTGTGCTATTAGGATTAAAGTTTTGCATTTTTGATTACGGCTTTGGTTTTGATAACCAAATGAGTTTTGGCTTGGCCTTTGTATGGGATTTCTCCGTTGTTGTTGTTGTTGTTGTTGTTGTTGTGGATGGTTAAAATCCACTATATTAAATGTCGGGGTAAAGTTGTTATTTCATTGATTGTTTACTTGTGATGGAGTATTGACAATATTTACCTTCTTGGGCTGGTCGGTTACTCCATCAGTTGTTACACCCCAATTTTTGTTAAGGATTTTAGGTCCTTGATTAATGTTTGTGGTAGTGGGATAATTTTTAGTGTTTTGATTGGGGGCGATCAACTTCTGTTTGCTCCATATGTTTTGTGACCACTATCTATCGCTTTGCTTGATCTATTCGAAGAGCGTTCTCAAGTACTTCATCGTAAGTTATTAGCAGAACTTACGGACTTCTTCCTTCACCTCTCTGTTGAGAGAATGGAGGAATAAATCGCATAGTTCCATCTGATCCATGTTTGGAGCACTTGCTTTGAAGAATAAAGAAGCGTACGCCACCTTTGGATGAAATGGGCGACAGTTCGTTATGTTCTTGTTTGATGTGCAAGAATTCCATGATTCATGTCTCAACAGGTTTGTTCATGTCGAACACCTTAATGAACTCGATATGAGCTGTTTAAATGAATGGATGGAGGCTTGAGGTATTCTATAATACCAATCTAGAGCGATGCCTTCCAAAGTTTTTGGAAATATCTTAGCAACAACCCCATCCCATGGGAGTAATTCTCGAATGGTTGTAGCGTAAGCTTTGATATGTGCATTTGGATCTCCCTCACCTTTGTATTTAGGTAAATCGGGAAGAGGTCTTGGAAGCATGCGCTTCATATAGGAGAAATCTAAGGGCTCTTTCAATATTCTGAATAATTCCCTATCGCATATGTTTCGACCATTGATGGTGGTTCTTTGAGGGAGTGGTGATGGGATGGGTTGTTGATACGACACAGCGTATGCATTGGAAGGGGCATAGGGAAGTCCCTGCATTTGAGAAAACATGCCAGGAGAGGAGAACATATCCCCTTGTGGTGATTTGGAGTATATGTTTAAGTATGATGAGTTACTTGCACGGGAATGGATTGTTCGTACTAGGCCGGGAGGAACAACGTTAGAGATGATAGGTCTAGCCGGCGTTTGTTGTAAATGCTGAGGAGTCATGCCTAACGTTCCCACTCCTATGAGGAGATCTATTTGGCTAGGATAGCGCGGAGGATTGGAACTCCCTGTTTGCATAAATTGTGAATTTTGACTTGCTTGGGCAAGTTCTAACCCTCTAACCTTTTCTATTAGAGTTGAAATGACTTCATTTGGTGAAGCCACGATGTTTTGACTTAGTGGCATTTTTGTATACCCCAGTGTTGTATAGGCATGTGATATCTTGCTATGAACTGATCGCTATCTTGCCAAGTTTCTCCGAGAGTATTTCCTATATGCAGTGGCATAGAGGTATTTTCTTGGAAAGAGACCTCGGGTTGTGGTTGTAAACCTCCTACAGGTGGATACATACTTCGAGAACGTTGGTCATTCCTGGCATAACGTACTAAATATTCATCGTCTAGACCTTGGTATGAATCTGATTGTTTACTAATTTGTGGTCTAAGCAATACCTGAGGAGATGATCCAGATTCTCCGGTGAACGTCATATTATTCGAGCCTGAAGGCTCTATTTGTTGTGTTCGAGGATTTGATCTAACTCCTCGGTTTGAAAAGATGAATTATATCTGATTCTTGGAGTTTTTGTTGACAACTGATTAGTTGAGTAGTTGTCACCCCATACTGAGAGTGAGGGTGATGATTGTCTATTTTGTTGGGCGTAGTATGCCTCAAGACCCAAGAGTGGTCTACCATATGCAAAAATTCCGACATATTCGGGGTATATGAATACTCACGAATAATGGGAAGGAGCGAAGGTGATTTGCGAAGGCTAAAGAAGATGAAAGTAAACTTTGAAAGAAAACGTAATACTATGACTCAATTTTAGAAAGTAGGAAGTTTACGTTAGTTTCACTAATTTTGTTTGTTTCACGTCGGGTTCACCAATTTTGTTGGTGAAGATGATGTGAAGGCTTAATGAGGTTTTTAGTAGGTGAAACAGATTGTTTGTTTCAGCGGGTTCACCAATTTTGTATGCCGTGACAAGCGTGGGAATCTACAGTAACTCTTCCGCGTGCGACCTCCACGAGGTCGTGCTTGAAGACAGCCGGTGGGGATGGAATATGCGTGGGATGCGAGAAAAACTAGTTAGGTAGTCTAATGTCTTCTACACGCACTAATGGAATTTGTGAATCTAAGGCAAAGAAGCCCTTCTAACTTGGGTGGTGTGATAGATCGATCGGAAAGGATGAATGCTCGAAGGCTCCAATCAATATCGAGCTCGGCATGATTCGATCTATGCGTTGTGGAATACGTGGAAAATGACACAGGATAGTTTCGTATCGTCCCAAATAAGGTCATATGGTGGATGGTAAATATGATCAATTCTATGGATGGTTCTCGGCCTAATCCGAAACTCCCTAGCTTTGTTAGGTTGTGTCTAGCAAGGAAATTGTTCGATGATGGTGGGTGGAAGTGGAGTAGACCGGAATACTAGTGTGCGTAGGCCGGTGTCTATATCTGATTGACTTATAGATTCGTTAGGCTGTGGGATTTGGGAGTCACAACCGTAGATTCGCGGTTGTTGCGGGCTTGCTATGGTCATGTACGAAATCAAGTCCTAATCCCTAATATCCAGTAATCGTACGCTTTCTCAGCTTCTATATTCAAGACCAATAACTGTGTGATTTTCTCGGAATATCTCACAGGTGTTCGTGCAACCTGGATCCTTAAACTGGTATCTATGTCTGTGAGGGTATCTCCTGCACCTGGCTGTGGGACCAAAGGATCACAGCCAAAGGTTTGTTCTCTTTCTAATCCTCCTACAGTCATGTGAATGTTTGCCTAGGGTAATCTGTAGTTCGGTTGATTTGACCAAAATGTGTGTGCTTGGTCATCTTCTCTGTTCAATCCTCTCAACTGGGAATTGATTTGTTGCAAGCTTACCATTGTTTGGAAGACTTGGATCCTAAGATTTTGATCTATATCGGTTATTTCCATGATGAGATTGGGCTGAGGCACGATTGGCTCGAATACGTATTCCCTGGGCTCTCTAGGTCCCATGATGGTCATGCAAAAGCAACAATATAAACGAACTATAATAAAATGAAAGTTAACTATTTGCAATATATCTATAGCATATATGATTTCTCTATTTTTGTATTTTCTGATGAACTATATGAATTTAAGAAAGAAGCTATTTAAAATATTTAGAATTGACAGCTAAACTAATAATTTAAAACAAACAAAATAACCAAGTGTAGCTATTTGTCTGTGTAATTTGTAGATCTATTCTAAACAATGAAATAACTTTCCTAATCTATTTGCAAGATTCTCGATCCTACCTCAGAAGTGAGGAGTGAATCATAGTTTCTCAAAATATCAATCCCCACGACTTCCCCTGGAAATATCAATAATAGAATTTTACTTGAAATAAAGCAATTAACTACTCTATTTGATATGATTCTAACTAGAAATTTGAAAACTAGAACACGGATTCCGTAGAAACGTGGCGAATCCAATGGTGTGTGTGATCTTGTCCCCTCAATGTGATCTCCTCATTTTTTCCTATTCACGTGGATCCGAAAAGCATGTAATGATAGCATCAACAGAAGTAGATATTGGGATAAAGGCAGCTCGAATACACACCGAATACAATGCAAGTAGGAGAGGGATAGCGCAAGAGTATAGAGCTTGGCTTATGCAATTCCTAGCGAGGATGTATTGTGAGTCGTACAACATAAAGCATCCGAACACTGAAACTATCCTGTTTGAGGAGCAAAACCTGCTGTAACTTTAATGGCTTCCTAAGCTATTCTACTCCAATGGATTAGATAAAACAACAATACTATTTGCACAAAGCTGGATCTCTGTGGCTTACCAATAGATGAAGCAAATGATCTAACTAAAATGTAAGAAAGAAACTAAACATTCTAAGCAAAATTGGAAAACTTGGGGGCAAACCTATTGCAAGATGGATATGTGGCTTACTAAAAAATCAATGCGAGCGAACAGGGGGCTGAAATGAGGCAAAACTTGAGGGTAGACTTTGAGGGCCATTTTCTTGAGCACAAGCAATCTATTTATAGGAATTGCATTCACCCAAAGATCAAAACCAAATTGAACTCTCAAACAATAAACAAAGGAAAACACTATTCCAGGAACCACCGTAACCATAAATGCAAGCTCATGGCGGTAAAAGAAAGCAGTAAATCATTGAATTTACGTGAGTCATGTAAAAATATCCTTCTAGAAAACGCGTAAAGGACCTCCACCACGGCGAGGTGGTGGTGGTACGAGGACCGCCGCCTGCTCGTGGCGGCGGTTTATAACTAAAGAGAAAAGGGATAAAAGAAGAGGGAGAAAGGAAAATTAAGGCACACGGGGCTAAGCGGGGCATGCGGATGTTAACGCATACTTGGAAAGCTCTTCCGATCCCGAACACCTTGCGAGGAGACCTGTATCATCATTGGGGAACTTGTCACGTTGTTTTGGCAAAGATACAAGACTTACAATTTTGGGTACGTACGGCCTTCATTTAATTTCAAAAAAAATTCTTCTCATTCATCCCCTATCTTTTATGAAGTTGATAGGGATTTCTAGAAATAAGGACTTTAGGGGATATCCATTTTGAAAGTTATACCCCGTGTTTCAAATACCCTCTTGCCCCTTATCAATTTGTCACCCCTCCAAGGTCACCTCCTCAAAACCACATGCCCTTGCCCCCATCCGCACCCCCTTTTTTGTAAACACATTTGGCCCTATAAATTTTGTAGGGATGGCTGGTTATCCAAATGTAGTTCCCCAAGAATTAAGGAACATACTGCCAAAGTTCCAAGGAAACAATGCTATAATTGGTGATCAACATCTAAATTTTTTATCAATATGATGGAAGACTTTGAAATTGCACATGAAGATGCAGATATCAAACTATTTATCCATACTTTGGAAGAGGATGTAAGGGACTGGTATAAGGCTTTTCCAGATAATTCCATTGATTCTTGGATAGAGATGAGAAATGCATTTAGATTGTAGTATGGTGATAGAACTGACCCTAGGTTTCTTTTGACAGAATTTGAAAACATCAAAAAGAATCCTAATGAGTTAGTACATGATTTCAACACAAGGTTTAATAAGACCTTGAGGAGATTTCCTGTTAGGATAAGGCCATGTGATGAATCATGTTTGATCAAATATTCGATGCATTTGATAAAAATTTTGTTTACTACTTAAGTGAAAAAACCCTACTAATATGAGGCGAGGCATTCACCATGGCCCTATAAATTTAGAATAACATCACAAGAATGGAAAGCCTCCAAAAGGAGGGTGTAAACATAATTAACCTATAAAAACCTCAGACAAGCAAGGCTGCTGATTTGGAAGAAGTTGTGAAGACTTTGGCAAGGGATGTCTAAAAAATTTCCTACAAACTAGCTCGGGCTGAGAAAGGAATTGGTAGAGCTCACAAGGTCAACACAAGCAAGCAAGGACAAGACAGTTCACAAATCACCAAATATATTATGAAAGAGGCAAGGGACCTATTAGATTTGGAAATAAACAACCCCAAGGTAAGGAAAACATAATGGTGCCCGATCTTTTGTCATCGGTGTTTTTGTTGTGGAGGAGACATATGTCATTGATTGGTGTGACAGATGTTTCATGCCCCATGCTCCTTGTGAAGAATATCAGCAAGAAGAAGAAGAAGCTAATGATGATAATGATGATGATGTATGCATGATGGGTTGCTCCATGAGTTACAATAAGGGGAAACTTCAATCGACGTGATAAGTGCAAACACTATTGCTGATTTTTGGATTGCATCCACCGGTACCTATTCTTCCTCTCTCTCATACTTTAGAAGTAGATACTATACAAGATTTTGAATTTCCCAATAATGAATTTGAATATTTGAGGGCTTTAATGATAAAGAAATATGATGGAAGCATCCCATATGAGGAGGACAGAAGTTGATGATGAATGTTGTTTTGGCTCAAGAAAAGGAACATAACACAAGAAGTAGGGTTGTCAAAGAGATAGGGCCTCGTGCCGGCCAAAAACTCCATTGCTTTCAAATGTTCCTAAAGAGGCACCTAAGAAAGATGCATCTGCCAAGGGCCTTTCTGTACCAAACAAAAATCACACCCTCCTCATGCCCAAGATGTCAAAATCCTATCCCATCTAATGCGTGTGTCAACCTTCCTTCCAATGCTTCCTTGCTAAAAGTTTTTCCTTATGATATTTCCCAAGTCTTGATTCAAATCAAAATCTCAGTTCCAATTGTTGAGTTGCTTAGGATCCTTGAGCACATTGGAGTATTTTGGACTGAAAGAGGAGAAGACTACCCTAGGTAGAAACATAAAAATTGTGGAGACTCCACTAGTTATTGAAGAAATAGAAGCACCACCAGCATCAAAAGAGCTAGATGAACCACCTGAGGTTTATTTGGGAACATCCTTGGTAGATTCTCATCTGAATGTGGATCCATTCTTCACCACTCTGATCATTAAAGACAGATTGCTACACAACTGTATGTTTGACTCAGGGGCATCATGCAATGTTATGCCTCTAGAAGTCATGAATGAGCTGAATATCAAAGTAACAACAGCATATGGGAAGTGTATTGCCATGGATTCTAGAGAGGTGCTAGTGGTGGGATGTGCGAAAGGTCCGCAGTGTGTAACTTGCGGCCTATCTGGGAAGGAACTTGAGGCTTGATGTAGTTATTGTTGACTACACAGCCAAGTGGGGTATGTTGTTGTATAGAAGTGGGTTGCAAGTGTTGGTGGGAGTGTTCAAATGGATATGTCGATGCCACCATCCCAATTGAGGGAAGCCTTGTCAAGTTATATGGAGAGAAGAAAATGTTACACCTTATTGAAGATCCCAACAATGCATCTTATGAGGTATTGTACACAAGTGCTGATGTTGATAACTTTGTAGGATTTTCTGATGGGAAAGAGCACAAGATTGAAGAATGCAAGTGTCTTGTAGTAGGTAGGATCTCCTTGGGATTTATTGTTTGATGGAGCTTGCTCCAAGTTCGAAATGGTGCTGGTGTTGTTTTAATCTCCCCAAGTCGGAAGAGTTTTTCTTTTCTTTCAAACTCAACTTTGAATGCACTAATAACATTGTTGAATATGAGGAATTATTGTTAGGTCTGAGGATTTCTTGGAAATATGGTGTTAAAGACATCATTGTCAAAGGAGATTCACTTGATTGCAAAGTAAGTCGAAAAAATTATGCCACAAAAAATCAGCAATGAAACAATACAAGCATGCAGCTTGGGATCTCATTGAGATGTTTAATTCATTAAATATTGTGCATCATGATAGGAGGTTCAATGATCCTGCAGTAGACAAAATTTTTATTGGGATCTCGGTTTGATAATTTTGTAGTGTCCCCATATTGTGAATATGATGTTGAAGTGTTAACTAGGCCATCTATACCTGACAACATTAAACATTGGCAAGTTTTTGATGATGATGCTCAAGTCGAAGATTTTTGTAGAAAAAAAAGTTGAGTTTTTGATCGAATATTGATTGGGATCCAATGGTGTGTGTATCATAGGGTAAATAAACCTTTTTTGGCAATGGCATCATCCAGCTAAAGACTAATACCATTCCTAGAGGGTTGGTTGCTCTTGAGTCCAATTTTGATAATGTTGATCGCATTGTTAACAGATGTATGAAGCCTCGAGGGATGTTGAGGATCATGATCTTGGTACAAAGGAGAATCCAAGAAAAATTTGGTTAGGCAGCAATCTCAGCAAAGAGGAGAAGCAGTCATACATCCAATTGTTGAAGAAATACCAAGATTGCATGGCTTGGACCTATTCTGAATTAAAAGCATACAGAGAGAACCCGCTTGACATGAGATTCCTTGAGTTTAATGCAAATCCATTCGGTAGAAAAAAGGCCAATAAATACCCTTTTATCTCTCAAAATGCAATAAGAACTAAAGAAGCTAAGAGATGGAGGGATTATTCAGCCCACAAGGTATTCTTCTTGGGTTACAAACCTAGTACCAGTGAGAAAGAAGAATGGTGACATCAGGTTATGTGTAGATTTCAGAAATCTAAATAGAGCATCAATGAAGGATAATTATCCTTTACCAAATATGGAGAACATGCTGCAATTAGTGACTGGTTCTAAATTGCTCTCCACCCTAGATGGTTTCTCTGGTTATAACCAAGTTGTGGTGAAGGAATCAAAAAGAATTAAAATAGCCTTTACCACTCCTTGGGGGACTTATGTATATGTTAGGATGCCCTTTGGTCTGATGAATGTTGGAGCAAATTTTCAGAGAGTAATGGATGTTGCTTTTGTTGGTTATATCAATGATTTTATTGTTGTCTACCAAGATGATGTAACTGTGTTCTCCAGGAAGAGAAGTGATCACTTGCTGCACTTGGAAAATATGTTGATAAGATGTAGAGAATATGGCATTTCACTCAATCTAAAGAAGTTCCATTTTGGAGTGCGAGAGGCAAAATTACTTGGTCACATTGTGTCACAAGAGGGGGTGATGATTGATCTAGAAAGGGTAGAGGCCATTAGCAAGGTTCCAATCCCAAGAACCAAGAAAGGAATTCAGTCCTTCTTTGGGCAGATAAACTTCATCAAGAGATTCATATCAAAATTTGTTGAATTGACCATCCCAATCACTTCCATGTTAAAGAAGGATTAGGTCATCAAGTGGGAGGAGGCTTTCCATCTAAGCTTTCAATGGGATTAAAGAGGCACTAAAGCATGCACTTGTTCTGGCAGCTCCAGACTATAAGAAGCCTTTCCAACTATTTTCCTTTTCTTCAGAGAACATTGTTGCTTCTGTCCTCTTGCAGCAGAAGGATGATGAGGGGGCTGAGAGGCCAATTTCCTTTTTTAGTAAGGCCTTGTAAGGGGCTAAGCTAAAATACACTATTATGGAGAAACAATCATTTTCCTTGGTAAAAGAAAAAAGGTTTTCAGGCCTTACATTTTTAGTTCTAAGATTGTTGCTTATGTTCCCCACACCATGGTGAAAGACATTCTATCAGAAATGGAAGTCTCAAGCAAAAGGTGTAGGTGGGTGAACAAGTTACAAGAATATGATATGGATATCCAAACCACAAATTTGGTGAGAGGTTTGGGCTTGGCTAAGCTTATGGTTGAGAGCAACTTGCAAACTATTGAGGTAAATGAGGTAGAAGAAGAAAGGGCAGGTGTTTTTGAAAAATTGATGAGTTCTAAGTGGTACAAAGATGTAATTTTTTATCTCAGACATCTGAACTGCCCTGAATATTTAAGTAAGAACTAGAAAAGAGCCCTTAAGTTGGCTTCCTAGAAATATGTCATTACTGATTATGGGTTAGCTTGGAGAAACCCAGAAGGAGTCCTCTTAAGGTGCATTACTAAAGAAGAATCCCCAAGATAATTGTTGATCTCCATGGAGGATTTTGTGGGGGCATTTTACTGCAAGAGTCACAACACACAAGATCCTGAGGGCTAGTTATTGGTGGCCAACTATCTTCAAGGATACAACCTTGTTGGTTAGAAGATGTGAGATTTTTCAACGTTCTTCTCTAGAAGAATGAAAGCTTCAAGCTCCCTTCCTTTGCAACATGTATCAATTGAAGCTCCATTCAAGCAATGGGGAATGGATTTCATTGGTGAGATTTCAGACCCTTCAAGTGTTGGCCATAAGTGGATTCTTGTAGCCACTGATTATTTTACTAAATGGGTGGAGGAAATCCCCACCAAGAAGGCAACACACCAAATTGTCATGGACTTTGTGCTAAACAACATCATTTACAAGTTTGGGGTGCCAATCAAGATTGTAGCTGACAATGCCATGAGATTTAGAGCTAAAAATTTGGTGGCAATGTGTAAAGAATATGGGATAAAATTGACATATGCCTCTAATTACAACCCTTAGGAAATGGACAAGCTAAGTCTAGTAATAAAAACTTGTTGAAGATTATCAGAAGAACCTTGGAGATGAACAAGAGAAAATGGGGTGAACAGTTGAAGTTTGTTGTTTGGGATGATAGAATCACTATGTTAAAAGAGCCACTGGAAAGAGTCCATTTGAGTTGGTGTATGGAACTCAAGACCTTCTAGCACTGCATATGCAATTGTCCTCATATCAATTTATTCAATAACTGGAGGATCAAGAATTAAGTCCTTATGATGCTCACATTAACTAGATTGTTGAACTTGATGAAGAAAGGAGGGCATTCCACCGTGATGCATGTAAGGTTCGAGAAAAGCTAAAGAAGTTATTTGACAAGAAGTTTACTCCCAGAGCTTTCAATGTTGGAGATCTTGTGCTATTATGAGATAACATGCATGAAGATAAGGGTAAGCATGGAAAATTTGACTCATTATGGATGGGACCTTACTCCATTGATATTAAGATTGGTGAACATACCTTCTTGAAGGATTTAGATGGTGAATTACTTTAATTTCCTATTAATGGTAGGCATTTGAAGCATTTCTTGGATTGATTCCCCAAAACCAAGGTGAACATCATCTGTATAGTGTATAGTTTGTTGGTTTGTTTTCTATCTTTCGTGTTCTTGTTTGTTTTGGCCCCGGTGGCCTGTTTTTGCTAGTTTCTCTGTTCTTTTTTGGGGGCAGTCCTGGTTTTGTGCTCTGCAAGCTGACTCCTTTTCCTAATGGATATTTTGGCACTTGGTCTACCTTTTTCTTGTGGCACTCGTAGGGAGTGCCCATCCCCAAGTTAGAGCCGATGTTGGTGCTCAGATTTGTTTCGCCCCATTTGCCATTATTTTCCTTTGATCTACATGTTCTGAAACATTTTGTCTCTCGATGTGGGTGTTTTGAAAGCTTCTACCTCCATTTGAAATGCCTTGAATTGTTTGCAGAATCCATTGTCATGTCCCTCCTTGAAGAAGTCTCCGAGCTTTCCCTGTTTCTGCCCTAATTTCTTCAAAGTCTCGTAGGCTTTGCCATTTTTCCTATTTTTCCTCGACCATGGAAGCTCGAGAATGGTTAATCTATATTTGTATGCCTTTGAAAATCCAAAATCCATGGTTGAAAAGATGCTCAAAACCATGATTCACTTATTTTTGTTTCAAAAAATTTCATCCTTAGTGAAAAATCAGGTTCAGGCGTGAATGATGATTTTTTGTATTTTAATGGTCTCGGGTGTATTTTCTCCCGCACAAAGTTATTCCTCGCCGCATTCGGTGGTCACGTGGCTTCTTTCGGTTGGTCAGGGGACAGTGGAAAATGCTTTAACTTATCATTTTTTGCTTTTTGGGCAAAAAGGCAAATTTGGTCCCGTAGCCCCGCTCAAATCTGATTGGTTCTTTTAGTGCTTACGTGGCTTCTTCTAATTGGATGGGGCACAAAGGGTTTTTTTTGAACTTGTCCCTTTTGGATACTTCTGGCAAAAGGTTTGAACTCACCCCACACCCCGCCAGGCTTTGATTAAAGAAATTTTTAGGTGGCAGGGAAAAAGTCTTGCTTTGACCCCGCAGAGGACACATGGCAAAGACTAATGGCAGAGATGTAGGCCTTCGGAGGTAAGTTGGATGTTTTTCCATTTTGGAAAAATGGAGTAAAATTATAAAGTTGAAGTGTGCCATCGTCAAATTATTTTTGAAGCGCTAAGGTTTTTTTTAAGGTGTGCCGTAAATGACACGTGGCAAGCCCACGCTCATCCAAGGTCTCAACATTTTGGGAACATCTCAAGATGCACCATTGTGACACGTAGTAGTTTGAAAGGTCAAAGGGGTGGGGAAGCGGACCATCAGAGGTAACTTGGATTTTTGCCTCTTTTCCTCAAAAGGATTAAAATCTCAAAATGGCCCATGAGCCTGACAAGAGGAAGGTCAAAATTGGCATTGAAAATGTCAAAAGGCGGGGAGGCGGGACATCGGGGCAACTTGGATTTTTTTCCCCTGATATTCAAATGACTAAAATCATCAAAATGACCCATGGGCCCGATAGAGAAAAGTCAAAACTTGCTCCAGTCAATGGCGGAGGTGCGAACCTTTGGAGGAAAATTGGAAAATTTTCCTTTTAAGGAAAAAGAGTTAAAAGTGAAAAGGGAAGCGTGGTTCCGATGGGACCCACATTGGGACACGTGTCGCCCATTTTTCAAGGGTGGAGTTGTGGGGAAAACTTGAAAATTTTCCTTTTCCAAAAAAAGAGGTGAAATAGAAGAATTTGGCCGTGGTTCCTTTAGGACCCACCTTAGGACACATGTCATGCTCATTTCTCAAGGGCGGAGGCATGGAGCAAAATGTGAAAATTTTACATTTTTTTAAATATGTAAAAGGAAAAAGGAACCCACAGGGCCACTCTAGAATTGGATCTCCCACGTGGATGGTCTAAATTCAAAGTAGAAAATCAACAGCAGTTGTGCATCTGTATCTAATTTTCCACCATTTTTACTCCAGAGCCTCTGAGGATGCGTATTCTTATGATTTTTTATCATTTCTTGGAGTCTCCTACATGCCTAATGAAGAGGAACATTAATCTGGAGGCCTGGTTGGTGGGGAAGGTCTGTAAATGTCTCTCACCATTAATATGCAATCTGACTGTCGGATTCGGCCCGATTTTTCTTTCCTAGGCACGCAAAAGACCTATTGATATCTGGGTTTGGTGAGAAAATTTTGGGGATGTTTTCTACCATTAAGGTGAGATCTGACCTTTGGGCTCGATCTGATCTCCCATTTCTTCTTCCCAAGCACACAAAGAACCAGATTGGATAGAATAGGGGCGGAAGTGGTTGGCAAGTAAAGGGAAAAGTGATCTACCAAAGGAAGGAGTTTAATGCGGGAGATTTTCAAGAGATTTTCCCCCCTGAGCACCGGTGACTTTTTGCAGATTTGATTCTGGGAATCATGATCGTGATCATGGAAAGCACTGGTGGCACTCAATGTCTATATTTTGGGGAAAAGGCTCTGTTGAAAATGTTATAAATGGCACAAATTTATCGTGCAAATGGTTGGAGTGTCAAGGGTCGGGACTGATTTTTCTAATAGAAAAAATATTGATAGAGCCCATCCTTTTTGAAGCTATTTTGAGAAGCCTGTATATCTCTTTTGTATTGAATTTGATCATGTCAAGGTGGTTGCAAGTGTACAACCATTGACAATCTTTGAGATTGTTCTAGAAACTTTCCCTACTGATAAATTTAATCAGACTCAAGTTATTTTGTGTTGATCTTGAACAAAATGTGTTTGTTTTATCTCTGAGTGTATGCAAATAGCTTTTCTTGTTCCTATTGCAATCTTGTATTAAAATATGTTCCAATCACACAGTCTCAATCCTTGTGATATTTTAGTGGCATCCACAATTTCTTTCCTCGGAAGAGCCTTCATCTGGGAGTGAAATAAATGATTTAAAATCACTTTTCTTTCATCTGTTTGACAGAGATTGTTTGTAAGCCTCTGGGTGTACCTCAAGCATGATTTGACTCAGATCTTGATGCTTTGTTGGGTCTTCCAACTCGATCCTTTGTGTTATATTCTCATATATTGTATGAAAAAGTGCTAATATGGCCCTATATTGAAGCACATATTCTTGTTGAAGAAACATTTTAGCTGTTGAATGGCATTCCATTGGTTAAGTCTTCCATTTTGTAAAATATCTCAAGGATCCGGTGAATCAATTTCATCCTGCCTCACCTCCCACCAAAATTCATTTAAAACAACTAATCCTACCCATACTACCCTTGTTTTTCATGTGTGTGCAAAATTCATAATTTCCATTACCAAAGCATGCAAAAACAATCAGGATTCCAAATGTCTTTAATAGCATGAACCTTGCCTAGAGAATATCTCCACTATCTAGAGTGACAACTCGTGAGAGTTAGATTTTGTTGCATAGATAATATTTTCTTCAAGGTCTCCTTAACAACTTCATTAGGAAGGATATCTCCATCTCCTCCACAAAAATATGCTACAAAAGGTTTCTCTTACCTTGGTTGAAAGGCACAACCTAAAATAGTGAGAATAGATCAAATTCTCTTAAGGTGCTGCCCAATCCTTTTCAAATCCCGAGTTCTAAAAATTCGAGATAGATTACTTCCACAGCTACAAAACAACATACATAATCATCTATCCGCCTCTCGAGCGCATCACAATCCATGATGCTAGTCGGCCTTTGAAGGAGATTAAATTTCAGTACAACATAATCCATGGGAGTAATAAAGGAATATTTAATGCCCACTTCTCTCCTCGAACACCGTTATATCATATTTTTATTATAGACTCGATTGGAGACTCTGTCATTTTGCTTATTATATTATGATTTTGGGTACTATTGGTTAGAGATGGACATTTCTAGGACATTTTGATTTTAGATGGACTTAATGATTTCATTTGGTTTTAAGCATATATTGATAAATTTTTTATGGTTATTTTATTATGTGATGGTATTATAGATTGTTGTGGTTTATGATTATAATCAGATGATGAAATTAACCTTGTGTTTGTTAGTGTTGCTATTTAGTGTTTGAAATTGTTAATTGAAATGATACTTATTTTAATATTTTTTTTTTTCTCGATATTGCTAATATGGTCAAAGGGCCGAGAAAGGTATTTTGTTATGGTTACAGAACAATATGTTATTTACATCGAAAGGGGATTGGGGACTAACCATGGAAGAATATCGAGTGTTTGCAACATTGGCCAATTAATAACTTGTGTGTGTGTGTGTGTGTGTGTGTGTGTGTGTGTGTGTGTGTGTGTGTATGTGTGTGTGTGTGTGAATGTTTGTGTGTTATTTTTTATTTTGTGCAGAGATTACCCATTGGGGGATTATCTCCTTTATCTCATCCTTGAAATTATGTGTTTTATTTTTATTTACTTTTTAGTTAATGGTTATTGTTGACATATAATGTTAGTAATATTAATGTTGTGTTTATTTCTTTTATTCATCCATTTTGTGAATATTTATAATGTTGTGAATGGAGAGCCATCTTTATTTAATGTAAAGTAATATTCTCAATCATGTGGGGTAAAGTTTTGTAATTAATGTAATTTTAATGTGATTTTTGAGAAATTGAAGTTAATGGAAAGGGTCTTGTCCTTTTCCCTTTGCTTTTAGATTAATATTTTATTACCTATGTGAGTCACCCTTATCTTTAAGAGAAATTCAGATTTTTTCTGTAAGGTCACTTTAGAAGGCATGGGGACAAGAATGAGTCATCCCCATTCCTTTAGACCATTCCCCATCACTACCCATGACTTGAGGGGTCACATTTGGACCCTAGTCATGTTATTTTAATGTAAAGAGGCATGAAATGCACCCTTCACCTTGAGACACTAACTTCTATTTTTTAATGTGCAATCAAGGCACTATGCACTTTGTGCATTATTTTCATTTTGATTTCTTAAATAATATAATTTTCATGGGTTTAATGTGTGAGTGGATGAGGTGGATTCTAGAAGAGGGATGTGGCATCATATGGGGACCCATGTCATCCTCATCTACTCTCTTTCATGTTATACTCGTGTTTTGCTTTGTTTTGGGTTACACACTTCTTTTAGTGTTTAGAATTTGGAAAATAAGGGGTTTTTCTTCTTGGGATCTTGGCTTGAAACTTGGAAGGCATTTTTGGATTGCTTGCTTGTTTAGGAAGAAATAAGGATTAAAAATTCAAGTTTGGAGCTGACATGGAGAGGTAGGATCTCCATTTCATTTTTTTTTTCCTTCTCTTGTTTATTGTTTCAAATTTAGTTCATGTTTTGTTTGAAATTTGTGGGAAGAGGGTAGATTGCCATAGGATGGTGTGGGAGAAAGAGATGGAGAGTTTTTTGGAGGAAAAAGGGAGATAGTGAGGCTTGTGGAGGGAGTGTGGGAGAGAGCTCCACCTATGTGGAGGTAAAAGGGAAATTAACATGTTATTTTGCATAGGCAAAAAGGAAGGAGTGATAAGTGATTGTGTGTTTAATTGATAGTGCACTCAGAGGCCTTGGGTGGACCTCTCTTCCCACGCGGGAGGCATAAGGAGAAGCCTCCATTATCTTGTCTCATTGGATTTTGTTTGAAGCCCTTATATTTAGTTTACTCTTGTATATATATTGGTTCATTTATTGAATATGATTATTGTAATATTGGGAGATATGGTAATTGTTTAAATGTTAAATTTATTTTAAGTGTGGAAGCCATGTGTTCTATGTGGGTTGTCAAGTTGCAAACATGCCCTAATTTTCTTTGGTTGGGGCTCGAGGGCCAATAATGAGGAAGGATTCTCCTCTTATTGGATTTAAGGTCATGGGAGAGCATCATCTTTCCCTCTTTCTTTGTGTTATGATCATGTTAAGGAGGATTGGAGACTAGGAGATATGGTTTATCAAGCCATGGATCATTTGAATTATACCGCAATGATTGTATTGTATAAAAAAATTCTTGTAATTATTTCCTTTGAAGTTTGGAAAAAAGGTTATTTTTGTTAAGATATGAATGTAGAGATGGACTATAAAATTGAAGTTGTATTGTGAAGAAAGAAAAGAAAAAAACATTTGTTTATGTTTGAATTGTAAACTAGAGTGATCGAAGAAATGAATTGTGAAAATAAAAAGAATTCTTTTTTGTATCTCATGTTGATCAAGTAATTTGAGGATCCTGTTAAATGGTGAATGAATGTAATTTAAATAAAAAAGAAATATTCAAGAACAAACACATACTTAAAGACATTATTAACAATTTCTAATGTGAGTTTTCTAGTAGTTTCATGCATGTGACTTCAGTTGTTAGGTGACATTTTTGGGTGGTGTTACGTAGAATAACTATAGAGGAATTTACAAAAACAAGCTTAGTTTAGTCTAGGTTGTAGATTTATCATTGTAATTTCTTTCATTTGAAGATTGGAGGGGGTTTCCTTTCCAAATCTGGTGTTGTTACAAAATTGTTTTTAGTTTGAGTTCCTTATTTGGGCCAAACCCTACCTCCATTTATATGTATGAGATTGAGCACTTTTAATTATCCATTTGAAGATTTACTTGTTTTGAACAATGAAATTTTACCTTCATTTGCTTGCTGGAGGTTTCTGTTAATTTTTACAATCTTAAATTTTAGTTAGACCAAGTTAAAATTTACACAGTGCACCGATTTATGTTTTTCCACCGTTAGTGACAGAATCGCTTCCCGAGAGAAGTTTGACTATCCTAGGGGACCGGCACCCTACTCCGGGTAACGATTCATGAACCACAACCTTGCCTAATCGGTGGTTCTGAGACCGCCGCCGCTCCGAGCGGTGGTTATAAGACTGCCACTCTGCACAGGGTGGCGGTCATGTTCCTTAGAAACGAACCTTCATTTCTAATATTTTTCAAAAAAATTCACTAGAGTGATTTAAAATTCATCCTGAACTTAAATTTATGTTCCTAAAGTTTCCAGTTGAAGGGTTTAATCCATCTATTCATTCCATAGTAAAATTACTCATTTTAAAGAATTTTCCTATTTCAATGGTAATAACAACTACAAGATCATTTTTCATTTTGTTCAACAACTTTTATTTCAATCCCAATAGTAAAAAAGGAACTAAATCTACTTCTAATGTTGTTTTTTTCCTTACTACTAAATGCATTATTTTAACATAATAATTTACTTAAAATTTATTGCATCTTTCCATTTCCACTACAACCATTTATTCAAATAACTACTAACAACTTTATTCCACATTCAAGTTTTCCATACATACACTATTAGCATTTTACAACTTCTATGTTCCTTCTTTCTCATTTACAATAATACAACTTCAACAATGAAAGTAAACTTTCTTTTTTTCTTGAGCATAGCTCATTCCTTTTATGCAAAGAACTTACTTTCTCACAATACAATTTATAACTAAACTTTTAAACATGACTTTCATTTTGATTCATTTCCTTACATACTACAATTCGAGGAGAAAGGAAATTATACAATTCCTCAATGAGCTTCCTTCAAAATAATAAAACTTGGTAAATGAAACTTATAATGCAACATTTATTTTTAAAAAATACAATACTACAAGTATTCCACCTCAAGTGGGAATAACAAGAATATTTTCTTACAATGAAGGATTTCTTTTGTACATCAAAAAATTCTCCAGTATTAACATCACCAACGAGAGTTCCACCATGTCTTCAATTGATCAACAACAAAAAAGGGGGGAGAGGAAACACTCTCCACTCCAACCAATAATCCAATGAGGAGAAAAATTTATCCTCCTCATTGGCCCCTTGAGCTTAACCACAATGCAATAAAGGTTGATCTAACTCATAGAAAGAATACAAGATTCCACATCACAATACCAATCTTTTACAACCATACCAAAACACAATCAACACAAACTACAAACACAATAAAGAAACTAACAAAATGTACAAGGCTTCAAAATGCAAAGCCAAAGGAGCAAGGATCTATGGGGAGGTCACTTATGCCTCCCAATGAGAAAAATATGCCCACCTTAAAACCCTCCAATATACATCTCAAAACCCCTACACAACTCTTATGACTCCTTCAAGACCCTCTTATGCCTCCCACATTCTCTTATTCCTCCCTACAATATCTTATGTCTCCCTCATAAAAACGAGTAAGAAATGCAAGCATTTTATTTTCCAAGGTGGGGCACCAAACCTAACTCCCTCCAAACATGAAATAAACTCTTATGCCTCCCTACATGTAAGATCCTCATAGTCCCCTCCTACACCACACTTAGGTAATCTACCCAAGCACCCAACAAGCATACCAAAACACTCAAAAACATACACATATACACAATATAAAAGAAAACATTTAACAAGAGTGTAGCTCCTACCTTTCCATGGTAGAGCTTGATCCAAGAGTCACACACCAAGCTCCTTCAAGCCCACTCCAACACCAACAAGCTCCAAATAAATCCACAAGCACTCCAAAATTCTCCAACTCCAAAATACAAGAGCCCAAATCAAATGAAGTAACCCCAAACAAACAAAAGAACAAGTATAAATAGAAAAGGGAGAGAGGAGGGTGAGGTGGCTCCATGTAGGATGCCACATCACTTATCCTCAACTCCACCTCACAAGTCAAACCTCAACCCCAATGCACAATAAATTGGTGGTTGAGAGGAATGAAAAACCTCTTCCACACACAATCCAAACCCACACCCCCTAAGAACAAAATTTACAAACTCATGTAATAAAAGTACAATAAATGTCACTTTTGTCTTACAAAACACATAAGGGGGTCTATTTTTACCCACAATCCATATGTAGGGTTGGCATATTAATTTAAGAGGTGTGGGACACGTTTAAATTGTCCCATAAGCCTCCAAAATTGACCCTTAAGGCCAAATACGAATTTTCAAGATGAGGCAGAGTGTACAACACTCAAGATCACAAGCACTAAACTTAAAACACATAACCCAAAGAGCCATATAATCTAATAAATGAATTATTTTTTCCTATCCATAATTAGTTTAGTAGAATAAGATTAATTTACTAATCTAGACACAAATTAAATAATTAATAAAAGGAAAATATAAAAGAACAACACACAAGCCCTTTTGGTCGTAATTAAAGGTAATCCCCCATGGGAAAACCCCTAACAACAATTTAAACACAAACACAACAATATAACACAAGTTGTCATGGTGACCATTGTTGAATTCATCTCACATTCCAAATGTGGTTGGTCTCCAATCCCCGTTGTTTGTTTTTATATGTTTACTTGTAAAATACATAATACATCCTTCGGCCTCATGGCCGCATCAAAACATCCAAGCTAAAATATACAAATATAAATCCAAAATCATCTACATGTGAATCAAATCATCATCTAGGAATGTAACATTATTATTTTCAATTTCTAACAACATCTCATCAATATTAATAGGATCACAAGATTAGTTCAACTATTAAGGTTTACTCAATATGACGAAAATATCGCATGTCAGAAATATATAACTATGTCAATAACATATCATCATCCATATAAAATGTCTCTAAGAATCCACACACATCATACTATGAATCAAAATCCAACAATAGTCCAAGTATCTCTATCATCTAATCATCATGCTAAGTCAAAATGATACAATAATATCCATGTATAACCAACAGTAATCAAAATCAAAAGTAATAAGTGTCAAAGGGAAGTGGGCATTACGGTGGGTAATATTGCGTTAGTTCCTAGATCTTGTTGGGGAGTTATTATTCGTCGACTATTTAGGACGGGCATGGTGGTTCGATTCCTTCAAATTAGCATCAAGGAATATTTTTTGGGGATTCTATCCCTCCATGGGATTATTCTTCTCTTTTTCGTCACGGTAACAAACAAAACCTACATTTATAATTATTTTGTGAACCCTTAACAACCTTTTATCACATTTTTTGGATGTTTTATTTATGTTTAGATTAATTTTACATGTCCTCAATATAAACAAGCCACCTTTTAATGTAGATGAATTTTTAATTAAAGGTATGATAAAAGATATTGTATTTATTTTTAGTGGACATAAGTTACAATAATAATTATAAAATATAAATATTAGAAGAATTTTCAATGAATGAGTGGTTTTAAATGTTAGGTTAATTGAGAAATAAAAAGAAATATTATTCTTATATTATTACATACTTTTAGATTACATTATTTTAAATATATTGTGAGCCATTCTATTAGCAGATTAGATATCAATGTTAGAAGCATATTTGTAGGTAACTACCAAGTAATCAATCTATTCACACAGTAACTATTATATTATTTTTTGTATTTTCTCCCCATCCGTGATGTATAAATTCCACTTGTGTATTGCATGAATAATAAATGAAGTATGAGTTTCAATCTGGTATTAGAGAAAAAGTGTGGCGACTTGACTTGGTAATTTTTTCTTTTTATATGCTATTTAGAAGTGTAAAAACTTGCGTGAAGGATCCATCATTGGTATATTAATTTGATATTTTCTAGTTATTTGTTGTGCGCTAGAAAAATGTGGAAGGGGTCTATGTGCTTGCTATATGTTTTAGCATCTTATTTTACTTGTAATTGTGACTTGTGCAGTATGGAGATCTAGATGGACATTTTTTGGCTTGCTTTATGTGGAGTTAAGACATGGTGCATTGGTGCAACATCTTCTTCTTGGTGTTTTCTTTTTTATATTTTTTCTGATTTTTATACGTAGTTTTATTTGATGTTGTTCTTTATCGACCAGTAGAGAGCTACGGTTCCGGTTTTCAATGTCGTATAGGAGATATAACTATTTTCTTTGGCTTTACTAGATGACCTACCTAGTATTTGAATTGGATCCTAAAAAGTAACCTCTACATGGGAAATACCTCTTGTTTTGTATGGGGAATACTTGTGCATAACAATGAGACAACAAGTTTAAACAATGAGCCCTCACATCTCTACAAAAGGAGATTGAGAAAGGAGTGGAGCCAAATGTATAAAAACCCTAAAACACTATTGGTAGGAAGATTTTCAAGTTATAAGCTCCCCAGTAGGATTAAAAAATCAAACTAGCAAGCAATGACAACCTTGAGTGTCACTTGTGTGCAAGTTTACACTATGTGGAAATAGTAAGACCCCGCAGCGTATGTCAAGCATGAAGGAAAGTGTTGGGACTTTTGAAAGACACAAAGGATATGGAAACCCATCACGATGTTCGGAGAGCTCTGGTTTCTACTTTTATTGCTAGAATCCATCCTCTGAAAGAGGAAACATTTAGTTTAATGAAATCATCTAACAAAGTCTTTTCAAAGATTTCTTGTTCAATGTGCACTACCAAGCAAAGACAATATGAGAAGAAATCGAACCATAATATGATGCAGATGCGAAGACGAGGTTCAATGCCCCAAGAAGCATTCCCATCTCTTAGTGTGTGACTACCAAGTCATCTTCAAGCTCAATTCTCTCCCAAGTGAGTAAGAAAAATTGTATTTGTTATTCTCATAAAAAATAAAATAGGTTTTTACAATGTGTGATCAAAAATTGTTTCTATCTAACGTCTAATTTTTTGAAGGGCCAAAATATAATGCCCGAAAAACCAAGATGCATACCATCATTCAGTTTAAGGGACTCATAGGCATTGTCACCACAACCAATTCAGTCCCTCTTACCGACCCTAATGAGCTGATGAAGTATGCAAGGGATGATACCAAAGCCATGATGATAATTATGTTAAGCATCATTGATGATGTGCAACCACATGTACGAGATGCACCGATAGCAAAGGGAAATGTGGGAAAATTTGGTGATCATCTATGAGGTAAAAAATTAGATGAAGATCCTCCATATGAGGTTAAGGCTTCACGCACTATCCACGTGGTCTGATGAGAAATTTGAAGAATTATTACGTCATTTTTCGAGCTACAAACACAATTGTTAGCACTCATGAGATAACCAAAGGCAAAATGTTGGTCTCAATCACCTTGATATCTCTCCCTTCCCAATTTAGATTATTTTTCACGATGTTAAATGTATCTAAGTGGAAATTTTCATTCGAAGAAATTATGAACCTGATACAACAAGACAAATCCACAAATAAGTTCAAGATGAGTTACAAGACAAATACCAAGTATCTCAAATAATCAACTTCGTTATAATTTCTACAAGGGACGCTTGATGAAGCAACCACATAAATAATAACAATAACATTCTCCACAACAAAAGAAATCTCAAAATTTTAATACGTAGTGTCACATTTGTTCAACCAAAACCCACGACAAAGACAACTACTTGGTATAGTGGGTTGATGCGAGAGTATTTTAGTTAAGAAATCCTATCTGGGCAAGAAGATTCTTAGAAATCAAAAATACGTCCCCGCCATAGGAAGTCGAAGAGACATCTCACAACTCAACAAGATGATGGATATGATGATGAGACACTTGAAGAATCCAATTATGGTGAACATTTAACCATAATGCTAGTCTTTAATATTTCACATCCCATGATTAATGTCTAGTTGATAAAATCCTTTTCTAGTAAACACATGTCACATGATAGGAAACTATTTGATTCGCTGAAATACCATCCCACTCGAGATTGGGTTAGGATCACTAACAATAAAAATTATGTTACATAGGGAATATTCAAATTCACCACTCTTCTCAAAACATGCAAATGTACACTCATAAATGGATTATATGCTCCTTGTTTGACATCTAATCTGTTATCACTTAGTCAACTTTTGTATCATCTTCGAAGGTGGAATTCATTGTTGATAATGGCATCGAATCTTCAATGATCTCATTACAAGGTATAATTCTTTTTAGAGATTTTTGAAAGATAAATTATTTGCTTTATATGTTGTTTCATCTTATGTAGTAGCTCTATCTACTTATACGAAAGAATATACTTCCCTCTGGAACTACTGTTATGGTCATCTCTTTGCTTTGGATATTTGTACACTCGGTTAAAAGGTTATGGTAAAAGGACTTCCAAAGTTTTCCATTTTATTTCCTGTTTACTCTAGATGTCATGCAGGTAAAACAACATAGGGATCCGTTATAGAAAATAAAATTTCATGCTAATAAATTTTTGGATGTTGTTCATATTGATCTTCTCAGACCATTACCTACCTCATTTTAAGGATACAAGTACTTCCAACTATTTTTGGATGACTACTCTCGGAATACATGGGTGTTTTTCGTAAAGAAGAAAATTTAGGCCTTTCATCATTTATAGGTCTTTTATCACCGTGTGGTGAAGGAGATCGACGAACCTCCTCTTCTACTCTACTCGGATCGAGGAGGAATTGAAATCAAATAAATTCTTGGAAATCCTTAACCAATAAGGCATAAAATAGAGTTTGACTACTCCTTACACTCCCCAACAAAATGACATTATTTGAGTGACATAATCACACTATAATGGATATAACTTATTGCATGTTGTCAAAATAAAGTTAGAGGAACAATATTGGGAAGAAGTAGTTTAGACAACCATTTATCTTCTCAACATGGTAAAGCAACGAATATTATATAGGAAAAAACTCTAAAAGAGGTATGGAGTGGTAGAAATCCATTGATTTCTCATTTAAGGGTATTGGGTTTCATAACATTAATGCATGTCTCAAATCAAAAGAGGAAGAAGATACAACTAAAAACACTCATGTGCATCCGATAGAGCTATAACACTACCTTGAAAGCTTTTTGTCCTATAAATATTGAGACAAAGAAATTCTACGAAAGTTGAGATGAGATTTGTGATGAGCCATCCTTTGACTTGGTAATGTAGAAAGAAGAAACAACACAAACCACCTTTCACAAATTTCTCTCCATGTTACATCATGAGCAAGAGGATCTAATAAAAAATATGAGCTGCAAGTGGAGTTATACGTTGATCTTGGAAAATTAGAAAATGTTACCATACATCCACCGTAATTTTTAACATTAGTAAGAGAGTTATCATCTAAAAAAGGTATAAAAATATCTCTTGAGTACTTCTTGAATTAGAATGAGGATTCAAATAAGAAATGAGGTAAATGTTTCACTCATGAGTACAGTAGTTGATAGATCTGAAATTGATAATGTTTGAGAAGCACTAAGTAAACCTCAATGGAAGAAAGCCATGGATGCTTATTATGACTCACTCATGCAGAATCGAACATGGGAACTTGTCGATCTACCTACTCGAAAGAAACCCATAGGCTATAAATGGGTTTTCAAAACTAAATATAAGACGAAGGATACATCGGAAGCACAAGGAACTATTTGTAGAAAAGGGATATGCTCAAAAATAAGGAATTGACTATGAATAAACCTTTGCACCCAATGAAAATATCAAAACAATCATGGTTCTATGCATGCTGTAGAAGCACGTAATGGATGGAAACTTTAGAAGATGGATGTTAAGAGTTATTTCCTCAATGGTGATCTTAGAGAATAATTTTACATGACCCAACTCTAAGGATTTGTTGATGAAAAAAATCCTAAAAAGGTATGTCATCTCATCAAATCAATGTATGGACTGAAGCAATCTCTTATGGCATCGTATATCGAGATAGATGATCACCTTTTGCAACATGGTTTAGCCCGTAGTCCCTCATATTCAAACTTGTACATAAATAGGGTGGGGACATAAATCATCATTCTTGTTTTGTATGTGGATGATCATGTGATCATTGGAAGTCTAGAAGATTAGGCTAATATTTGTGGCTCCCAAAATAGCACGCCTAGGAGAATGAAAAACTAACCTGAGCTAGTTGGCTTTGAGAGAGTTATGGAAAATGAAAATTTCTTGTCATTGATAGTTATGGATTTTTTCAAAACTCAACTCAATGAATCATATCAAGGAGGTGATCAAGAAAAACCTTCATAAAGGGGATGGATTTACCCTACTACTTCTAGCTCTTCCTAGACCAAGGTGTGAGAACCTAGTTGATTTATCTCGAATAAAGGAAAACCTTTAATGGCTTGGTTTTCTCTATGCTTGGTGTAACTTAATTTGAAACAAGTGCAGCCATAGAGAAAATACCTCTCTCATAATATTTATCACTCAATTTATTATAAGCACTTGACATTCAAACAAAAATAAAAAATGAAGATAATGAAAAATCTTTAGATATTGCATTTGGATAAAATTCTTGACCAAGGATTCTTTAAATGATATTGGATTACAAAAATCGTGGTATTTTTGGAAAATGTTCTTAGTAATGATTAAATATAAAGCTTTGTTTTGTAGAACAAGAATATGTTTTATTTATAAGTATGATATGCTTAGTTGGCATAAAGATAAACAATTTTTTTTTAATTGGGATTTGGAGTGGGGAGGGTAGCTGATTTTATGACCTTGATAGAGTAGTGCTCCCATGGAATGAATCCATCCTTAAGCTGTTGTGATTGTAAAGAACCATATATTTAACATGACTTATAAAATAACATTTGTGTTCATTGATACTCAATTAGCACAATTCTTTTCTACAATCTTCCCAATCCTAACTACAAATAATTGAGTTAGAACTGAGATAAAGAGCCAACGAGGATTTTCTTATACACCCAAAAATACCCTTAAGGGATAAAAACAACTCTTCAAAAGTGATGTTTCTTATAGGATTTTACAAGTGAGCTGAGTTATTTTTTAATATACACTATTCTTTAATAGTCTTATAATGGCTAGAAGAATATAGTGATTAAGAAATACCCTTTTGTACTTACCAAAGTAAATCCAATATAGAATAGTAATTACAAAAATATTACATCTTTCATTACTTTAAAACATAAGAAAGGGAAAGTATAACTTGATCAATGATAGAGAGATCTATTCATGTATGTTCTTGATAGGGGACATAAACAAATGCCCTCAAAACTTGCTAATGGATGTACAACGTAACCACCTTGGCTCTTCCTTATAGAGTGGATACAAACAAATGCTTTCTACAACCTAGAAACGAGAATAGAAAACTAAACTTAATTAAAAAAACTCTACAACTACCCGCATTCTACCTCCTTGAGCAAATGAAATATTGTTACATTATATATAAGATGAGAATGAGAAATAAAGAATAAAAATATGATTTTCTTCTATAACCACACATAAGAGGCATTAAATTCTTTGAAAGGAGCATGGCATGTCTAACAAACTCATTCATTCCTTATGTCTTGTATGCATAGAGAAAAAAAAACACCATAATTCATCCATTTGGGTGATTGACAAATACCGTAGCTATATCTTTAATTAAAAAGACGTTTTCTAATTTTTCTACCACCAACTATCATAAATTTCTTTATCTGGTAATCCTAAAGTGAAGGGGTCAAGAGACCTTTCCAACGATATTAATTCTATAAGATTTGGAGCTCTCGATCAAAAAATATGTCCCTCTAAAGTTTTGCATGTTAGGATGCATAGAAATGTTACACATAGCAACTTTTGATTAATTCGATGACTTATTCTACCAAAATATGCATAAAGTTTTCATTTTCCATGTGTTGGTATTTGATTGGTACATTGGGTCGATTTTCTACTTTTTTCATTTCCTTTCCTTTCTTTTCTTTATGTGGGCATGTATGTTCCTTAATAAAAAAATAAGCCAATAAATCAATGCCAAATTCTCCCGGCTTGTCGAATATCCTTTTCTTTGGATGAAAACAGCGACAAGATCCAAAAGGAAAGATCCACACTTCATCACACTTTAATATTTTTATAGCTCCTAAATGAACTCGTGAAGAAGCGTGAGGCAATAAGAAATCTCCATGACTACTTTGAAGTGTCATATCTTCTTATAGATCTTATGACATAGTGCGAAGTATCAACCAATGATAAAGACCCACGATTACATCGCATTGTACCTTTCCTTTATCCTTGACTCACAATCACAAAAATTTAATCTAATGAATTGAAATAAGCACCAAAATTGGCTCATGATCAGGGATGGACACCCCCTATTGGTGCCACAAGAACAAATATTAGATACCTAGTCCATTCCACAAGGAGTCTTGGGTTTAAAAACCATATGGATTCAAAAATAGATGCAAAATAGAACAGGGAAAAATAGATAACTATAGAAACCTAATTGTTATGGACTAGAGCACATAAAGGGAAACACAAGACAAAAATGCAAAAATAAACACAAACAAAGGGAAAAACAACATAAAAAGAAGAAAAAACAAAAACAAAGTTGTACACTTTAAAAAATCATACATAACCTTCCAACTTAGTCCAATAAATGTTTGAGATGTCACATCATTAATGTGAAACTCCAACAAGGATTGCGGAGAGATGGAGAGGAAAAGATGTAAGGATAGGGTTTTCCAAGATTGGAGCGAAGTAGTGCGACTGGCTGCGAACCTCCCTCGAATTGCAGAAAAGAAGGAAGAGGATTGAAAATCATTTTAATTTGGAATAGAATCCAAATTAGTGGAAGAAAGGAAATATGCATTAGGGACATCAATGCATTGAGTAAATAAGATAGGGCACCGTTCATGAAGGAGATCAAAATTAGGGCTAGGCTAGAATCTAACTGTAGTGATAGTTTAAAACCTACCCCTGACCTTAATAATGGTTCGAGTGGTGGAGTTAATGGGGTCTGTGGGGGTGAAAACCATGATAAAAGGGCTCGTCTATCCTCTACGACTGCCCCAAGACTAGTGCTTACAAGGACACTTTGTTTGGCCCACTACCACCCTCGCATATGTAGTAGATCTTTCGGAAGAATCTCTGATGTTATGTTTGGATAATTCGGGGTTAATAAACACCTAAAATATTTTTTGTAGTGGGTAGTTTTTGGTCACTTCAACAGAGTTTGGCTAGTTTCTATTGACCTATCCACATGGATCTATGAAAACTGGTCCAAAGAATGTAAAATTTCCTTTTGTTACAAAGGATTTTTCGTTGTTCAGTTTCAATGAGAGGAGGAATATGCCAAATGTCTTCTGGAGGGTCCCTGGTTTTGGGAAAATGCAAGAATGTTCCTCATCCTTAGTTCCCTGGAATTAGATCTAAATACCCTTTACGTGTCTAAAATTCCTATGTGGGTTTGGCTTCCAAACCTTCCCCTACACTTTTGGTATGCCCTGCAAGACATCAATAATGTGTTGGGGAAATTTGTAAAAATTGATCACTCCAGAGATGCGTTAAGGATTCACACTTATGAAAGAGTATGTGTGGAAATTGATCGATAAAGGGTTTTACAAACAAGATTGTTTTGAAATTGGGAAATCAACAACATATTAAGTTATTGGATTATGATAATACAACTTTTAGTGTCATCATTGGAAAACCCCGGGAAGTTACGGGCTTCTTGCCCATTGGGTAAAGATAAGAATGTTAAGGCGAAAAAATCATCTTTCATTTGTGGTTGGAAGAGTCCCTACCAAGAGTAGACTAGTGAGCAAGACATAAAGGTCTCGCATGATCGATTCCATAGTATAGAGGTGAAGGGAAGAAAAGGAAAACTAGCTCAAAAGAAGACGTTCTCTAGAGCTAAGAGAGGCCATGTCTCTAATGGTTCCAATAAATCAAACTCGGATGCAAAGTTCACTCTCAAATACATTGAGGATTCCACGGATCCTAATATTATGCAGATGGTGGTTGTCCCAAAATCGGGAAAATGACAAGAAGTCAAAAATATGAAGGGAAAAAAGGTTGATTTTCTAATATGCTAGAGTATTACCCTTCGATTGGTAAGTAACAGTAATTGTATTAGGGCTATTTATGTTTTTCTTCTCTGTTTAGCATTTTTAGATGTTGCTTTAATCTTATTTAACTTTCTTCCTTTTTTGAGGAAATTTCACTTTGTGTATAGGGAACGGACCCTTCAACCCATTTTAATAATAATAAAAAATAGTAAACTCCAACAAATGTCTTTCTAATTCCTTCATAAATAATGTATGCTCACCAATTCCAATGTTAATAGAGTATGCTCCCATCCATAGGGCATCAAATTTTCCATCTTTTCCCTTTTTTTCATGTTTGTTGTCCCATAACAAGATCGAGTCTCCAACATTGAAAACTCTTAGAGTGACCTTCTTGTCAAATATTTTATTAATTTTTTTCTCTAAATTCGACATGTCTTTGATGGGACTCACTTAATTTCTCATCCAATTCCATAATTTTATTAATCCTTATCTAATATGGACTTACTTATTCTCCATCGTCAAATTGTAGCATGAACTGATATGCAAAAACTTGTAAGTGCAAGGGGAAAAGGGTTTGAAGTCCATAAAATAACTTAAAATGACTCTTTACTGGTAGACCTCTTGGTTGTAGATTTATCTACTCATAGTGAAATTTTCGCTTTCTCTCCCCACCTTTTGTTTGTTTCCAATGTTATTTCAATATCTTAGGAAAGTTCTTATTGTTTGATTTTGAATTTTGATTTTATTAATAATTTAAATCTATTGTATAAGAAAATTTAATTCGATATTCCTTGCACATTTTTTCCAATAGATTATCTCTAAATATCATGGCATTGTTAGCAACTATCTTGGTAGGCACTCCAAATTTGCAAATTATATTATTAAGAATAAAGTCCATGACTACTTGGTGAGTTTCCTTTCTGGTAGGAATGGCTTCAACCCATTTGGTAAAGTATTCAGTAGCTACTAATATCCATTTATGACCAACAATTGAAGGGTCTGATATATCACCAATAAAGTCCAATCCCCATTTCTTAAATGGAGCTTCGATAGATACAAGTTGCAGGGGTAGGGCCCTAGATGCTTTCAATCTTCCAGAAAAGCATTGACATCTCTCACACCTTCTAACCAACAAGGTAATATCTTTAAACAATGAATTCCATGAATAAATTTCCCTCAAAATATTATTAGAAGTGACTCACTCAACAAAATAACCTCCGGATACTCCCCCATGGAATTTTGTAATTATCTTAGGTGCTTCTTCTTCACTGATACATCTCAACAAAACTCCCTCTAGGTTCTTCCAAGCTAGCCCATGATTAATCATAATATAATTTTGTGCAACTAACTTGAGTGTCCTCCTCTAATTTTTATCTCGAATGCATATGAAAATTCAAAATTTTTAAGTAATAGACAATATCTCTATACAAAGCTAAATTTCTTACCTTTCATTAGGTATAGCCCACCTTCTTCAACATAGTGAATTTAAACAATATGTAGATTACTCTTTGCAATTAATAATGAACTTGGCCTAAACCCCACACTATCTTGGTAGCTTTTATGTCCATATCCTATTCTTATAATTTGTTTACCTAGTGACATCCCTTCCTGGATACTTCCATCTAAGAAAAATTGTCCTTCACTATTTTGTGAGGCACATAGGATGTTATATTTGAATTAAGAATATACGGCCCGAAGATCTTGGTTTCTTTGATAAGAGAAAATCTTGTATTTCCATGAAGGAATACTTGAGTTCAAATCCTTGTAAATATTTTCTAAAAAAAAAAATAGTATTTTCATGGCCTTATTTATTCTTTTGTAACAACACGAGGCAATAGTGAATTCAGAAGAAAATGAAAATATTTGAAGATCATTTTTATAATAAGGACTGACTAATACATGGGCAATTTTGAGTACCTCATTTATTCCATTAAATTCTTGGACAGCCCCTTCTTCCCAATTATTGATTTGATCCTTTCTTAACATACTAGTGGGGACAATAATCTCAATAAAATATGAGATGAACCATCTAAAAAATTATCGGTCCAAAGAAGGACTTGAATGCCTTTCTTTGACATAGGGATGATAACCTTATTAATTTCTTCCATCATTTTTGGATTAATCATGCCTTCTTCTTATGACACAATGTGTCCTAGTAACTTTGGTTTTTACACACCAAAATGACATTTATTAGTATTTAATGAAATCCCATACTCTCTACATCTTAGTAAATTTTTCAAGGTTCGGCAAGTGGTCCCTCCTTTTCTTGGAGAAATCAGTTATATCATCTTCATATACTTCAATAAAATCATTTATAAGAGAAGAAAAAGCCACATCCATGGCCATTTGAAAATTTTCTCCAACGTTTATAAACCCAAATGGCATCCTAGCATAAACATACGTTCCGCATGGGGTAGTGAAGGGAGTAATGAATTTCTCTTATGGTTTCACTATCACTTGGTTAAATATCATGAAAATCCATCTAATGTAGATAATAAATCTAATCCTATTACCTTTTGCAATAAATTTTTCATATTTGGCAATGTATAATTATCTTTAAGTTAAGCTTTGTTGAGATTTATGAAATATACATGAATCCAAATGTATCATTCTTATTTCTTAAACGAACCAAATTTTATTCCCATGAAGAGTATGTAGTGGGTTGGAGTATCCTACCATCTCTTAGATTTTTCAGTTATTTTTGCATCTTGGTTGCAATAATAGAATTAATAGGCCTCTGCTTCTATCTAAAATGCTTAGTGTTGGGTGTCAAGGGTATCTCGTGCTAAAAATAGATCCTCTCTATAGGTTTGTAACTTAGAAAAGAACTAGAGAAAATAGTCTTGATACTATTTTAACATCTTAGTGTAAGCCTATCTTTCAATTTTATTCATATTACTACCTAGTTAGACATTTCTAAGATCTTGACGTGAACCTAAATTGCACTCCACAACATCTCTTGGAAAAGTAGCATATTTTTAAACTTCTTTGTCACTACTATCAAAGGAAGATTCTAAAGTAAGCAATCCTTTTGGGATTACATTAGCTTTTAACTAAATTACTTCTTTACTAAAGAGAGTATCTTTTCCCTCACACACCTCTACCATAGGTTCCAAGTCAATGATCTAGTCAGTGAACTAATCTTGGAAATTCATAAATTTGTGGATGTGTGAATCATTATCAAATACTTGCTAATGTTGTATATTATCAGGTATAAAGGGTCAAACGAGTATTTGTAGTTCAAAATTACTACAAGGGATGAACCACTGGTTTTCATACTTTGAACCCAAGACTACCGAGTCTATCATCCACTACGTTTTGATTTCTTTCATGATACTCAATATTATATGAATCAAAATATTCAATGAGATCCCATATCATGTTTATGTAGTGTTTCAATCTCTTATTTTTGTTACATATAGTTTTCTGATTTAATTAATCACAAACTCATAATCCCCTTTAACTATGATGTATTTTATTCCATGTCTCCAAGAAATTATTAATTCTAGTAATAGAATTTGATAGTCAGCCACGTTATTGGCGCATTAAAAATTAAATTTAAAAGAAAACTAAAAGACTCGTGGTTTGGAGAACTTAACACCGTTATTGTACCTTTACCACTACTTGAGAAAGCTCCATCAAAGGTCATGATCCATGGGACCATAGGGTCTTCAAATTGATCATTCTCATCCATATACTAGTCTTCAAAATTAGAATTACCTATAACATTCTCCATGTCTACATCAGTAAAAGGAACTTCATAAGAAGCATTATTAGGATCTTCAATGAGGTGTAGCATCTTATCTTCTCTATATAACTTGACCAATTTTCCTTCCAATGGTATGGTAGCATATGACATATCCATTTAGACACTTCCTCCCACACTAGCTTCCCACTTTCTTGACAACAACATCCCCAATTGGCAAGGAAGTCAACAATGACAACATTCATAGTCAAGTACTTTCCTAGATGTGCTTCCATTTGTACAATCAATCCTTTCACATATCCCACCATAGGTACCTCTCTAGAATCCATAGCATAAAATCTATCAAAATAAAATGTTATCTTAAGGTTCAACTTATTCATGATTGCAAGAGGCATAATGTTACATGAAGTTCCAGACTCAAACATACAATTTTGTAAAAGTCACATATCTATAACAAGTGATGTGAATAAGTGATCAACATCAAATTTTGTTTCTACTAAAGAAGTTCCTAGATATACCTCAAGAGGAGTTTTCATATCTTCTTTAGTTGTTTATGTCTCATCTTCAATAATGGTGGGGGTGATTTCTCATTAATGAGACTCTCTATTGTAACAATATCATCTTCTTCAAAGCCCAAATACTCAGAGGATCATATTTTATGTTGAGGATACTTTACAGATTCTACAATGGGAGTTGTAATCTTTATTTTACTTAAATAATGAGCCATATCACAAACATTATATTTAGGGAGAGAATCAATGGAAGCCATTATTGCATTTTTTATCAAACGGTAGAAGGTTCTTCTTAGTGGGGTTTGGGAACAACTTGGTTCTGGATGAACTATAGGAGTTATATTCAACACATTTTTCTTGGGAGAATATTTGGTGATATTTGAAAGAATATGCATCTTAGATTTGGCTACAGGAGTTGGTCCTTTAATTTGTCTATTTCTAAGATTGTATTCCTTTTCTTGAGAAACTGCAACATTGATCAATAATTTTCTATCCTCACTAGAAGGAACATCACCATCATACTTCTTGATCATCAAAGCTCTAATATATTAAAAATCATTATTAGTTAATTCAAAATCTTGGGCCATATCAACCTCAACATTAATTTCAACATGCGAGAGATTTAATTTTTCAACACAAGTATAGAAATCAACCATAGTTTGGGAAGAGAGGAGGTCAATAGTAGATACATATTTATCAAATTATGATTGACATTCCATCATGCATGCATCACTGAAATTAGCTTCATCATTGTCCTCATCTGTAGGTGGATTACAAGGACTATAGGACAAGAAAGCAATTTTCACATCAATAGATGGAATATTCTTCTTCAATAGTAACTACACTTCTCACTAAAGGGTTAAAAATTGATTTGTTATCTCTAAAATTTTGTTGATTGTTACTTGAACCCATATGTTGTTTTCCTATATCTAAATTGATTTCCAAATCTATTGTGTCTATTATTTTGATGTTGATTTAGAAGATTGGGAGATAATCCCTTCTCATCCTATGATAGTTTGTAATAAATTTATTTAATAACCACTACCAAAGTTTTGACAACTTCTTCAAGGTCATCTATTTTACTAGTCTCGAGGCTTTATTGGGTTGAATAACTTCACACCTCTCTCCTTGGTGGCTTTTTAGAGGCTTTAATATTATTCTCAATTTGGTGATTCATGGATAAATATTTTCTCAAACTTCTAGGATTTTATCTCTTAAGAAATATTGTTTTTCCGTATAAAATGCATCTAAATACTTAATAAGAAAAGACTCATCACTGGGTCTTATACTATTGGGATATCTTGAAAAGGTTTTATTATATCTTGTTTTGAAGTCTTGTAAACACTCATTTCGATTATTTTTAATGTTATCAAAATCAAATAACATAAGTCTTAGATCAGCTTCTATCACCATTTGAAACTATGACTACATTTTTCATCTCCCACCATGAATCAATTGATCCATTAGTCAAGGCTTTGAACAATCATGAGAATCTTCTTCTAGAGTGTGCACAAACAAATTTACAAATACATCCTCAAAATAAACCTCGTAGTCTTCCATTAGATTTTGAAATATCTTCAAATGATGATCACAACTAACAACATTATTTCCTTGAAACTTGGGTAATCTCATTAGGTACTTCATTTGGATAAAATTCCATGTCACCAAAAGTAATAGGTTTATATGTTTTAATTGTGAAAGGTTCTCCAAAAGGTGGGTCAAACATGTTATTGTTCATAGGAAAATAAGGTAAAGGATGGTGTAGCCAATTACGGACAACGGTTTGCTCATTTAAACGATGTTGAAAAGTATGATGAAATATTAAGGAAGGAATATATTCTAGATCAAATTCTTGGTTCTCCTTAATAAATGAAAGAATAAGATTAGGCTTACTAGATGCTTCAAAAATGTCAGATGTGCTAGAGAAATCCTCAACCAATAGAATATCAAGCTTATTATATTGACTGCAACTCCTCTTTAAACATTTATCAATTAAATGCTTCTAGATTCACTTATTTTCATAATATATTCAAGCTATGGAAGCAGATTCTTTGTGGGATTAGAAATTAAATAAGACAACAATACTTATAGTTTAGCAAAATAGATATCAAATTACTATATAATAGGATAAAACAAGTCTATCCCAACTTTTTTATATGGAATCGCCACTAGAATATCAAATTATAGAAATATATGGTATCTTTAACTTGTATAATGTCTCTAAAATAGCATCCCCTGTGAGAATGAGCAGCTAACTTTGTGGTGGTTGAATTTGACATAGTTATGAAAAATGAAAATTTCTTTTCGTTAGTATCAGGGATTTTTCAACAATCAAATCAATGATTAAAATAAAGGAGGTGATTAAGAGGTGCCTTCAAAAATGGTATGGATTTACTCTTCTACTTCTGGCTCCACCTACACCAAAGTGAGAGAACCTAGTTGGGGGATATAAATAAAGCAAAATATTTCATGGCTTGGTTTCCTCTATGGTTAGTGAAACTTATTTTGAATCAAGTATAGCCGTAGATATAATACTACTCTACAAATTTTTGTCACTCTATTTATTTTAAGCACTTGATACTCAAATATAGATAAAAAGGAAGATAATGAATAATCTTAAGATATTGAATTTTTATAACATTATTGACCAAGGATTCTTTAAATGATATTGGATCACAGACTTGGTGGGATTTTTGGAAAATATTATTGGTAATGAAAAAATTTAAAGCTCAACTTTGCGAGAATAAACATATATATGGTTTGCAGGTATGATATGCTTAGTAGGTATAAAGATAAATGGTTGTTTGTTGATTTGTATTTGGAGGGGGAGCCTAGTTAATTTTATGACCTTGATAGAGTAGTGTTCCTATAGAGTCATTCCATCCTTAAATGTGATTCTCGAAAAGAATAATCAATTTAACCCGATCTGTGAAATAACTTTTCCATTCATTAATACTCAATTAGCAAAAAAATTTCTATAGTATTCCCAATCCTAAATTAAAATCATGTATTTAGAGCTACGATAAAGAACTTCAAAGATTTAGCTTATACACCCAAAAGACCCTTAAAGGATAACAAGATATCTTCAAAATTCATGATTCTCGATAGGATTTTACAACGATATGAGATATTGCCTTATATAAACTAGACCGCAATAGCCTTACGGTGACTAGGAGAATACAACAACTAGAAATACCCTTGTGTACTTAACAAAGTAAAGCTAATGGAAGATAGTAATGGAAACAATATCACATCTTTCATTACTTGCAAACATAAAGAAGGGAAATTATAGCGTGATCAATCACAGAGAGATCAATTCATAAAATTTCTAGCTAGGGACATAAAAAAATTCCCTCAAAACCTTCTAATGGTTGTACCACATAACCACCTTAGCTCTTTCTTATAGAGTGGATACAAACAAGTACTTTCTAGAAGCTAGAAGTGGAAAAGAAAACTAAACGTAATAAAAAATTTACAATCATGCACAGTCTTCCTCCTTGGGAAAATGAAAGACTATTACATTATACAGAAGATGAGAAGGAGAAAGAAAGAAGAAAAATCTGATTTCCTTCTACAACCAAAAATAAGAGGCATTAAAATATTGTAAAGGATCATGGGCTGCCTACCAAAATCATTCATTTCTTTTGTCTTTCACAAACAAAGACAAAATAGACACCATACTTCTTCAATTCATGTGGTTGACCAATACTGCAACTCTATCTTTAATGTAAAATAGATTTTATAATTTTTCTCCCACTAAATCTGATCAATTTCTCAATCTAATAATGTTGAATTGATTGTCTTGAAGAGACCTTTCCAACTATAAAAATTTGATAATATTTGCATCTCTATATCGAATGATATGGCCTTATGGAGTTTTGCATATCGGGATGTAAAGAAATGTGACACATGAAAACATTTGATTAGCTCAAGGACCACCTCTACCAACGTGTGCACAACTTTTCCATTTTCCACATGGAGTTATTTGATTGGCTTGTTAGATCGGGCTTTTCTTCTTTTCTTTAATTTCCTTTCCTTTCTTTTCTTTATGTGGGTAGGTTTGTTCCTTAATAAAAAGCGAGCCGATAAATCAATGCCACCTTCTCCCACCTTGTCAGATTGTCCTTTTCTCTGAATCAAAATAGAAAATCAAGAGCTAACAGAAAATATTCATGCTTTGTTGCAATTTAGCCTTTTTATAGCCCCTGAATGATCACTACAAAGTGTGAAACAATAAGAAAGCTCCACGCTTACTACGGAGTGTCAGCACTTCCTATATCTCTTAGCATAAAATGTGAAGTATCAAACAATGAGGAATCCCAATGCTTACTTTGTATTTTACCTTTTCTTTAGCCTTAAATGAAAATAATGAAATATGATCCAATAGAAAAGCTCCACATTCTGCATGTTTTTTGGTCTTCCTTACATCATGCTTACTTATGATTGGTTTGGCCTTCACATCATAACCTTTTATCTCTATGGGAATTATAAAATTTTGGCTTCCTAAAAAGGTTTTGACATATCCCACCTTTGACCTCACTCTTCACTAATTGTCACCTCCAAACTCTTGCACATTTATTTGACCTTCACCGACCCAAACTCGAATCCAAAATATTTATGAAATACAACTCATCCTAGGGCTTGGCGTCCGTTGGAGCCCAAAACCAATTATAACCCCAAAAATCCCACCATGTGTTGGTCTCTCATTGGGTGTGGCCTTTCAATGTCCCATGGATATTCTTTGTTGTGCTTCTTTTACTTCCTTTCTACATGTTTAATTAAAACCTCCGCCAATGTCCATATGACGTTCCTTTTCTCATGGGATAGGAGAACACACAAAATAGTAAGTTCTTAATCTCTACTATAAAAAGAACTAGTCTGTGACATTTTTACTCGAACCATTTAATTTATATTGATAAAGGCACACAATTTATTACAAATAGACATTTTTCTTAACTCAAAATAATCTTTGAAGCACAAGGATCAACATGAAACAAACTGAATTAATTAATTTATAATGATTCTATTGAAAAATACCATTTTAATGCGATGAATTGGATTGAGTAGCAACATCGGCTCCTCCTCCGGAGGTGAGAACCTATTATGGGTGCCACAAGAACAAAGATTAGATGCCTAGTCCATTGGGAAAGGAATCATGGGTTTAAAACACACAGGGATTCCAAAATAGATGCAAAAGAGGGCCGGGGAAAAATAGATAGCTATAGAAACTTGGTCAATGTATACCAGAGAATAAGAAGAAAAAAAGACAAACAAAAGCAAACAAACACAAACAAAGGGAAAAACAACACAAACAGAAGCAAAAAACAAAAAGAGAGCTATACACTACATAAAATCATACATGAACTTCCAACTTAGTCCAAGAAATGTTTGAGATGCTTGCCATTAATAGGAAACTCCATCAAATGTCCTTCTAAGTCCTTTAGAAAGAAAATATGCTCACCAATTCTAATGTCAATAGAGTATGGTCCCACCCATAAGGCATCAAAATTTCCATATTTTCCCTTGTGTTCATTTTCTATTGTCCCATAACATGACCAAGTATATAACATTGAAAACACTTGAGTGACCTTCTTGTTAAAAAAAAATTAAGTTTTAATCTAAATTTGAAATGTCTTTGATGGGACTCTCTTCTTTCCTCATCCAATTCTAAAATTCTATTAATCCTTGTCTCATAGCTATTTACATCATCTCCATCCCCAAATTACCGCATGAACCGTCTACTTTAACAAACATTCTTACGCCACTTGTCACCTCAATCGACACATTTCTTTGACATTCATTGACCCAAACCCATACCCGAAATATTTATGAATTACATTTCATGTTGGGGCTTGATAGTTTTGGAACCCAAAAAAATAAGGACCCTGGAATACCACAACCTGTTGGTCTCTCATTGGCTTCGGCCTTTGAATGTCTCGTTGATATTATTTGTTATGAAAATTTTACTTACTTTCTAAGGGTTTAATTAAAACCTACCTAAGTCTAACTGATGCTTATTTATTTCATGGGTTAGGAGAACCCATGGAGCACAAAGGTTCTTGTACTCCATGGTAAACTAAACTAGTCCCCCAACATTTTTTTAATCCTTACATTTATATTTCTAAAGGAAAATATCTATTATAAATAGAAACGTTTTCTCGAGTCGACCGATATTTGAAGCATGGGGAGAAACATGAACCAGAAAGAATCAATTAATTTATGGGGAGTCTATTGAAAAAGACTAGTTTAATCTAAGGAATTGGATTGAGCACAAATAAATATTATAAATAATGGCCTCAAAATATCCTTTGACATGACCGACTTGGGATATCGATCCATTACTATCTTGGCTTGGAGATATGGCAGAAACAAAATCACATTTTTATCTCCTAAATAAAATATGCCAAGACACTCTTGGAAAAATATAGAATGTCATATTGTAAACCTCTTTCAACACCAATGGAAAAAGGTTTACAACTCTCTCGATTCCAAGACTCACTTCAAGTGGATGCAACTCTCTATAAATAGCTCATTGGGAGTCTCATCTACTTGACTCGAATGAGACCAAACATTTGTTTAGTTGTGAGGTATCTCTCGAGATTCATGCGGGAGAAAATAAGTGTCGGAGGGTTGCAAAAATATTATTTCGAGATAATTCTATGGTACACTTGAATATGGTTTAGAATACAAGAATAATACTTAGTTCTTCTTGCAGGGATACACTGACTCTCTAGAGCTATGTTGAATTTTTTTAATATAAAAATTCAACTTCAGGATACATATTTCATCTCAGATCTGGACCGATCTCTTGGATTAGTAGGAAGATAACTATTATTTCACTTTCATCCAATGAGGCAGTGTATAATTCCACACATGGGACTATGTGCAAGGTGATATGGTTACATCACATTCTGGCCGATCTAAAAATTCTAGAGGAAAAGCCACCTATTCTTCATTACAAAAATTATGGTGTGTTGAAGCTTATGAAGAATCCTATTTTTCAAGAAAATAACCAAGCATATTGAGGTCAAATGTCACTATATTCAATTGAAATTCTTAAACCACAACATCTAGTTGCAGTACTACCTAAAGATACATAAATAACCGATATATTGACCAAATCCCTCGGAAAAATGACATTTTAACTTTATATGGGGTATATTTGTAAAAATAATGTAATAAGGGGGAATGTTAGCAGATTAGATATTAGTGTTAACAACATATTTGTAGGTAATTAATAGGTAATCAATGCATTACAAAAGTAACTATTCCATTGTTGTTAGTATTTTCTCTCAATCCTTGATGTATAAATTTCGTTGTGCATTACATGAATAATCAATGAAGTATGAAATTCACATTATACAATAGTATCCAATATTGGTGGTGGATTGTAATGTTTATGAGATATTGAGAATTAATTTTAACCATCATTTTGACATCCATTTGTTTATTATATGTAATTTTTAAACTTAAATTTTTTTATATTTAACTATCATTTAGAAGTTACTTTTCTTATTACTTACATAATTTGAGAAATGAATATTGTATCTTTCCCATATGATTTACTTTGGATGCCATATTTTTATAGAAATAATTTTTATAGCCAAATATAATGATGTATTGAAATAAACATTCATAGATAATGTAATGTAGTTTTTAATTAATGGAGTTATGCTCCTATTTGTTGGTGCCCCAAACGGGGTTTTTTCTTAGGGTCTATGAAGGGTCTTTTATTTCCTTACCAATTCCAAGTCTAGGAGTCTCCCCTCCTCTAAACCCATGATCCATGCTAACGTAACCCACGTGGCTTCCTTTGGGGATGATTTAATAGAATTTATTGAGTTCTACGAGAATAGGGGTTTGATTTGTAGGTTTAATGGAAGATTCCTGGTCTTCCTTCCTTTCACAAATGCATTTCTGATCAATGGATCCCCCTCATATAAGGTAAATTCAATATCTATCCCTCTTCTTAGGGAATTTTTATAGCAATTTTGTGATTCCTCGTATAAGGAGGTAATTTTGGGGAAAATATGGGAATTCCATTGCATATTCTTCTCATGAATCCTTAGTTCCCTAACTTTAATCCCTTGACTAAAACTTATAATATCAGCCCTATGTGGATTAGGATTCCCTACATGCCTTTACACTTTTGGAGTAATGAGTGTTTCATGGTTATGGTAATGCTTTCGATAATTTTTTGTTGTAGATCCCGGACTAAATCTTTTGATCATGTCACATATTCCCGGATTTTGGCGATATGGATATGATTTCTAACTTTCTAGCTACCATGGAACTTTAAGTCAAGGATACAATATGAACACAAAATTTGATTTTTAAGGGTTTCCTTTTAAATTCGGAACTTGTTTTTCTCTAGAACATTTAGCTTGTGATTGTCATATCATTAAGAAATAGAATAAGGGACAGGTCTCGTGGTGGAAGGATATTAATTTGGATAATTTAGTGGTACATGCTCTTAAGGATAGTGATAGTGAAAATGATTCAGTTAGTCTTATGGATAATCATGAAGAGAAGAAGGGTGAGATTTTTTCCTCTCCCCTAAACCATTCAATGATTCACATTAGGTTGCATGAAAGGGGGAGATTTTTGACATAGTCCCTAGATCTATGCGGTGTAAACTCTTAAAACAAGGAGGTTCTTGAAATCTATCTACTTGTCCACCCGGATGAGATTATGGATTCGAATGGGGGGTGGATGGAAGATAGCGAACAATAGGAAGAAAATAAAAGATAAATTATCTCCTCTAAATATGAGCCTTATATCTCATAGGGGAAATAACATGGTAGTTAGGGTATCCCTTGGATAAACAATCAAGCAATTTTGATTGAGTCTCGCTTTGTGGAGCCCTTTCTCCTTTTGGGTTTTTCTTGCATCTGTTTTCTTTTGGCTTGTCTGGATACTTGACCTTGAGCCTCAGGGCATTTTTCCTTGATGTTTCATTTTGTGCCTTGATGCTTATCTTTCAATTGTACAGGGGTTCTCGATCCTTGAAAATCTACTTTATTGCCTTATCTAAATAAAAATGGTAGTTGTTAATTAATTTGGTGTTTTAAAATTAAATATAAGTTGTTTGGAATTGATACATGATGACATTTTTAAAATAGATCTATTCAATATATTTTTAATAGTTTATAATATATTTCTCATTTTAAATCAAAATGATAACAAAAATAACATATACTTGAAGTATAAATGTGTAAAAAAATACATATCATCTGATGTATAATAAATCCCTAAATATATACAAGCTTGTCATAATATATCTTCATTCTCAATATTGAAAAATTAATTTGGTGACAATAATAAGAAATCTTCTAACTTGAAAAGCATTATGGATGTAAAATCTCTTGAATCACATCAATGAAGATTAAATATATCTTGAAAGAAAAGATTCGATTGAATCCTTGTCTTACATATTTTACACATAATGATATAAAATATTGTTGTCTTGACTTTGATAGCTGATAAGGATGCCATATGTGAAAAATATTTGGGCATGTCAATCTCACTATCTTGTCATGAAACCTTGTTCCCTTTGATTCAATCCAGCCACATAACAACTTTATTTCATACCAATCTATATTAGATTTTCGCACATATTATTATGATTTTTGGACCTTTCTTGTATGTTTTCTACTAAAAACACTTTGGGTAATATTTTAAACATTGACTCCACACCTATTGTTTAACCCATACAACCTATGTCCAAATTATGGATGATTTTGATACCACAAAGAACCTATCTTATAACATTGAGCTTAAAGTTTGAAATAAAACATGAAAATTGTTAGAGCTCAATCCAATTCCTTTTATTGAGTTGGTATTTCTCATATGATCCCCGTAATTGCAGCTAATTTTGTGTGTCTCATGTTTCTACCCACACATGAAAGATCGGTTTGAATCAAGAAAAAGTGTCTATTTTCTATATACCTTGTGCCTTAGCAAGATAAATGAAAGGATTCAAAAAAATGTTTGGTGTACCGGTTCGAGTTCTTGTGGAGTGTAAGAACTTAGTATTCCATGGGTTATCATTGCTGTGAAATAATAGAGAGCCAGTTGGACTTAGGAAGGTTTTAATTAAACCCATGTAAATCAATTAAAATCCACACAAGAAATGATAGACATGGGAAATTGAAAAGCCACAAACTAATGAGTGACCAACATGCGGTGGAATTTTGCATGTCCTAATTGTTTTTCTTCTCCAAAGTGGGCATCATGTCCGAAATGAGCTACAATTCGTAAAGCTTTCACTCCCGACTTGGGTCAAAAATGTCAAGCAACATTGTCAGAAGATAAAAGGCACAAGATGGTGATAGATAAATTTTCCTAAAGGGATATGTAGTAGAATTCCATCACATTTTAAGTTAATGGACCCTAACAGACTCCAAACCCTTGAATGAGCAATACAAAATAATTCATCGGGTCCAAGTTATAGCGAAGGCACTAAGAAAAAGTCATTGATGTCAACAAAGCTACATAGCAACATAACTTCAAAGATAAATGTTTCTAAGTCTTCCAAAGTTTGAAGTTGTGATGCAAAGGAAAATATGACAAAATTGATACCCAAATCTATATGGAGCCTCTTAATAATCTCACCTTTCATAGCTTTCACAAAATGTGATGGGCCAAGGATGGTGTGATAACTATGACACTATGAAGAATGTTGAGCTTTCCTATTGGCTCACACTTTACATTTGTAAGTAGAGAGATTCAAAAGGTCTACCATTGCAAAAGGTGTGGGGCTTCCTTTTTGGTCCATGTTTCACAATAGGTAGAGGAAGATAAAATAAATAATAAAATTGTAAAGTGCATGGATATTTTTCATTGGCTCACACTTTGCAATTTTCAAATGAGACTATCAAAGATTCTCGATAACCCGCTAAGGAAAAGGTGAAATGAAAAGTAAGCATGGAGCTTTCCTATTAGCTCATAATTCACCATTATCAATTAAATCATAGGACAATATGAAATTTTCTTAGAAACATGACATTTTTTTATTGAATCGCATTTGTAAAGGAGAAGACAAGAGCTAAAGAATAGTCCTAAACCACGATGAATTATGGTGTGATCTTATTGGTCCATATATTTTAAGTACGGAAAACCTTCATAAAGCCAAAGGAAAAGTAAAGGAAATAAAATAAAGGAATCAAAGTCTCGATACTCGAGGAAATCAAATACCAAAATATGGAAAAGGAAAAACAATTCACACACTAACAGAGGCCATCACCGAGCTAATCAAAAGTTGCCAAGTGTCAATCTCTTATTTATCTCGTGACATGTAAAAAATTCTCGAGCGGCATATCATTGAAATCCTTTCTCCAAATCTCACAAAAATTATATTGATGGAAATGTCTCCTCGATCCCTTCATTCGACATCATCAAAATCATATTTTGATGGTGTTTAGTGGAAGAAACATTTAAAAATAATTCATTCCATTAATGTGAATATCCAAATAGCTCAACCACTCAAATTCTTACTTGATTTAGCTTCTTTCCTTCTTCTATAAGTAAGAAGACATTGGGGGATGAGTTTAATAGGGTTTCCATGATGTTTTTCAGATTTTAATGCATGATTGACATTGGTTGAAGTTTGAAAATCCATGTTGCAAGGAAGACATATATTTTCATTAATGATAAGATAAAATCCAATATCTTCCATCTCTTATCTCTCTCTCTCTCTCTCTCATTTTGCTATATATTGTAATAGTCTACCATCTTGTGTGAGAAGGTGGATTGGGGGTAGTTGTATAAATTTTTATTAATTTTTTTAGGTTCCAGTTTCTATTTTCTTGCAAAACATCTATATGTTTTGAGTTCTTTGAGGAAGAGCTAGTGTGGTTGCTTTGTATATCCTTTTGCAAGTTTTGAAGGAATTTTTATATGTCCCTTCGCAAAACTTACACAAACAAGATTATGATTGTTTTGATTAAGGTATACTTTCCCGTTTCTCTAGTTTTCAATGAATGAATGAGATGATATAGTTCTATTACTATATTGCTTTGGCTTCAATTTTTAAGCTCACAGGGTCTTTATTAGTTGTTGTATTCTTCTGGTTACTATGAGAATTGTAGAATAGGGTATATTTTGCAGTGGTTCAACTCAGCTCTATTGTAAAATCCTAAAGGTAGCATCACTTTTGAATAGATTTTGTAATCCCTTAAGGGTCTTTTGGGTGTACAAGATAAATATATTGAGTTCTTTATTACTGCTCTAACTCCATGATTTTTGGTTATGGTTAGGAAGACTTTAGATGGCATTTGTAAAAATTGAGTATGAATGAAGGAAAATGTTGATTCACATAATGTGTTAAATTAATGCGTATTTTCAAGCATTGTAGTCAAGTATGGATTATTTCCATGGGAACACTATTATACCAAGGTCCTAAAATAAAACCGCCTTCCCCACTCAAAACCTCAATTTAAAAAACCAAGTTATCTATAAACCTATTAAGCATCTCATACCAAGACCATACATATGCTTAGTGTGCAATGCCGAGCTTAAAATTTATCCGTTACTCAAAGAAATTTTTCCACAAATCCCACAAATTTTATGGTTTAATATCATTTAAAGTAGCCTTGGACAAATAATTTTATGCAAAATAAAATATCTAAAGTTGTTTATTATCTTCCTTTTGCATTTGAGTTTGATTTTCAAGTTATTATAATAAATGAAGTGAAAAATCTTGTGAGATTAGTATTTTATCTCTGAAACCGAGCCTTGAAATCCTTTCCTTTATTCAGATCCCCCAACTAGGTCCTCTCACCTTGGTTCAAGTAGAGCCAAAATTAGTAGGGTAAATCCATCTCACTTTTGAAGGTGCCTCCTAATCACATCCTTGATTTGAGTCATTAAGTTTAGTGTTACAAAATCCTTGGCTATCAATGAAAAATAAATTTTCATTTTTCATAACTCTCTCAAATCCAACCTACTCAAGTTAGTTGTTCATCTCCTAGGGGTGTTATTTTGGGAGCCAACACAAGATTGAAAAAATTACTAGGGAATATCTATAGACATTCTACATGTTTAAAGGTTCTATCTATTCATATAGTTTTATATTTTAGTGGCGAATCCATAAAGAAAATCTAAGATGACTTGTTTCATTTTATTGTAACCACCGATCGATTTCTTTTATCTAAACTAGAAGGATTATGGTCTTCTTTCAAGTATTATCTAATAGAGAAGTTGCTTCTGCGTTAGAGTTTGTTTGGGAGAGAAATAAAACATGGTATCCTATAAGTGATCAAATTTCAAGGGGAAATTATATTTAAGTCAATATGGTTTATATTCCACTTTGGTTGAGGAATGGTAAAGCACATCGACAATTCTGAAGAACAAGGCAATCCTAATCCTATTCTTCCATTTACTAAGGATAACCAAGTATTTGAATTATATTCTAATCCTCTCGTGAAGATTTCATTAGACCTTTCAATATTCATTAAAGGAAAAAACTCATGTTCAACATTCGATGCACAATCCTCCGGCCTACAAATCCTGTAAAGAATGACATCATTTACACTCCTCATAGAGAACCTTTCATAGTTAAGTTATATAATCCTATTGATTTTAGTGACATGGAGAGTTATCCAAATTAGTTCCCAGTGAGATAAGAATGAGGTTTTCAAATTTTCACAAAATAAATGCTATCAATGATTATCATCATTTAATGTTGTTTTTAATATAATGAATTATTTTGAGGTTGAGTTTGATGATGTATATGTGAAGTTGTTTATACACTCTCTAGAACAATATGCTTTTGAATGACTCAAATCCCTATCGAATAGATTGATTGATTCATGACAGGATATGAAAAATGCATTCGTGGGTTTCATAGGGTGATAGGAGAGATGCAGGATTCTATTATCGCATTTGATAACATTAAAAATAATCCTAATGAATTTGTCTAAGAATTCAATAAAATGTTGACGAGATTTCCCAACAATATAAGATCAAGTCATGAATCTTGACTTATTAAGTATTCGGATGCATTTATTAAAAATAGCATACTACTTGAGAGACAAAAATCCTAGAACTTTGAGGCATGCCTTTACCATGGCTATTTCGAATGAAACTAATATTACAACTACTGGAAATCAACCAAAGAGAGAGGGTGTGAAGTTGGTTAACCCATAAAAACATCATAATAGTAAGACAAATGACCTTGAAGAAGTTTTCAAAAATTTGAGAGTGGATGTTAAATAAATATCTTATAAATTAATACGTGTTGAGATGGGATTGTCTCCCATCCTTATAATCAGCATTAAAACACTAACAAAAATATATTTAGCAATCAAGCTATAGGAGAGAATTGGGATTAAGATAGAGTAAATGGAATTATAGGTCTAATAGCAAGAGACAAAATTATAGAGATAACAAATAATTCCATGAACCTTTAGTGGGAAGAGTAGCTACTATTGAAGAAGAACATGCCATTTATTGGTGTGACTAATTTTTCTGCCCCATGTGCCTTGTAATCCACCTGCAGATGATGATAATGATGAAGATGATTTCAGTTATTTATGCATGATGGAGTGTCAATCAGTGTGATAAAATTGTATCTTCTCTATGACCTCCTCTACACCTCGAATTGTAGCTTATTTCTAGACATGTGTTGAAAATATTAAGTCTCCATCTATTTAAATAAATGTTGATTCTAATATGTCCCAAGATTTTAAATTTTGTAATAATAATTTTGATTATTTTAGAGCCTTGATGATGAATAAATATTACCGTGGTGTTCCTTCCAATGAGGATAGAAAATTATTGATAAATGTTGTAGTTGCTTGGGAAAAACGAATACAATCTTAGAAATAGACAAGTTAAAGGACCTGCTCCTACAACCATGGCAAGGATTTGTATTCTTTCTAATATCCCCAAATATTTTCCTCGGAAAAATGTGTTAAATATAACTCCTATCATTCACGCCTGAGCTAAAATGTTCTTCCCAAAACACCACTAAAAGAAACCTTCACCATCGACAAAACTATAATTGTGCCTTATAATTTTCCTCTTCCCATATATAATATAGTTTATAAGGACTAGATTTTCATTTAGATAAAGATAAGAGTTCTCATTGTAGAATTGTTAAGAATCCAGGATCATATGAAGTGGGCCTTTGATTACTTAGGTTTTAAATAAGATGAGGTTTCTTCCAACAAGGAACCTAGTGGTGAGAAATTATCCCCCACAATTGTTGAAGCTTAGTTGTAAGAAATTGAAGAACAATTGGAAATTCCTCCTAAGGTATATTTGGGAAATTTGTTGGTGGAAACACAATTTGATGTTGATCCCCCTTTTCACATCCCTTGTTATAAATGGGTGAATCTTACAAATTGTATGTTTGATTATAGGGCTTTAGGTAACATGATTCCTCTTACATTCATGAAAAAAGTAAATGTTAAAATAAGCTGTTTCTTTTGGTAGATGTTATGATATGGATTCTAGAGAATTACCTATGGTGGGCTATGTGAAAGAATTGATCGTACGATTGGCAGCACACCTAGGAAATTAATTGACTATAAATTTTTCATTGTTAATTTCCCTACCAAATTAGGGATGTTATTGTCAAGAATGTGGGCAGATATTGTGGGAAGAAGTGTTCGAATGGATATTTTTATGCTTCCATACAATTGGAAGGACAATTGGTCAAGATTTATAGAGAAGATAATATGTTACACATCATTGAAGATTCTAACAATGCTTCTATAAAGTACCTTTTGTTGATAATGACATGGAAAATTTTAATGGAAATGCAGATTTTGAAGACCGGTGTTTAGATGCAAATGCTCAGTTATAAGATCCTGAGCTCACATAGAACATGACCTTTGATGGAGCATGCTCAAGTAGTGGTAATGGTGTAGGAGTGGTGTCCAGGTTCTCTAAACAACGAGTCTTTTTAATTTTTATTTTAAGTTGAGTTTTGAATGCACTAATAATGTAGTTGGTTATGAATCACTATTACTAGCATTAAGAATTTCTTGGAGACATTGAATAAAATACCTCATAGTTAAAGGGTATTCTAAGTTGGTGATTAAACAAATAAGAAAATTATATGTAGCGAAAAATAAGAGATTAAAGTAGCATGTGAATGCATTTTGGGATCTCATTTAATGTTTTGATTCCTTCAATATTGAATACCATGAAAGAAGTAAAAATGTGGAATATGATAGATTGGATGTGTTGGGTTCACGGTGAAAAAATTATAATTCATCCCCTTCTTGTAAGTTTTACATGGAAGTACTAGTTTGAAATTCTATTCCAAATAATATTTAACAATGGAAAGTATTTTATAATGATTCACATATTAAAGGATTTATGAGTTTCCAATGTGCTTTCACTAGCCAAATCATTGATTTAGAACCTATGATAGAGGTGTCTCATGAAAAACAAACCCTCTTTGGTAAATAAGTAATAAAGTTAACAAATAATGTAATCCCAAGAGGATTCGTTATTTTAGAATCTACCTTTGATATTAATGACAGAGAAGTTTGTAAATATGCTAGTTTTCCAATTTATGTTGTGATTGCAATATAAATTTAGGCCAAGATCCTAGAAATTTCTTGTTAGGAATTAATTTGAATAAGGATGAAATAAAGGCTTAGACCAAGTTGTTGAAAAGGTATCAAGACCGCCTTGTTTGGTCTTATTCTAAGTTTAAAGCTTAGAGGGAGGATTTTTTTCAGCATGAGATGCCCTTGGCACCCCACACTAAGCCTTTCAAGAAGAAGCCTCACCTTTCCTCCTTTCGGGAAGAAGCGAGGCCTACTATTATTTTTGTTGCAATAAAGATACATGAAGAATTGATAAAGATAATGGATGGTGGGATAATCCAACCGACTATATAATCTTCATGTGTAGAAAATTTGGTTCCATTCCCAAAGAAGAATGTAGACATAAGAATTTGTGTATATTTTATAAATCTCAACAAATCCTCACTTAAAGATAATAATCCATTGCCAAACATGGATAATTTAGTGCAAAATTTAATAGGATAAGAGACGTTACCTACATTAGATGGGTTATTTGGATATAAGTAAGTGGTAACAAAACTATCATATCAATTAAAAACTTTCTTGATGACGCCATGGTAAATTTATGTCTATGTCATGATGCCATTTGGATTAATGAACATTGGATATTATTTTCTAGTATATCGGGATGATAAAAATGTTTTCTCTAGGAAAATGGGTGACCACTTGGGAACCTTGAATTTTTTTCTCAAATGTAGAGAGTATGGGATTTTTTAAATCCTAAGAAATTCCATTTTAGCATGTAAAAGGAAAAGACGCTTGCACAAATGTGTGTCACAAGAAGGATTCGTGATTGATTTAGAAAGGGTAGAATCAATTAGTAAATCTCCAATCCATATGTCCAAGAAAGGAATTCAAAACTTTGGAAAGATAAATTTTGTGAGAAGGTTCATGTTAAATTTTTTGAGATCGGTATCTTTATAACTAGGATGCTAAAAATGATCAATTCATCAAGTGGGATGAAGGGGCTATGCAATAATTTTATGGAATATAAGAGGAACTTAAAAATTCCCTTATATTGACCATCCCAAATTATATAAAGGAATTTCAGATGTTTTCATTTGCTTATGAATTCACTATTGCCTCTATGTTATTACAAAAGAATGAAGAAGGCCATGAAAATCCTATTGCATTTTTTATCAAAGCTTTACAAGGATTTGAAATTAAGTGCTTTGTCATGGAAAAGCAAGCTTTTCTCTTGTCAAAGCAACCAATACATTCAGGTTGTATATTATTAGCTCAAAGATTAGAGCTTATGTACCTCACACAATAATGAAGGACATCTTCTCACGGATGGAGGCATCAACTAAAATATTCCATAGGGTTAACAAGCTTAAAGAATATGACATTGACATATAAAATACCAAGGTGGTACATATTTTAGGCCTTGCAAATCTGATGGTAGAGACAAATATGCAGGTATTTGACATATACAATCTTGAAGAGCATGGGCTACACCCTCATGAAAAGTAAACACTTCAACTGGTATAAATATATTTTCTATTACTTTATGAATTTGAATTTTCATTTGCACTTAGACAAAAATCAAAGGAGGAAACTTAACCAAGTTTACCAAAAGTATATTTTGAATAGTCATGGACTATCTTGGAAGAACCCGGAAGGTGTTTTACTTGAGATGTATCATATAAGAAGAAGAACCTAAGATAATTGTAAAATTCCATGGTGGAGTATGTGGAGGTCATTTTGGTAAGAGATTCATTGCTCATAAGATTTTAATGGAAAGTTATTGGTGTCCTTCATTGTTCAAAGATATTGTCTTGTTGGTTCGAAGGTTTGATATTTGTCAACACTTTTCTAAAATATTGAAAGAATTTGGGGCCCTACCCTATGACCTATGTCTATAGAAGCTCCATTTAAAAAATGGGGATTGAACTTTATTGGTGAGATATTAGACACTTTAAGTTCTATTCATAAATGGATATTAGTAGCTACTAAATACTTTATAAAATGGGTTAAACCCATTCCTACCAGAAGGGAACTCAAAAAATAGTCATGGACTTTATTTTTAATAATATAATTTTTATATTTGGAGTGTACGCGAAGATAGTTGTTGATAATGTTGTGATATTTAGAGTTAAACCATTAGAAAAAATGTGCAAGGAATATGGAATTAACTTGGATTATGTAGCAAATTATAATCATTAAGGAAATGGTCAAGCATAATCAAACAATAAAAACTTCCTTAAGATCCTTAGGAGAAAATTAAAAACAAACAAAATTAAATGGGGTAAGAAATTGAAATTTTCACTATGGGAAGATAGAGTTTCCATGAAGAGGTTTGACTGGAAAGATTCCTTTTGAGCTATTCTATGGACATCAAGCCCTTTTTCTCTTACACTTATAAATTTCTACATATAAGTTAGTGCGAAATATAGGGATGGAGAAGAAGAAATCCTATATGAGATCGAATCAATCGATTATAGAATTAGATGAGAAGAGAAGATAGTCCCATCAAAGACATGTAAAATTCATAGATAAAATTAAGAAAATATTTTACAAAAAGGTAACTCAAAGAGTCTTTAGTGTTGAAGACTTGGTCCTATTACGAAACATCGGACATGAAGAAAATGGAAAACATGGAAAATTTGACACCCTATGGATAGGGCCATATTGTATTGACATCGAGTTGATGAGAATACTTTCTTTACGAAAGATTAAGATGGAAATTTTCTAGAGTTTCATGTTAATGTCAAGAATCTCAAATATTTATTGGACTAAGTTAGAAGGTCAAGTATGATTTCGTATAGTGTACATTCATGTTTCTTTGATTTTTCCTACTTTTTTTGTTATTGTTTTCCTTTTCGTGCTCTAGTCTACAGTGACCAGGTTTATTTATTTATTTATTTTTCCCTGACCTATTTTACATCTATTGTAAAATCTTTGTGTTTTAAACCCTTGAATCCTTGACCAGTGGACTAGGCATATAGTATTTTTTCTTATGGAAACAACAAGGGTTTCCCTCCTCAAGTGGGAGATGTTGTTGGAGCTCAATCGTATCATTGGATTAAGCCACACTTTCTCCTTAGCTCTTTGTAATTTCAGATTAATTCTATGTGTTTCATATTTCTCCCAGTGCTTTAAACATACGTCGACAAGGAAAAGTTTCCATTTTCTATAAATCTTTTTCCTTAGAAGGATAAATTGAAGGATTAAAAAAACATAGGGGGACCGGTTCATTTTAGCATGGAGTACAAGAAATGTAGTGTTCTACGGGTTCTCCTTACCCGAGAAATAAAGGAGCATAGGTTGGACTTAGGTAGGTTTTAATTAAACCCATGGAAAGAAAGTAAATGCTACACAATAAAGAATAGTTGTGGGAAATCAAAAGGGCATAGCTAATGAGTGACTAACATATGGGATTTTGAGGGTCCTTATTACATTTTGGATCTAGCATAACTCAAGCCTCGGGATGAGCTGCACCGATTCATAAAGCTTTCGGCTTTGGGATTTGGTCACTTGAACATCAAGAAACACGTGGTGAAGATAAAAGGTGCCATGTGGTGATAGATAAACAGTCCCGAGGGGACACGTGGCGAGCATTTCGTCACATTTTAAGGAAATGGGTCTGGTGACTCCAAACCCCAAAATGAGCCATAACAAATAATTCATTAGGTTTGTGTTGCGGTGGTGCACTAAGGCAAAATTCAACAAGGTTAATAGAGCTAAATGGTGACATAACTTCAAATCTAAGAGTTTAAGTAATCCAAAGTTTCAATTTTCAATGAGAAGGTAAAATTTGAAAACATTGATAACCTAAAACTACATGGAGCCTTTTCATTGGCTCTCATTTCATAGTATGAAAAAATGTGATGGGAAAAGTTAAGTCTGACAATTCTTACCTTTGTAAAGAGTTTGAATATTTTCTATTGGATCACACTTCTTAGTTGTCGGTTAAGAGATTCAAAAGTTCGACATTCTGAAAAGGCGTGGGGCTTCCTTATTGGTAAATTTTTTGCACTGTGTACATGAAGATAAAATAAATACTGACATTACGAAGTGTGTAGATATTTTTCATTGGTTCAAACTTCATAATTAATAGTTGAGAATTTAAAAGATTTTTAAAAACCACGAAGGAAAAGGTGAAATGTGAAATAAGTGTGGAGATTTCCTATTAGCTCGTACTTTTCCATTTTCTATCAAAGTAAAGGACAATATGAAATTTTCTAAGAAGCATGGAAATTTTATGTTATCTTGCATTTCTAAAGGATCAGACAAGAGCTAAAGGATAGTCAGACATGATGATGAAGTGTGGTTTGATCTTATTGGTCCATATTTCTTAATATGGAAAACCTTCATAAAACCAAAGGCAAAGTAAAATAAAGAAAAGAAAGGAAGTAAAGGCCCAATACCAGATCCAATCAAAGACCAAAAAATGGAAGAAGGAAAATCAATACACACACTAGCCGAGGCCATCAAAAATCTAATCAAAGGTTTTCAGTGTGTCAGTTCTTATTCATCCCGAACACGTAAAAACTTCTGAGGGCCATATCTTTTGATTCCTTGCTCCAAATCTCACAAAATTTATATTGATGGAAAGGTATCCTCAAGCCCTTCATTTTGGAATTATACAAATAATATTTTCATGGATCTTAGTAAGGGAAAAATGGAAAAACAATTCAGGCCATTAATGTGCGGATCCAAATATCTCAACCACTCATAATCAGATCTGATTTAGCTTATTTACCTCCTTTGAAATCTAGAATATGTTGGGGGACACATTTAAAAGGGTTCCCATGATGTCATTTAGAGTTTAATGCATGATTGATAGTGGTTGAAGTTTGAAATTCATGTTTGAGGAAGACATAGATACGCATTAGTGACAAGATCGAATCCAATCTCTTTCATATATTTTCTCTCTTTCTCTCTATCCTTATAGTAAATATTGCAACCATCATACATTTTTACAAAGTGAGGTAGATTGGGGGTAGTTCTATAAGTTTTGTCTAAAGTTTTTAGATTCTTGTAATCTATTTCTTATCCCCGATAAAAATAAACAACTTCGGGGATAGGTTTGAGCACTGGACATGGATTCATGAAGCAATATTATATGATACAAGTGAGTTTTTATGTTTGGGGAGCATCACAAATATTTTTGGAAGTTTCACAGGTTTTGGAGTTGATTCATTAAAAGCGGGGTTTCTGCTGAATGAGCATGCAATGTGAAAGAGAACTGAGCTTCAAATAAATATTCTAAGGGTTGTGTGAGGAATTATAATTATAAAAATTACCTATGGAAATCATTTTCCATACCCTACATGGTGGAAAATATGGGACTTCTTGAAACATCATACACTTTCCAAGGCAACTCTTTCTTTTGGCGCTGGCCTGGTAATCCCAGGAAAGAATGGGATAATTGGTGGTGCTACATTAAAAATTAAATATTTATACAATCACTATTGGATTTACTGGGTTTTTCAAGGGAATGGTATAAAATTTTACCCAAAAATTCATTCGGGAGCTCAAGATATCACCTTCATAAGATGGTCCTTGAGAATTGGACACTGGGGGTTGGACGGCCTAGAGTTGGATGGACGATATGTTGGATGGCCTAGGGTTGGAAGGCTTTCTGGTATCTCGGTTGTTTGGTTTTATGGCTCGAGAGGTTAGTCATTCTTCATAACCATATGGTCTGTTGACCCATAAGTCAATGGGCGGATAGTTGTCATGGTCGGACACTTGTTTTGTTGTACCAAACTAGGGTTGGATGGGTCACGAATCGGGGAAGGTGGATGGACAAATTTTAATTAAGTATGACACCCATGTCTTTTCTGGTAGAAAATTACCCTCGGGAAGTGGATTTGTATGGCCTCCCATACCTCTTACTTGTAGTTTGTTGGTTGGTGAGGAAATTTTGAGGTTCCTCTTCTATATAGTATAAAATTCACCTCATTTTAAATGAGATATGTTTTGGGCATGAGGAAATTATTCCAAAAAAATATCAAATTCTCTCGAGCCGTGAACCTTCTTTTGGGATTGGAAAATGTAATTGTTCCTCTATTTCATCATGTAATGGGATGTGCATACTTTAAGAGAAATTAAATCTATTTTTGGCACTTTTAACCATTTCGTTGTTTTATTATATCTCCTTTCTGTATATTTCATGTTTTCTTTTTTTTCATGTATTTCTCACTTTCAATTTCAAGATATTGTGTTTGAGGATATTTAATGGTGGATAGAGATCTAGGTTTGTGTCACATTGGTTTGGCCTCTCTCAATTCCATCTTCCTTCCATTCTCCCTCAAGTAGAGTATCTTGCCCCTTTTCTTGGTGCTATCACCACACCTTAGTATAAGATTTCCATTTACATGCACTCTCTTTCTCTTTGTCTCCTTGGAATTGTTAAGATAGGTTTAGATAAGTTTCTTTTCTACATTAGGAGTATTTTAGCATTAGGATCAGAAAGAGGATGTTGGCCTTATCTGGAGGACCATCTCGGGTTTGTAAGTCCCACTACTTGAGAGATGGTTGAATATTATGTAGATTACACCGATTTCCCCATACAAATTGCAAGAAATATGGGGGTACTATAATTTTTCACTAATAGTATTGGCATGCCTAATGGGATACGTTTGAAGCACCTTACCACATCATTTCATCAAGTTTTTTGGTGCTCTTTTTGGAATATCAGCCTTTCGAGGCACATGGAAAGAAAATATAAATGCGACTCCATCGATCAACAACCCATCTCTCGAGTTGTAGACTATCCATTTATTCCACTCATTTCCATCCATTTTTCTTTACGTATCTTTCCACTTTCTTCCATTTATGAATTTTTGAATTCATGACTTCATTTCCATCATGGGATTCACACTTGCAACATCAACAAAGTCATTCATATCTTCCTACATACTTACAAAATTCATCTCCATGATATTTTCACACTCCCCTAGAACCATTTCATGATGAAAATTAGAAGTGTACATAATTCTATGAGCAATATGAATAGCATTTTGCTAATCCACCTAACTATGGAGTCATTGAAGAGAAGGGGTATACAAACTATGGAGGCTACCTCACACTAGTGATGCTTGAGTTGTAGATGAAAATTCAAAGCATGGAGGTCAATATGGTGTATTCAAGGCTCCATCTCAAATTAAAGCATTGAGTATTGGCTTTAGGGAACCTTATCCATGGATTGGCCCTATGCCTATTCATTTCAACCCTGAAGAGAAGCTCAACTTCATAGTTGAAATTTTGTCATTACTTGCCAAATGGGCTGAGGAGATAAGAGCTTATGAGCTTGGTGTAAGAAAAACTTTTCAATGGGTAAGTTCACCACTACCTCATAGTATTCCTTTTTATCCTCCCCAACCTACATCATTTAAGTATTATCATTACTCTATTGTCTTACATGTTTCCCATAGTGTGGGATCCATTTCTCCATCTTTTAGTCTCCCATCTCATCTTGAATTTTCTACCATTTTCCCTTCCAAACCCAAGTCCCCTCCATAAGAGAAAAATGTAATACCTTCCCTTCAAACACCTCAATCAATGACCACATCATTTGAGCCTCAACCCACCTCTCCTCTTAGATTTCAAACATTATGTTGTGAAGAGACTCATAAACTAGTCAAGAATTGCAACAAGAGATGGAGCCTAACAGAGAAAGAAATGAATTTTTTTTTTTTTTTGAAGAGTTGGGTTGCAAGATTTTGAATTGATAGAATCCCCTTGCTGGTCAAGCCTTCGAGAGGAGGCCAAAGTTGGAGTTAGAGAATAGGTGGTGCAACCTCATTTTGTAATAGAGGTAGAGCTATACAAAACAAAAGAAGATCAACAATTTGTGTTCTCTCGAGTCTTGTATCAAAAATGGAAATGTGTTTAGAGGAATTATTTATCACTCACTGGTTGCAAAATCAACTGAAGAGGGAAGAGCATCTCCAATCTAAAATAAGAGGAACATGTTCATGATATGAAGGATAAAAAATAGTTTCGAGAGGTTTGAATGCGAACAACCCACACAAGAAGCTTCAATCCTTCCTCCCACTTCATTCTCCCCAAATTTTGATGTTGAAGAGAATTTTGAGCTCTCAAACTACATGTTTGAGGATGAGGGAGCCATGATGAACTAGTTGCAGATTCAAAGGTCATCATGGAGGAAGGATATCCCTTAGAATAGTGGGATCTTGAAGAGGAAGATTATGTGTCGACTTAGAGGAGTGTTTTGATGAAGATCCTATGGAATTGGTTACTTTTGTTGTCCCATCGTTCATCCTAAAACATCAAGATCCTACTACCATGGAGAAAAACATGCAAGAACAACCTACTTTTTCAAACATCCCTCTTGGACAAGGACTGGAGGAATTGAATCTTCCAGTTTTCTCACTAGACCATATGGAGGAAGGGAAGATGATGACATCATCACAAGGTCATAGGTCATCATGGAGGAGGTAAACATTTGGTAGAGTTTTTGTAGAGGCATAACCAAGCATGTCTAGCATGTAAACAACCACCTTGATAATTTACGCTCAGTAGAATGTCCCCATCCATGGGGATGAGCTTCAACAGTGGGGAAATCACAAGGATCGAGACCTTGCCCCATCAAGTAATTTTCTTCATTAGAATGGAAGGAGGATCCACAATGAAGCCATATTTACTTCCAAGCAAGAGGACGAGTCTCAATGCACCAAATTTCAACCCTAAATCCTCCAGGATCCAAATAGTGAAAAATTTTAGGAGGTATTTTAATTCTTTGTTGATAATTTGGTTACTCGTGTGGAAAATCATCCTATGGCTAGTTTTTCACTCATGTTCACAACCATTCTCATTACCAAATCAGTTTTATGGTCCCCAATTGTGAGAAAGGGAAGATAATTCACATTTCTAGTGTCGGGGTTTGTTTAAAGTTGCTCGCTTCTCGATTAGGTTAGACTAGGTAGGTTTTATTTCAGTACAAGAAGTTCTTGTGCACACTATGCATGCTCCACTTGGGGTATGTATGATATTCCCTTTGGTGCATAGTTTTTTCATGGTGTTTGATCTTGAAAAATTAATCATGTTGTCGAGATAGAAATGTGTTGTAGTAATGGGTTCAATGTTGCAAGAAATAGTTGATATTTTCAAGTAAATCCAAATGTAGAGTAACTAAATCAAATTAAGGGACAATTTTCAATGTTTTCATATCTAATGTCTCTCTAGACAGTCGAGTTGAGATCCTATACCTCGTTCGCATCGAGAGAATAATTTACATGGTTATTTCTATCTTCGTAATTTCAGCCACGAAATGTTCATGAGGAAAAATTAGGTGCTTAACTTTTAGTTTTCCAAATCAGCTTGTGTCTCTAAAACTTTTGCATCTTTCGTCCTTGTAAATATATCCTCAATTGGTTATGCTTCACACTTGGAAAGAAATCATATTTGTGACAGGTTTCAAAGGGATTCATATTTCTTCCCATAGATCAGATTCGTAGAATAAAAAAATTCTAGGTTTAAGACAAGTTTCCACATTCACAAAGTCTTAATTGAGACAATTTTGTAAATGAGATGAAAAATTCAAGTAATGACAGGTAGTTCTAGGTTCATGCAATAGTGTTTCCATGGCTTGCGGATAATAGTTCAAAGTTCATATTAGTTTTTTTATCAAGATTACTATATGCCCAATGGACTCTTTAGAAAAATGGTCGCACATCTAGCAGGATGTCTCAGAGAGGTCACAAAATTATTATATATTTTTTTATCCCGGTAAAAATAGAAAACTTTGGAGGATAATTTTGAGCACTAGATAGGGCTTCATGATGTGATTTGGAATGATAAAGGTGAATTTTCAGTTTTTGGGAACATTGCAAGTAGTTTTGGGAAGTTTCGAGGTTTTGGAGTGTATTCATCGGAAGCCGGGTTTCGGGCTGAAGAAGCATGCCTTGTGAAAGAGGACTGAGCTTCAAAGAAATATTCGACGACCACATGAGGAATTGTAAGTCCAAAAAAGTACCTATGGAAATAATTTTCCATTCCCTACATGGTGGAAAATATGGGACATATTGAAACATCATACACTTTCCAAGGCAACTCATTCTTCTAGTGCACAACAGAAATCCCAAAAATAAGGGGTGATTTGGAGTTGTCGAAATTATATCTTTATACCATCACCATTGGATTTAATGGATTTTTTATAGGTGAAATTACATAAAATTCCATCCCAAAATTTATCCGAGAGCTCAAGATATCACATTTGCACATGGTCCCTAAGGGATAGATGACCCAGGGGTTGGATGACCTCGAGGTTTGATGGTCTAGGGGTTGGATGGCCTAGGGGTTGCTTGTCCTAGGGTTAGAAATCCTTGAGGTTAGATGGCCTAGGGTTGGATGACCTATGGGTATGACGGCCTGGGGGTTGAACGTCCTAGGGTTAGAAGGCTCACCAGTAGCTCAATTGTTTGGTTATACGACCCGGAGGATGGATTGCCATCAAACCCATATGGTTCGACGACCCTCGAAAGTCATAGGTAAAAAAATTTCATGGTTGGATGTTCATCTAGTTTTTGTACCACAATATGGATGGCTCATGGGCTGGATGGGTCATAGATTAAGTGAAGGTGGATGGGTAAATGGAAGCTCAACAACCGCTTTTAATTAAGTATGACACCCATGTCTTTTTGACATAAAAAATGTTGGGAAGAATATTTTATGGCATCCCATATATCATAAATACAGTATTTTTTTGTGAGTTAATTTTTAGGTTCCTCTTCTATATATTGTAAAATTTTCTTCATTTTGAAGGAGCTATGTTTTGGGCATGAGGAAACTCTTCCAATTTGTTTTTAATGTTCTTTGGTGAGAGCCTTCTCTTGGGCCTGAAAAGTGTAATTTTTTTCTATTTCACCATGTAATGGACTTTAAATACTTTAACAAGAATAAAATCTATGTTTGTGGAATTTTTCAACACTTGCATTGTTTTACTATGTTCCATTACCTCTCTATTTCATGTTTGTCTTTCTGTGCATATATTTCTCACTTACGGGTGTAATATGTTTTGTTTCATGGATATTTGATGGTGGATGGAGATATGGGTTTGTGACACATTGGTCGGCATCTCTCAACTCCATCTTCCTTCCATTCTCCTTCAAGTAGGGTATCTTGCCCCCTTTTCTCAGTGTTATCAAAGGCACATGACTTAGTATACACTTTCCCTTTTCATGCACTCTCTCCTGTCTTCTTGGAATTGTTAGGATAGGTTTAGATAGGTTTATTTTTTGCATTAGCAGTACTTTAGCATTATGATTAGGAAGATGAATTCAACCTTCTCTGGAGGACCATCTCGGGTTTTCAAGCCCCACATCTTGATATATTGTCTAATGTTATGCAAATTACATTGATTGCCCCATACACATTGCGAGCATTCGGGAGGTGTTGTAATTTTAAACTAACGAGTTCAGACTTCTAGTTTCTTGCAAAATATTTTTATGTGTGTACTTCTATAAGGAATAGAAAAGGTGATTGTGTTGTACAACCATTAGGAGGATTTGAAGGTATTTTTTTATGTCCCCTTGCCAAGAATTACAAGAATAAGATTCTAACTATTTTGATTAAACTATTATTTCCCATTTTTTTGTTTTGAATGAATGAATGAGGTGATATAGTTCTATTACTATCTTCCATTTTCTTTACTTTATTAAATATGCAAGGGTTTTTCTTAGTTTTTTTATTCTTCTAGTTACGGTGAGCATTGTACAATAGGGTATATTTTATAGTGGTTCAATTCACTTGTAAAATCCTAAAGCCAACATCATTTTTGAATAACTTTTGTAATCCCTTAAGGGTATTTTGGGTGTATAAGATAAATATAGTAAGTTCTTTATCACAACTCTAACTTCATAATTTGTGGTTAGGATTGGGGGAACTATAGATGGCATTTGTACAAATTGAGTATCAATGAATGTAAATGTTATTTCACAGAGTATGTTAAATTAATTGTTCTTTTCAAGCATTGTATTCAAGGATGGATTCTTTCCATGGGAACACTATTATACCAAGGTCATAAAAGTAAACTTCCTTACCCCTCAAAATATCAATTAAAAATAGTCACATTATCTATAAACCTACTAAGACCTGTCATACTTGGAAACCATTCATATGTTTATTCTAAAACACAGAGGTTAAAGGTTATTCATTACCAATAAAATTTTGCAAGAAATCCCCAAGTTTTTGATCTAATATCACTTAAAGAATCCTTTTCCAAACTATGTTATGAAAAATACTATATCTGAAGTTCTTTATTATCTACCTTTTTAATTTTTGTTTGATTGTCAAGTAATTACAATAAATCAAGTGAAAACTATTCTAAGAGAAGTATTTTATATGTGGGTACACATACTTCAAATTGATTTGCATCAACCATATAAGAAACCAATCATAGAAATCCTTTTATTTATTCAAATCCCCTAACTAGGTCCTCTCGCCTTGGTTTAGGTAGAGCTAGAAGTAGTAGGGTAAATCCACCCCCTTTGTGAAGGTTACTTCTAATAAAATCCTTGATTTGATTCATTGTGTTGAGTTTTGAACAAATATCGAGCTATCAATGAAAAATAAATTTTCATTGGTCATAAATCTCTCAAAGCCAACCCACTCAATCTAGATTTTCATCTCCCAAGGGTGCTATTTTGGGAGCCAACATATTCATCCTATAGATTAAGAAGGTTTTCCTTAATATACATAAAAATATTCACCTTGGGTCATATCGCTTGTGTTTATGTGATGGTAAAGCGTAAAAATGAGATAACCACTTAGTGGAAAAATTCTCTCCCAAATGATTTTGTCTTTCATGCCAAGGAAGGTTTAGATTCAAATACATATTTGGATGTCTTGGTTGATTCAATCTCTTAAAATCCACCTAGAGAAATGTTAGTTAAAGGAAATAAATAAAACTTAAATGTTGAAATTGAGTCGAATAAAATTGTTAAACTAATTTTTAGTGAAACAACTAAGGAAAATGTTCCTCATCTTATTACTTTAAATGACAAGTACTTATAGGTGGATTGAATATATTGGAGTTATTATTCCTGTTGAGTACATATCGGATGTGCATAAAATGGCGCATAGAAAGAAAAATTCCTTTCCCAATAAAACCATCTCTCCTACCTAGTTGTTTATGTTTGGTGTTGGCGGCTACTAATGTGGATCCAGCTGCAAGAGGTTGAAATAACTCCAAAACACATGCAAATAGTTTACAAATAAACTATAAGCTTCAAAATAACTTTCCTCTCATTCCATAATTCACACTAATATTTTACATCATTACAATCTTCCTTTTATTTCACATTACCTCTAAAAAACCTAAATTGCAAAAAAAGCGTAAAATGCCAAAAAAAACCCTAAAATGCAAAAAAAAAAATTTACTATAAAATAAACTCATATGGGCCCAAAAATTTTCGTGCCAAATATCCATTCATAAAGTAATGCTCATGAAAAATTTCAGCTTCTTCTATAAAGCGTGGCAAAAGTTATTAAGACTCTAACTCCTAGTCAAAAGCAAAAAAATGTTTGGGGTAAGTTTTAGACCACTAGATGAAGGAATTTGGGCCTGAAAATATTCCAAATAGGAAACAAACTTTTAATAAAGGTTGACCACAACATAATATGAGTGAATATCTATTACCTGGAAAATTTTAAGATGATCCAATGGTTGATAAAAATTTATGGCCTTCACAAGTTATTCTCTGCATCGCCTACTCCTCTTTTGTTCCTTGTTTTGTTTAAGGTTTTATCTAGGATTTATGAAATTCTTAGTTCCCGTGTATGGTCCCAATAGAAAAACCATATTTTAGCCATTATCTAAGAAAACCATGGTACCCATCATTTGATACTTAAATAATCCTTTAAATCCTAACATGTTTGGGTTAGACTCAGAGTATTTCTATTCATTTCCGGAATGTCCATGATTTTAAATCAATTATATAATAGGTTAGGAGAGTTTGTTAAAGTATAAGGATGCTCCAACCAACACTTCTATATAACTATTTATTTTATTTTGGTGGTCTTTGACCTTTCTCAAGACCTTCCTCCTAAGATGAATATGTATATTGGAAGTAAAACCATTGTTTAATGCGGCTAGATTATGAAGGTTTTCCTTTTCATTTCTACAGATGATTTAAAATTGGTCACTTGATTGTGGAATCTGGTCACTCTAACCAAAATCCAACCAAACATGCTTGGTGGATTTATTCTCTACCCAAACACCTCATGGTTGATCCTACTTTAGAACCGTTCTCACCTCCTCCATTCAAAATCCCCTTTAGGGTTATCAACACCCCTATTCACGAGGTGACCCCTAGATCCTCGTGACTCTAAGCTCACCTAGGGTGTTCAAGGAGAGTGATTTCCCTATTCCTTCTTTGTTGATCTTTAAGCCAATCAAATCTCTTGAAGACTAGCGGTAACACTTATGAACCTTTAAATGATGTTCATGATGACAGGGGTAAATGGAAGGTTATCCATAATAAGAATTATGGACCTTATAAGAAGGTGTCATCTCCAGCTCATTTAAAGAACATGTCACCCTCTTAATCACTTATCTTTATTTTGACCTTTCTCTTTGTTGAATATTTCTTAAGCCTTGTGGTTGTTTGACCTACATGATATTGTTGTTTGGTTATTGAAGCATGGTTTTTCATTTATATGTTGTTTCTTTTGGTCTTCATTATTTCATCTTGAATTTTTCCCTTTTGTACACAGGTAGAGTCCCTATTAAAAACCTTTATTTTATCTAAAAAAATTTACAAAATTATAGACAATTAAATACAAAGATGGAGACCCATATTAAGGATGACCAGGATGGACTAGAAAGAAAAGTAGAGATATAATCAAAGATGATGAACAGGTGGAAAAAAATTACCTAATATAAGGAAAAGTACACATTAGAAAGAAATATTGGAATTTGGATTAGAAAACAAATATCAAGATAGATTTGAATGTTTGTGCCACCCAAGACTCGTACTATGATAATAACAACATGAAGGGATAGTTTTAGTGAGATAAAAGGGTCCTTAAACCGAACCACTAACGGAAACAATAAACATTACTTTGTTGATAGTGAAGACAAGTAAATTTTGATAATGTGTCTCTAGTGTTTAATAAAGAAAAGAATGAAATCTCAAAACTATGAAGAATGTATTTTGGTATTGAATATGATCTCTAGAAAGTATGATTATGGTGTTTCACGGGCATGCAAAATTCCTTCGAAATATGAATCTAAGTTTTCTATAACATCAATGTGGTATCTCAAGCTCAAAACGAACCATTTTTATATTTTGCATCTAAACCATTTAGAACCATGTACAACTATCCCTATAAGTATATGTGAATCGGATGAAATTGAACTCAATCGTTTGAACTATGTTGCGATCTCATATATTCTATGAGTGGTATATTATGATTAAAACTATTGTGATATATTAAATTAATTAAATGCATGGACGAGATGAAGGAATGTGCATGTGTATCATACATCTCCAAAAAATATCAAAATACTCCATGTATAAAGTATATATTTATAATGTTGTGACCAACACATCCATATTTCTCCTAGAAATATTGGTCTACATTTCAAATTGAGATCAACATATACCATCTTGTAAGATTCGTTGTATCTCATCTTATGAAGTTAAAATTGTTATGTTAAATTCAAACTAAAAACTTAATGAGCTGAGTTCACATCATAACCTATTTTTGGTCTTGATTTAATTAAATCTCCTAAATATATCTAATTTACCCTTGATAAACATAATTTCAATAGAGTCACTTGATCCAATATTTAATATTAAAATTCTCGTCTCATAATATGTTATCCAAAAATCCTTTATTGAGCGGACCTAACAAAATATACATTTAAAAATTATTAAATTCATGGATCATGGAGAAATTTTGAGTTCCATTTTCACATTTTTTTAAAATTCTAACCAAACATGATTTACTTGTATGAACTCCAAAGAAAATAGATCTCCTTCTTCATTATTGAATAATGAATTACAATGTTTCCTAAATAGGAAAACAACTCCCAACTCGAGTTTCCAAGTAAACTCTAACTAACTCTGACTAAATCTACTCTAGGTGGCGAAAATTACTATTTTTAGCAGTTTACTAGAACTTGCTATTCTTAGTAAGTTCGCATGCTTATTCATACGGGCACAAAAATTTCCATGCATCTTCTACATCCCTAAATTAGAGGAATTTCCAACTTTCTAACTCATAATGCAATTATTAGACTAAAATTAACTAATGCCCAAAAATAGGAAAAACCGAACTATAACTTAAATCCTAATTTTTGGCCTCAAGATGGCGGATTTAGGGCCCAAAAATGTGTCAAAACTTGCCCCAACTAGTAGGGCATGGTTACTACGCTACGTTCATCTCATCAAAACATGTGGTTTAAAAAAAAAAAAACGACTCAAACGACACCCGAGCTCAAGTTATGACCTTGTCAAGTTCCTGCTAATTTTGGCGCATCATTCTCCCTGCTTGAAAAAATGCAGCTCCTGCAAGTTGTCTTCTTCAAACTACTTCCATTTATCTACATCCAACTTCTTAATCTCCCACTCTATGACCCAAGTATTGTCCTCTTGTTCCAGTCCTTTCCAATGTACCAAATATTTGTTGTATTTCCCATGTCATGTGTCCATTGTTTTCTTATCTAGAATCTGATCCACTTCTTCTTTCTTCTTCACCGAACTTCTTGCTGCCTCCAATCTACTACTTCATCAATAACATCCCCTTCTACACCATCCCCATGAAAAGAATACAAATCTGAAACATTAAACACTAGGAGAAATATCAAAATTCCCTGGCAATTCTACCTCATAAGCATTATCATTTATTTTTTTCACGATTTTGCAGGGACCAATCTTCTTGTACTTCAGCTTGTTATAGGTTCCTCTTGGAAACCTTTCCTTCCATGAGATATACCATAACTAACTCACCAACTGTAAATACCTTTCTCCTTCTGTGCACATCTGCTATTTCCTTATACTTATCATTACTATTCTTGCACTTCTTCCACACTTCTTCCTGCAATTGTTGTATATGTTCGGCAAAATGCTTCTACATCATCACTAACTCTACCATCAACTGGTAGTTGTACCAAATCTAACACCCCATTTGGATTACTCCCATACACAATTGAAAATGGAGACTTTCCTGTGGATCTATTTATGGAACTATTATATGCAAACTCAGCTTGTGGTAATGCTAAGTCCCATTGTTTTGGCTTTTCCCCAACGATGCACCTTAACAGGTTTCCCAAACTCCGATTTACCACTCTATTTTTGCCCATCAGTCTGAGGATGATAGGCACTGCTAAACTGTAATTGAGTTCCCAATTTCTTCCATAAAGTCCACCAGAAGTGACTTAAGAACCTTGTGTCCCTATCTGAAGTAATGGTTTTTGGAACACCATGCAAATGAACAACTTCTCTAAAAAAAAAATCTGCTACACTGTCGCATCACTTGTTTTCTTACAGGCAATAAAATGAACCATCTTAGAAAATCTATCAACAACCACAAAAATTGAGTCATTACCTCGTTGTGTTTTTGGTAATCCCAAAACAAAATCCATACTCAGATCTGTCCACGACCCTTTAGGAATAGCAACAACACATATACAACCCTGTATTCTATGCATGGCCTTTCGAGACTTGACAAATTCGACACCTCTCCACATATCTTACCACATCTCTTTTCAGCTTTGGCCAATAGTATTTCTCTGCTACCAAGGCTATCATCTTATCTTTACCAAAATGCCCAGCCAATCCTCCACTATGCAACTCTTTTACTATGTTCTCTCTCATAGACCCAACTGGAATACATAGTTGGCATCCCTTGAATAGATAGCCATCCTGTAAAATGTATTCATCTAGAACATCTCCTGCATTGTCTGACAATGGACAAGTTAACCTTTCAACAATATCCTTGAAATCAATATCAGAAGAATACAAACCCTTTATTGCTTCAAAACCCACCACCTCATTTTCCATAGTGGTAAACAAAGTCACACGCCTACTCAATGCATCTGCAACTTGATTCTATTTTCTTGATTTATGTTTTAGAGAAAAAGTATAACCCTACAAAAATGATACCCACTTTGCATGCCTACTATTCAACTTCTTTTGTGTATTCACATACTTCAGGGCTATGTGGTCTGTAAATAACACAAACTCCTTAGGCACTAAGTAATGCCTCCAATGCCTTAATGCTTGTACAATTGCATAAAATTCCACATCATAAGTAGAGTAGTTCTTTCTTACCTCATTCAGTTTCTCACTAAAGAAAGCTACTGGCTTTCCACCTTGACTTAGAACAACACCAATACCCACATGTGAGGCATCACAATCAACCTCAAACACTTTATCAAAATCTGGTAGTGCCAAAATAGGTGCCTCTGTCACCTTCTTCTTCAAGAACTGAAAACTATCCTCACTTGCCTTCATCCACAAAAAATCCCTTCCTTTTGTGCAATCTGTTATAGGTGCTACAATACTACTAAAATTTTTAATAAACTTTCTATAAAATGTTGCTAGACCATGAAAGCTTCTTACCTCTGTTATACTCCATGGAGTAGGCCATTCAATAATTGCCTTTATCTTTTCTGAGTCCATCTGTACCCCATCTGCTGAAATAATAAAGCCCAAGAATACCAAACTCTCTTGCATAAATGTGCACTTCTTCATATTTGCATATAGTTTCTCTTTCCTTAACACTTTGAATATCACCCTTAGATGCCTCAAATGTTCTTCCTTAGTTTTACTAAAGATCAAGATATCATCAAAATAAACCACAACAAACTTACCATTATACTCCCGCAGCACGGTGTTCATCAATCTCATAAAAGTACTAGGTGCATTGGATAACCCGAATGGCATCACCAACCACTCATATAATCCATTTCCTGTCTTGAATGTTGTTTTCCACTCATCTCCTTCTCTTGATCCGAATCTGATGGTAACCACTTCGAAGATCAATCTTGGTGAAATACCTAGATCCAACAAGCACATCCATCATATCATCAAGGCGAGGTATTGGGAACCTATACTTGATTGTAATTTTATTGATTGCTCTGCTATCAGTGCACATTCTCCATGTTCCATCCTTCTTTGGTGTTAATAAAGTTGGGGTTGCACATGGACTCATGCTCTCCCTCACGACACCCTTTCTCACGAGCTCTGCCACTTGCCTATTCAACTCAGCATGCAATGTCGGGCTCATCCTATAAGCCACTTGATTTGGGAGTGAAGACCCTAGAATCAAATCAATATGGTGTTGAATATCTCTTTTGGGTGGTAATCCATCTGGTAGCTCATCGGGATAACATCAAAAATTCTTTTATTAATTTTGTTGTTTCTACTAGTATTTGTGCACTTGCAGGTTCATCCTTGTTGGCGACTAGTGCATAACAAAAACCGGTTGCCTTTGCCTCCTTCACAAATTCCTTTGCAGAAAGCATATTTTCAGCCTTCCCCTCTTCCTTGAGAGGTAGTAAAACTATTTTTGTGCCATCCTTCCAGAAAGTATAAGTATTCTTCCCCCATCATGAATAACTTTCCTATCAAATTGCCATGGTCTTCCTAGCAGCATATGACATGCATCCATAGGAATAACATCACACCAAATCTCATCCTTGTAACTTTTCCCAATAGAAAAACTTATTAAACATCTCTTATCAATAGTAACTTCATTACCCTTTTTAAACCATGCAATACGGTAAGGGTTAGGATTCTTCTCACAATGCAGACCCAATTTCTCGACCATCTCATTTGAAACCATGTTCTCACAACTACCACCATCAATAATAACATTACATACCTTTCCTCCGGAAGTGCATCTTGTTCTGAAAATATTTGTACGCAGCCATGCATCCCCCTTGATATCCTTTCTTGGAGCAATCATCATCCTCTTGATCATCAAATTTTCTCCAACATCTGGTGGAATTTCTAGGTCCTGTTCATCTTCTACTTGTTCAGCTTCAACAAGATTTACTCTTGGTGCATCTCCTTGTCTCTTGTCATGTGAATAAGAATGCGGGCATTCAAAATCCCGATGCCCCTCTTCACCACATCTGTAACAAAAAAATGGTCTTCGTGGAGCCTCCCATCCTCTATCGCCAACGTATCCTCTACCCCTAGAAAATCCTCTACCTCTTTGTTGATTTTGGAAATCTTGTCTCATATCTTCTTGCTTGTCCAATCCACGAGATGATTCTCCCCTACCTTGGTTGAAACCAGCTCATCCCCGAAAGGAAGATGAGGCCCCCCTATTCATTCCAGGTGATCTCCTAAAACTTTGACGATTTTGTTTTTCCTCGGCCTTTAAGGCTAATTGATAGGCATCCTCCATGCTCTTAATCCTATGCATACTTATCTCATCTTGAATAGAAAATTTTAATCCATTTACATACCTTGCAGCCATTTGTTCCTCAGTTTCTTCATGCTCTACATGAATGGACAACTTGTAGAACTCATCTGTGTATTCTTGCATTGTTTGTAGGTTCTGTCTGAGATTCTGAAACCTCTTGTAAAGGGTTTGTGCATAATCCACAGGGAGAAATTTATCCTTCAGACTTCTTCTCCATCTTACTCCACGTCCTAATTCTTTCTTTCCCCTTTCTTGACCTCTCTTTCTGTAGGTGATCCCACCATAACATAGCATGACCTTTCAATTTCATGCATGCAAATTTTACCTTCTTTTCTTCTGACATAGCCTTCCACTCAAAAAAAAAATTTCCCCATGCTAGTCAACCAGTCTATCAGCTCCTCTAGTTTTAGACTACCACCATACTCTGAAACATCAACTCTTATCCCATCATTCTTCCCTTCTAATGCGCGAAGCATCCTTTCTTCAAAAGCTAATGGTGGCACTTGCATTTCCTCCTCTTCACAAACTTCTTCTTCATCTGTGTCATCTCCACCTTGATTTCCTCTTTGGGTTATCATTGCAGCAAGCGCAACAACTTGCCTCTGTAGATCTTGCATATTTCTATTCATCTGGGCAATACCACCTCCTCTTCCTCTTCCTCTTCTCTGCCATTTTTTTTTTTTTTAAAAAGACTCGAACCAACTCTGATACCATAGATAATGTAGCCAAATTCTAACCAAACATGATTTACTGCAAATAATATGAACTCCAAAGAAAATAGATCTCCTTCTTCATTATTGAATAATGAATTACAATGTTTCCTAAATAGGAAAACAACTCCCAACTCGAGTTGCCAAGTAAACTCTAACTAACTCTGACTAAATCTACTCTAGGTGGCGAAATTACTATTTTTAGCAGTTTACTAGAACCTGCTATTCTTAGTAAGTTCGCATGCTTATTCATACGGGCACAGAAATTGCCACGCATCTTCTACATCCCTAAATTAGAGGAATTTCCAACTTTCTAACTCATAATGCAATTATTAGACTAAAATTAACTAATGCCCAAAAATAGGAAAAAACTCGAACTATAACTTAAATCCTAATTTGGCCTCAAGATGGCGGATTTAGGGCCCAAAAATGTGTCAAAACTTGCCCCAACTAGTAGGGCAGGTTTCCGCTGCATTCGTCTCATCAAACACGTGGTTTCAAAAAAAAAAAAACGACTCAAACGGACACTGAGCTCAAGTTATGACCTTGTCAAGTTCTTTAGTTTGGTGGATATAATCCGAAACAAAACAACAATGAACACAAGAATACCATCGACTATGATAAGACATAATGATGACAAATCTGAAATACCAAAGTAAATTATAATATTAACATGAAATTGTTACAATCTCACCCATGAGGCACTTCGGGTGTTATTGACTTCACTTGCCTTTCACCAAGACTATGGGAGAAACTTTACAATTACACCTCTTAGTGGCTTCTTCAACACACCTTTAACTGATGGCTTCCTTCGCACACTTCCTACAATATTTCTCACTACTTCTTTCTATGCTAAATGAGGGGGGTGGCCTCTCTATTTATAGAACTTACAGGCTTATCCATCTTATCTCTAAGATAGGATAAGAAATCCACTCTGACGAATCATATTCCATACCTTAACTCTTATCTGTACATGTAAGCTTATCTTTTAAGATAAGATAAACCTTATCATTTTACATGGGTTCCACATTTTTAGACTTTTTACAAATAAAATACACAAAATATTTATGACCTCACTCCTTGTCCTTATTACCAATATAATATTTCTAATTCCTAATCATGTAGACCCTACTTCTCTAATTACCCAAACTTTGACATTTTAATATTACCGGACCACTTACGACAAATATTTACTTTTACAACATTCCTATTGTACTTTGATTTACTTACGTACTCCACATTATTGGTGGCGTCATCTTTGGCAAAGCCATTATCTTCTATCGGACGCTACTACTAATTACACTTAACAACATCCTATTCCTAATACATACATTAATGAAATAGAAATTATGGAGGAAAATTTTAGTGTCGACATCTTCCCCCTTCCTAGCTTCTACTCCATCCTCGGAGTAGACTATTTTGGTGCTTGGAAAATCTTCAACTTGTCGTGGTTGACCCATTTTGTAATGGGAGTGCCATCCAATTCCTCTAGTTGGTACGTACCATTTTCATGCATAGACTGCTATCCATTTTGGAAGAAATTTTCTCTGTCTTCTTTTTTGTATCTCGAATCATATACTAGAACCAAGTCATTCACATGAAATGGAGACCAAAGGATATTTTGATCAAAGTATTCCTTCGCTTCATTTTCTTCTTATGGCTTGTATCCTTTGCTATTTCCTCATTTCCTCTAGAAAATGAAGATGTACCAACCTTTCTTTTCTTGAATCACTTTCATCCATCCTTTCATTTTTCATAACTCTCACAAAGTGGGAATATCAAACTCAATAGGAAGAATGGATCAATGTCATAGGTTAACTAAAATGGAGAGTATCCTGTTGCTGACTTTGATGTTGCCCTATATGCCCACAATGCTGCATGAATCCTTTTATCCCATTTATGTACCTGCAAGGCTGCATCTTTTGCTAGAATTTGACACAACACAAAATTTGTTCGTTCCACTTGTCCATTTGTGCTTGGCTTGTATGTTGTTGCCTTCCTGTGCTTAATAGAAAACTTATTGACTAGGGCTTCTACCACCTCATTAATGAAGTGGCTTCCTTGATCTGTTACAATTTCTAATGGACAACCAAATCTGGTGACAATGCGTTCATATATGAACCTTGCCACTTCATCCATGGAAGCTATTTTCAATGGCCTAGCTTCAACCCACTTGATTAAATAATCTGGGTACAATATACTTATTTTGGTGTGAGGTAGTTGGAAGTGGACCTACAATGTCTATTCCCCACTTTTCAAAGGGACCAAGTGGAAGAATAGGGCATAATGGAGCTGATGAAGTCTTACGGTTACCATGTGTTTGACAAATATCACATGTCTTACAATAATTATAACAATCTTTAAAAAGAGTGGGCCAGTGATAACCTGCATCCAAGATCCTTCTTGCTTGTAAGTTGTCCAGAGAAGTTCCCTCCACATGTACCATTGTGGAATTCTTCTAGCATCTCCTTCCCTTGATCACGTCCAACTGCCCTCTTGTACTGTCCATCAAGTCCTATTCGAAATAATACTCCATGCAGAATAGAATATGGACGACTGGCTTGAGTAATCCTTCCCTTAGTCTTTGCATTGGCACCATCAGGAAACTTGAATTCATTCAAATAATTCCAAATATATATGTATTCACTAGGGATTGTGTCAAGGGATAACAATGTTGCATCAGGGAAATCATCATCATCACAAGATGATCCTAAACCATCATAGGCTCGAGAGAGTGCATCTGCATTGACATGCTTCTTTCCTGGCCTATCTATAATATCAAATTCAAATTCTTGTAGCAAAATTATCCATCTTGCTATCCTCCCTGATGGGTTAGGCTTATTTACAATATATTTTAGAGCCTGATGATCATTTACAACTAGAAATTTTTTCCCTAGCAAGTAATTTCTAAACTTCTTTACAAAAAAATGATAGCTAGAGCCTCTTTTTCAATTACAGTATAATTTACCTCAAGGACTACTCATTTGTCTGCTCCCAAAGTAAATTGGATGTTCATTCCCATTTTCATCCTTTTGGCTCAAAGTACTTCCTAGTGCTGCATCTAAGGCATCAGTGTACACAATGAATGGCTTGCTCAGTCTGGATTCTTTAAAATGTGTGAAGACACCGGGGCTTCCTTTAGTTGTCCAAAAGCTTCATGCGCCTTATTTCTGGTTCATAAGTAACATCCTTCTTCAAGAACTAGGTTAGTGGCTGTGCAATCTTTGAGAAATTCTTGATGAACCTTCTATAGTAACCCACATGGCCTAAAAATGATCTCAACTTACTTCTATTCATAGGAAATGGTAAATCTTTGATTTTTGAAACTTTATCAGGATCGGTACCAATACCATCTCTGGATACAACATGCCCTAACAAGACGCCTTTAGAACATCCAAAGACACACTTTGTAGGGTTTAGTGAGGCTTGTGCTTCATCTAACCTTTGAAATGTTGTCTCCATTTGGTGCAGGTGGTCCAACTTGCTCCCATAGATGCAAAATCATCCGAAATACTCGATGAAGGTCCCAATGTAGGGTTCGAACACCCTATTCATCAAACGCTGGAATGTTGCTGGAGCATTACACAACCCAAAAGGCATAACTCTATAAGCAAACGTTCCCCAAGGAGTGGTGAATGTGGTCTTCAGCATTCTTTCTCTGCGATACGAACTTGGTTGTAGCAGAAATGCTTTATATTCATCAAAGAAAACTATAGCACTCTGCCTACTTCGTCCAAGATTTGATCTGAAAATGGAAGAGGGTAATGATCCTTCTTTGTTGCCTTATTGAGCTTCCTGTAATCAACACAAATGTGTAGCTTCCCATTCTTTTTTATTGAGATCACAATGGGAGAAACCCATTCTGAATTCTCCACAACAAATATGAATCCTGCATCAAGCAACTTATCTATTTCTTCTTTTACATTCTTGGAAAAATTAGGATTCATTCTATATGGCATTTTCTTTATGGGCTTAGCACCATCTACCAGCTCAATAGAATGTTCTACCCAACTTACTTGACGGAGTTCCTTGTAATCAAAAGTGAATAGGTGTATGTACCTTCGAAAGAGCTGGAGGTAGGATTCCTTCTCACTCTCCATCACAACATCACCAATCTTTATTTGTTGGAGACGATCATCAACTTCTTCTTCAGATAATTTTATGGGGTCATGATTGGTGTGGTGGAAGGATATCCATGACTGAAACATCAACCTCACTTTCTTCATCTTCAGTGTCCACTTCACTGGTACTAGAGTAATCAGAGGATGACCAATCATCAGTTTCATCACTTGTATCCACGGGTTCTCTTTATGATGCCGAGGATCACATTTATCTTCACCCTCTCTCTACCACGTCCAAGTGTCATGAAACCTTCATTCCAGGTAGTTCCTTGCATGAACTCTCCTTAGCCATGGTCTTCCCGGCAGACATTGGGTATGCAATGGTACCATTTTTTATCACTGAAAGTCTATCACACATACTGACACCCATAATGAGATATTGCCACATTTGAAAATACACCTTCTGGTTTAGTTTTTCCCTTATTTAATGACCTTAACATAAGTGTTGAAGGGCGATCAATTTTTAAACCCAACATATTCATTACTGGACTCGATCATTACATTAATCTGCAGCACCTCCATCAACTAAACATCATGAATTGAAATACCATTACATAATACCTCGAAACTTGTGGAGCATAGGGATCTGCCTCTACCTCCAAGCAGGGACCTCAACCTCCTTTCTTCGTTGAGCATTGATTCCACTTCGCATCTCCCGCCTCTTCTCTCCAAGACATAGCCAAGAGTTGACCATATGTAATGTTTGCGAGGCCTTTGGACAGATCTTCCAAGATGGAGTATGGTCCTTGCCCCTGTGAAATCAAAAAATCCTGCACACCCAAATTTCTTCTCCTATGTTTCTTACTATTTTCTCCTTTCATCTTCTTAGGATCATTTCCATCTTGATTATCTTTTTCTTTCTTTCTTTTTATTACAAACACATCTACTTCATTATTTACTGCTCTTATCTACTACATCAAAAGAATTCACGGGTGCTTTTCCATTATCATTGTCTTTTTACCGGATGTAGAAGCTCTATCCGGAAAATTATACTTATAATGACCTTTTTTATAACAACCATAACAAACAACTTCAAAATATTTCTTTTGGACCTCTATAGATCCTCCACGAGAACTAAATTATTTTCCTTGAAGAAGATTAATAGTTAAGCGACCCATCTTTTGAGCGAGATCTTCATACTCATTAGATGTACTAGGAGAAATATTTGTGCTCACCGGGAGTGGTTGTGGATTATGGACCAAAGGTCTTTGGTGTAGGCTCTACTTTAGCAACAATTTCTTTGGGCTCCTCTTCCATGCTTTCTTCTTTCCTTCTTGCAATCTCCTTTGCTTGTTCAATGGTAGGTGGGTGGTCATACTTTACTCGTTGTTTGATCTCCGGCTTCATCCCAGAATGAAGTGCTTACATGGAGATTATCCATGCCATTCATCAACCCATCCGCTAATCCTTCCTTCCGGATCTGGGCATCGAGCTTCCTCCTTGCTCTAGAACACGAGCATGATAATCCCTTATCTTGTCCTTCTCTCCTTGGGATAGCTTTGTGATATCAATCATGAGATCTGCATATTTCATTGTTCACCAAATTCTTGAAAAAACTTTGAGTTAATAAATCTCATGAATTTTTCACATTATCACCTAGTGTTTCAAACCACCTAAGTCTTTGAACCATCCAAAAAGGTAGGAAAAATTCAGTCCATTGTTCCCTTCTTATGAGGCCATTACAAATACAAGATCGTTTAAACTCTTGAATGAAAGAAGAAGCATCTTCATTAGATTGAGTTGAAAAAACATGAATCTTTCCCATTTTCAAAAGTAACCACCGTGAAATACCAACCCACAAGTCAATCAACAAGACTTATGTGCACAAATAATTGGAATCACTATACTAGAAAGTGACTTTACACCTTTCTAAAAAATAGAAATGACCACGGTAAACTATGGTAAAACTTGACTTCACGCCTTAAAATTGATTGACTTTCTTGTGGTAAACACTATTCACGGTAAAAGTGAAATTACCTGCGGTAAATACTATTCATGGTAAAAGTGAAATTACTTTCGGGTAAATACTATTCCCAAAAAATGACTTTACCATGGTAACTACTATTCATGGCAAAAATGACTTTACCATGGTAACTACTATGCGCAGGTAAAAACAAGGTTACCCTCCAATTGATTTTTGACTAAGTGGGAATATCTCTCCGGAAAATCCACCAATGAGGAATGGTCCATGAAGCGGAACCAAAATGTCATCACCAATCCGGCACTATGATAATTTTTCACGGGAACTCCTCGTCTTTATGATTATTTATTAATGCATGACCTTTAGTTTGGTGGATATAATCACAGGAAACAAAACAACAACAGAACACAAGAATACCATCGACTATGATAAGACATAATGATGACAAATCGAAATACCAAAGTAAATTATAATATTAACATGAAATTGTTACAATCTCACCCATGAGAGCACTTCACTGGTGTTATTGACTTCACTTTCCTTTCACCAGACTATGGGAGAAACTTTACAATTACACCTCTTAGTGGCTTCTTCAACACACCTTTAACTGATGGCTTCCTTCGCACACTTCCTACAATATTTCTCACTACTTCTTTCTATGCTAAATGAGGGGGGTGGCCTCTCTATTTATAGAACTTACAGGCTTATCCATCTTATCTCTAAGATAGGATAAGAAATCCACTCTGACGAATCATATTCCATACCTTAACTCTTATCTGTACATGTAAGCTTATCTTTTAAGATAAGATAAACCTTATCATTTTACATGGGTTCCACATTTTTAGACTTTTTACAAATAAAATACACAAAATATTTATGACCTCACTCCTTGTCCTTATTACCAATATAATATTTCTAATTCCTAATCATGTAGACCCTACTTCTCTAATTACCCAAACTTTGACATTTTCATATTACCGGACCACTTACGACAAATATTTACTTTTTACAACATTCCTATTGTACTTTGACTGTTACCGTACTCCACATTATTGGCGGCGTCGTACTGGCAGCGCCGTTATCTTCTATCGGACGCTACTACTAATTACACTTAACAACATCCTATTCCTAATACATACATTAATGAAATAGAAATTATGGAGGAAAATTTTAGTGTCGATGAGAACAATAAGATATTGCATCTAAATCATTAAAAACCATGTATTATTGTCCACTGAACCTATATGCAAACCATTTGAACTAAATCTAAAGCATTTAAGCTATGCTAAATTATCAAAAATTCTAGGAGTGGTGTATCATGATTGAAACTATCTAGATCTCTTGAATAAGCCAACTATATGCCCCCTTACATGATGAGAAAATATGATTGTGTATCACACATATTCAAAAAAGTGTTAAACACTTTATATGTAACTTTTAAATATAATTGTTATTAGTGACCAACACATCTTTTCAAATAGAAATAGGGGTCTATATTTATAATCGAAAATTAATATTTTGTTTTGCAATATTTACTATGTATCTCTTTCCATAAGGTTAAGTTTTTAATTCTAAATGTAAATTAAAAGAGAGAGAGAGCAATTAAAACTTGTTTTCTTCGTATTTATTTACAATGATTTTCATTATATATATATATATATATATATATATATATATATATATAAAAGAGGAGTTCACATTATAACTGGGTATTTTGTTCTTTATTCAATCATAAAATATATTTTAATTTTAAATTTGGAATCCCACAATTATAATGGAATTATGTTTTACAATAATATATTAAATATATTAGGATTTTATGAGTGAATAAAGAACAAAAAAACCAATTATAATGTGAACTCCTCTTTATATATATATATATATATATATACATACATGTGGGATAAAAATGTAATATGCTGGAGTTGCAAAATTATTGTGAATAAAAATTCAAAAGGTGAAAATGGAACGAAATTTCTCCATAGCCCCAAATTTCATAACTCCAATGTATATTTTAAAATTTAAAGCGTATTTTATTGTGATTATTGATTTTCTTAATTAAACTTTAAGAATACCATATTCTGAAGGTCGTCTCATATCATTGAAAACCCCACCACTTTTTCCTATTTTTCTGGAAGGACTAATTTAAAATCGAATCCATTTCAACTTAAACTATGCGGATGTCTCCAATTTTAATCATGACTCATTGTAATGCTAGTTGAAACATTATTTTTGTGTTGTTTCTTTATTCTCAGTATAACGGTCTCTCTCAACTTTACATATGTCAATAGACGTGACTGTCATAGTACCTCTTACCTGCACAAAATGATGGGAACATGAAAATGGGATGACTGACTCAAACAAAAGAAATAGTGGTGATGGTTTTAAAAAACACATATTTTTAAGTCAATTTAGAAACTTATATATACAGATGCATGTTAACACAATAACACACCACTTATAACATTGGTTGCTTATTTTTTAATTATTATTTTTGATGTGCAAGTCTGATATCAATTTGTATTCCATTAAAATATGAAATGTAGCTGGCACGTGTGAGACTATAGATTTAGCCTCGTTTGAAACAAAATGGGGTGTGTAGCATTACTATTTTTCTAATTTCTTAAAAGTAAGGAGTCTGCATGTGGTTATATATTTTTCAAAACGTTAAGGCATGAGTGGTATTGAAAAAAAAACATTTAGTGGGCTGAGCCTTTTGTACATTATCACAAATTTTAGGTGATCACCCCAAACTGAAAGTCTTGGTATAGATCATCGTGGCTAAGAAAATGTTCGGATAGTCAAGTCCCTTATGCTCAGGTTGAGTAGAGAATGCATATGCTCCACCCACCCCAATCTGCATGTCATAAATATGTTTTCAAACATGATAGTATTTTTTTTTTTAGAAAAATATACTATTCAAGTAATTTTGGTATACGAAGTGTTGAAGTAAATAATTTGGATTATGATGTTTGTTTTATGGCAGTAAGCATATTTTCAAGAGGTAAGTATTGTCTATTATTTAAAGAGAGCATATTTTCAAGATAAATATACTATTCAAGTAATTTTGGTATACTAAGTGTTGAAATAAAAAATTAGATCATGATGTTTATTTTATGGCAATAAAAATGTTTTGAAGAGGTTAGTATTGTTTATTATTTGAGAGCATACTTTCATGAAAAATATACTATTCACATAATTTTGGTATATTGATGATGCGCCCGAATTAGCGGGAACTTGACAAGGACATAACTTGAGCTTGGGTGTCCGTTTGAGTCCGTTTTTTTTGAAACCACGTGTTTTGATGAGGCGAATGCGCGCAACCGGCCCTACCGGTTGGGGCAAGTTTTGACACGTTTTCGGGCCTAAATCCGCCATCTTGAGGTAAAATTAGGATTTAAGTTATAGTTTGGTTTTTCCTATTTTTGAGCATTAGTTAATTTTAGTCTATTAATTGCATTTTGAGTTAGAAAGTTGGAAATTCCTCTAATTTAGGGATGTATAAGATGCGTGGCAATTTCTGTGCCCATAGGAATAAGCATGCGAACTTACTAAGAATAGCAGGTTCTAGTAAACTGCTAAAAATAGTAATTTCCGCCACCTAGAGTAGATTTAGTCAGAGTTAGCTAGAGTTTACTTGGCAACTCGAGTTGGGAGTTATTTTCCTATTTAGGAAACATTGTAATTCATTATTTGTTAACGAAGAAGGAGATCTATTTTCTTTTGGAGTTCATTTTATTACTGCGATCTATCTCGGTTGTTCTTAATTTGGCATTTGCATTAATTGGTGTTGAAATAAATAATTTAGATCATGATTTTTGTTTTAGAGACAATGGTTCTTTTCCGAGTTCCATCTAATATTGAGTGGATCTCAAATATAGATAACTCTCTTGCCTACGCCACTCTAGGAACACGAGGGTCATTGTTCTTGAAAACAAATGCACATAAAGTATGTTAAGTTATGAATTTGTATTTTATTTAAATAGATACCAACATAATTTTTTTCTTTTTTAATTTCAATGTTCTATATTAAATAAAATATTCATTTCATTAATATTGAAACATTATTTTAAAACTTTGAGAATTTAATTGGAGCATGGAGTTAGATTTGATGTTGTGCCATTTAAAATTTCATTCTTTACATTCAAATAAGACTATCACTTACAAAAATTATTTTAAAATTTAGAAAATAAATAATTAATTACTAATATTTAATTTTATGGTGGAATTTGATGTTCTCTTTTCTAAAAATATTTCTTTATTATTATCAAATAATAAATATGAACAAAGTAATTAAATTATTAATCGATGAAATATACATAAAATTTAAAATAAAATTTGTATCAACATTTTATATATATTAGAAAACTACTTGGTTTTGAGGGGACCAAAAACCCATCATTACATAAAGATAGACCAACGAAGCTTAGGAGGCACCACTATCAACTCGAAAACAAAGAAACAACACCAAGACCCCAAGCTCGGCCCAGAAAAGCAAAGAAACAATCAAACTTAGGCTGACCCCAAAATTTGAAAAAGCGAAGCTCATTAATTAGATTCAACAAACATGTAATGCCGAAAATTCGGCGCTCAAAACTATGACAAAACTCATTAATTACTTAGAAAAATTATAATAATTTTTTTAAAGGGTTATAAACATTACTTGTGGTCAATTAAGTTCTCGTGAATA